>BMAC01000011.1:1108105-1153947 GCA_014905375.1 Phtheirospermum japonicum
AAATGAATTATTTGCTTAAAATAATAATAATAAATGAAATTTAGGTTTTTGTCTATTTTTTTTTTAAATCAACAAATGAATTATTTGCTTAAAAATAATAATAATAAAATGAAATTTAGGTTTTGTCCTATTTTTTTTTTAAATCAACGTTGATTTAAAAAAAAAATAGGACAAAAACCTAAATTTCATTTTATTATTATTATTTTTAAGCAAATAATTCATTTCTTTCTCTCTCACTCTCTCTATTTTTTTTTTTTTTTGATGGGTTATCGATAGTGTTATTGATAGTTACAACCAAGTGTTGGGAAATGGGAATACCTTGGATATTTGTGGGATTGGTTATATTCTTTCACAAATATAATTTGAGATTGAACCAGGATTATGAGTGCCATTGTACCTTTGAGTATCCATAAACTTGATTATATTTAGTGGATGTCGCATGACTTAATTTGCTAATTATCGTTGCCGTTTTTCTTGACAAGAATGATATCCATCATTTGTCTTTGCTTACAGAGTTATTAAGTTGTTATTATGACATATACATTGGAATCACTATGAATCTATTTCACACAATAGTGGTTCAACATCTGTGGCAGGTTATATTACAGTATGTGCTGACTTAACTAATCATGTATTCGTGTATGAATTTGTAGTAACATGGACATTATCATGTGTTGATTTCTGTTAGTAAACGCTTTCTTACTAACCATGCAGAAACCCAGCACCAATTTAATGCCCGAGAAAATGATTGGGGTTTTACTTCCTTTATCCCGCATTATCGCAATTTCTGAATTCTGGTGTTGCTAAACTTCTTCAACCTACAACATAGTATTGGATGCAATCTCATTAGCAGTGATGACAATAATTAAGGATAATTATTAATACTTCCGAACTTCATAGAATTATGCACACCTTTTCTTGATATCTTTTTCGTTTTTCGGTTAACTACTGTGTTTGAAATATAAGAAGTTTTTTTTTTTTTTGGAATTTTTTTAAACTGCCAATGATGATTGATGTTGTGTATTGTAGGGTCAACTTCTCGATGCTAGAGAAGCATTTGCTACTGTATCACCTGATGAAAGTGTGGATGAGAGAGCCATTATGAGAAACGTGATCGGTACTCGACGAGGTCATGAACGTGGTTTTGGCCGAATCCTCAAGGGTTCTAGATCTTTTGCAGTTCATGATATTAATGAATCATCTAGTGGTTCAGCCGAAACTCGTGAAAGTTCCGTCACCCCAGATGTTGCCACTCTTATGAAACAGGTATGTTGTTGTTATTGTTGTTGTTGTTATTATTATTATTATTATTATTGCTGCGGTTGTTGTCTGAAGCGCGACTGCGATTGCTGCGGCGTCTGAATGAATACCTGTTTAAATTTTTGTTGATTGAATTGCTGCTGATTGAAATTGTTATTATAATTCCAMAYACACAATTTGTGAATAAAATAAAATTGTCTGAATAAAATTAAAATTTTGATTTTGATTTCGACTTCAATTTGTTGTAGATGGTTCCATTGCATCTTTACTTTTGTTGAATATTATGACAAATGATATAAGTATGACAGCTTTATGTAATAATATAGGTCAATTATATGCGATGATATAGAATAATTACATGCGATGATATAGAATAGTTATGTGATGAATATGGTTTGTGCTTCTAGGTTTCTAATCACTTTTTTAAAAAATATGTTAGTTATATRCTATGGATATGATAGTTATATATGTTGAGTATGGTTTGTTTGATTATTTCTTTTTGTTTGAGAGTGATTTTGGTGTGTATTTCGTTGTTAAATTTGCTGTAATTTTGGGTTTATAATTAAATTTTTTTGAAGAAAATCGGGTTCTTTTTGTAATTAGGTTAAACCTCAGGTGTAGTTTATGTAATTAACCAGAAATTCTCAAATTATTGCAAAAGTGTCCACTTAGTTTTGTTCGATATATGCAAACTGTATAACAAAAATACTGCATTTATTTTCCTTTTTATGGTAAAAAATTTGAGTCCAAAACACATCAGTGTAATTCCTACAAAGTAACTTTCTAAATTACCTTTTAAACTACMTTCTTCAGTGGTTGTTGATATTGCATTTCTATTATCATGATCACCTGCTTGGAGATGTTACATTGTAACTACTTGTCGTGTATATGTTTTTAGATTTGTTACTTTTTTTTCATGAGCAATTATTATCCTTTTGGATTGATATAATTTTATTCACAATTTTTTATTTTATAGGTAGCAGAAATGTCAAAAATTATTAATCGTCTTAAGGCAAAAGTTGGGATAGAGGAGGATGACGATGTGGATTCTAATGCTCAATTGACACYTAATGCGGACGAACATGATTGATTCTCACGTTAGTTTGGTAATTTGAAGTDAACCTTTTGCTTGATGGAACTAATATTTTGGTTTTGTCCCACGACTCCAAACTCTTTATTTTGGTTGATATTATCTATTTGCTTAAAAGTGTGTWTTCATCTTGTACATTTGTTTATTKWATAGTTGGTAAGAAACTTGCTTATTGGGCAATTGAGGTTGASGTTCCAACTAGTTTGTTTCCTYGATTGGATTGTAATTATTTTGGGTTAATTATMAAAGTTTATTGTTYCASAATTTGTATCGGTTTATTTAGCTCTAAATATCATGTTTGGCGACAAGCAATTGGATCGCCAAAAATTATTTGAAGAAATTTAACCTATAGCAACGACTTTTTTTGATGCAATAATCCTTTAGGAACGTCATAATTGGGAGGACATTTCGTTGCAATATGTGTCACACAATAAGAAGGCCAGATATTGGCACGACAAGTCGTGCCTAATGTTTCCATTAGTAACGCCAGAATTGGGAGGACATGTCGTTCCAATATTTGGAGCACAATAGGGAGGACATATATTGGGACGACAAGTCGCGCCTATTAGTCCCATTAGCAACGCCAGAATTGGGAGGACATGGCGTTCCAATATCTGAAAAATAATAGGGAGGACAGATATTGGGAGGACATGTCGTGCCTATTGGTTCATGGGTTTTAGGGACGACAATTGTCGTTCCTATATAACTATAGCGTCTTGGCTATAGGGACGACAACTTTGGGACGACATGTCCTCCCAATAGACAAGTAGTAATGAAAAGAACTTGTATAGGGAGGACTTTTGTCCTCCCTCTTAACCTCAATTCTTGTAGTGAATATAAATAATATTTTATATTAATTAAATTAGCATCGTATATAATTTAATAGCAAGTTTGTAGTTCTCACCTATGATATTATTTCTCATATGATCTGTTATGAATGAATACGATTATAAAGCAATAAACAGAAAACGTAAAGAAGAAACAGATTTATGTGATTCACCAAATTGACTACGTTCACGGATAGAGAGAAGAATGGATTTTAGTAATTAGGGTTACATATTTCTGATCTCAAAGACCATATTTATAGTATTGAGAGAATACACTAAATTGGGTTTAAGGCCCAAAACTGCATACCGTTTGGGACGGGGGCGGATTTCGCCCCCCCTTGACCCCCTACAACTCGCCGAAGTGAGAAATTCAAGACATATCAACATGATCTTAATCTTATATACATAAGTTACAATCGAAAATCTCACAATTTCTAGCCAATGTGCACGCTGAGTTGTATGTGAATTCTCGCTCTCGATCTTCAGACATGACTTCTTCTATCGAAAGTAAAATCACTATTTATTTTCTTATTATATTCACTCTTTTTTTCATCTAAATTAACTTTCTTCCTTGAATTTTTGTGTACATCAAATCCAGATTATTATAATGATTAGATAAAGTTCTATTGTATTTAAGTGAGTTGAGTATGAGTTTAATTATTTAAATAATTAAATTATAGTTTGCATTTATTGTTTTTTTTAATAGAATGCAAACAGTCCCAAAGTCCGTGACAGGCGCAACAATTAGTTGAGGGTGCCAAGTAAAGGAAAGGAAATGTAGTCCCGTCAAATGGATTCTTTATTAAACTTTTGATATTTTTTGTTTTCTCATCATTCAAGAAACTTATGGATTAAAATAAGATATTGTATTTTGCCCCAAACTGCTTTGAAATTCGTCATTCTTCCTGAGAGCAACGAACGATGTCTACAACTAATAATAGACTAATAGTCTAATCTTTCATTTGACAAGGAATAAGTTTATGGCTTCATTCTAAAGGACGTGTTACATACTGATGACAAAATTAAGGATTCGGGCTCATATTGTAATGTGATTAAATCATATATATATATATATATATATATATATATGTATTGGGTTCACATGTTCAATGATTTTGTTTAACACGCATTTAAAATATAATTATACTAATTACCTGCATCTTAATTATTTCCACATAATATTTGAGAGGGCAAAGAAAGCTGAATCTCAGATGATAGACCACCCAAAGACTTCTTTTTCTTCTCACCGCTCCTTTGTTTTTTAGTATGTTTTTTCTTTTCTAATAGACTGGAAAACAAATTGAGGAGACTTGGATATTTTCGACCACTTACAGTTGTTCTTCTTCTTTTCTAATGGACCGGAAAACAAATCGAGAAGACTTGGATAATAACATAAGAACTAAGGTAGCGTTACACAAGTATACTTTTTTGAATAAAATCATATACTCTTACATTGGAAAAATATTACATTTTAAAAATAATATAAATAATTATTTGACATAATTTAGAAATGTATATTTATTTTAATAATATAAGTTTTGCGTTAGCTGGTCTGATAGCAGACCCACTCACTGGGATAATAATTCATTCTTGTCGACAAAAGGGTATAAATAAATTAATAAGCATATATAATTTTTATTTTACTTTGAAATAAGGATATCTGATTTTTTGTTAAGACGGACTTGGAAAATTTAGGTGAGGAGTCTTGAGGTATTTTACTCAACTCGGAGTAATACACACGTTGGAAAAATCGGCACGGACCTCTTTGGTGGTCTTTACTATGTCGAGACGTATGTTAAGACTATGGCACAGTGAATAGGCATCGTCAAGTCCCACTTTAGTCGTCTATGAAAACTAATTACTTAAAATACATTGTGATTATTCATAATTTTTGCATTTCTATTTTTATACATTTGTTATGATCTCTAACAATTTTTGTCATTCAAAATGCTTAATGACGTGTCAGAGTTCAATATGTTAATTTTAAGATTTTTTTTTAATAAAAACTTTGGTTTTGGATTTACTTAGTTGAAATAATTTTGGGAGGTGATTGTCGAGAGGTGATAATCAGGTAAAATTTTCGAAATATTCGAATTTTTATATTTTACCATACAAATTATTTTTTAATTACAATTTACCATATAAACTATTTGATTTTTACATTTTATCCTATATGGATAATTTTACCCATGAAATTTTGGTGAAAATTACACGTGATCCTCCAGACTATGTGTTTTTTTTTTTTGCACTTTACCATGTAAAATAATATTCTTTACATTTCACCAAAATATTTTTGTTTTATTTATTTATGACTACATTTTATGAATTCATTACCTACTAATATAAAATTAACAAATAAATATTCTAATATTCATTTTTTAATCAATAAACTTATTTATTATATGTATTTAGATAGTAATATTTTTCTTTTAATAAGATAATTAGAAAAATAAACTAGATTTATTATATTGGTAGTGTATTGGGCGCGTATCGAATAACATATTAAAATAATAAGTTTTGTTCGATATTCTCTAATTTAATTTCAATATTTCAGTAAAATAATATTTTAGGAAACAAAATCGAACTAATTAATATTAACGTTTTGAACTCGTACCGAAATAATAAGTTTGATTCGTATTTTTCTATTTAGTATGTTTTTCTATTATATTATTTTATATTTGCAAAAATAATCTTAATAATATAGCAAAAATTAAATAGAAAAATCCAAACCATATATTACTTTGGTATGTGTAACGCCCCAGGATCGCTCTACAGACCTGACAGTTAGCCCCATTGTATCGATCGCTCTACAGACCTGACGGTTAGCCCCACTGTACTGACAAGAGTCTTTACTCCAGACCAAACACGCTTAACTTTGGAGTTTCAATGAGAGGGCTTTCAGAAAAGAAGATGCACCTTGATGGTATGAGTTTACTAATCAAATCTATTGAGCTTTCCTAGGTAATCTCATAATTTGGGGTGTTACAATCTGCCCCCCTTAAACTCGCGAGGTCCTCGTCGCGATTAAGCCATCTCAGGATCCGTTGCCAGGCTTTGGGATTCTAGCGGTGGCTCCTACGGGCACAAGAGTTGTAACCGTAGGCCATCCTGATCTTGGGCTCCCTATACTGGGGCCTTCTCCCTCACGGGCTTTCCAAGCGCCTTGCAACCTTATCCCGCATAACACTTAGTTCCCGATTTTACGGATGGCAAACGACTCTGATACCATTTGTAACGCCCAGGATCGCTCTACAGACCTGACGGTTAGGCCCACTGTACCGACACGAGTCTTTTCTAGCGCGCTTTGTCCTCACTCACGTGCACCCTGAAAGTCTTCCCAGGGGGTCATCACACCCACCGTGGCAGTCTTACGACGACCACCAACTGAAGTCCAGCGACGTAGCCCCCATCGACACTCAAATAGTTTCAACAGCAGTCCGTGACCTAAGGTATGTTTCTATTTGGACTCTTTAATTCTAATTTCATATTCAATTGTTGAATTACATAGTTGTTGGTGTGATTTATGTTGAATCGATTTAATTTCGTATTATGTGCTCTATGTCGACTATGAATTTGGGGGTTACGGTTTTATTCTGCTCGACTATGGCTGGTCCTCCATATTTCTGCAGTTTTCTTATTTTTTTTCTTTTGTGGATTTTGGTATTGTTGCTTGATGATGATTGATTTTCTATAACCACACCGAAAAGAGGATTTTGTGTTTTTACAATTCCAGATTTATTTTAGGCTTGTGAAAGATTTTTCTATTTCGCTTTGATTTTTCTTGGATGTGGGTTTATGGGTCTCTTCTCAAGTGTTAAAAGATGAAGGCTCTTCTAGGTCGATTTGAAGTGAAATTCAAATGTTCTTTATTGGTGTTAAAATTTAATTGGAATTACACATTAGTTTTCTCTTGTGGAAAAGAATCGTCCTTTTGACTGAGAGATATCCAATGATCTAATATAGAACATTAGTGCATTTGACTTATAACCATTATTTTTGAATGAATTACAAATAAATTATAAGATAATTATAAAAAAAATTCCAAAAATTACTGTTGGGTTTTAACTGAGAGTTGCTATGATTTTCATCCATTTGAACTTCAACAAGTTTTAAAAACCGGTGGTTTTGATTTTAAACTAAAAATGTGCTATTTTTTGTTTTTGTTAACTAGAAATCAAAATTTGAATAAAAATTTGTTGGTTATTGTCCCGAATTACCTGAATTCGTTTATTGTCTTCGAAAAGCATGTAAGCCTCATCAAGCCCGTCAATAACGGAACCGTATGTAACTATAGTCGGCTGATGGCCTTTGGATTTCAAAACCCATCGATAACATTGTTGTACGTGAGGGTATCGAGAACACACCCGTTTCCTTCACCGCGTAGAATAATTCATACGTCTCATGAGCGAAATGTGACTTTATGAGCCCTTGAATTAAAATTGAGTAGCTTCGAGTGTCCGGACTGAACTGGGTTCTAATATCTTCAAACAAAGCTCTGCCTTTTTCTATTTCGTCGGCTTTGAAAATGCAATCCATGTAAGTGTTTAGTAGCATAAGGTCCGAATGAACGTTTTTTCGAACCATCTCCTTATAAATATTATGCCCGTCCTCTTTTCGGCCAGCTTTGAAAAAGCTCCTTATCAGAGACGTATAAACAATCACATCCAGTATTTCATCCGTATCCAACATTTGCTCGTACAATCTATACGCATCATCCACTAGTCCGTTCCAGCCCAGCTCGTCTATCAACGAACAGAACGTGAATTTATTTGGGTCGCAGAAAAATCAAACACGCCTCATCGAGCAAAGACCGAACACGCCTCATAGAGTGTTGAGGATTTTATTTTTGGGAATAATTCCTTATTTAGTTTTTTTGCCATTTTTGGGCTCAAAATAAATTAGGGAACTAGATTTAGGACTTTATTTGTTTCCTAGTTTATGATTAGAACTTTAATTAGTTTCCTAAATTTTGTTTAGAATTTATTTTCCTTGTTTATCAAGACTAGGACTTTAGGACTTGTCTATTTAAGACAACACAAGGACACAAGACAAATTAATCTTTGCCACAACCAAGAGACGCACGGATTTCTGAAGCAGAGCACGATGCAAGACACACGAGCAAGTGAAGAACACGAAGACTACTTGGAGCCATTGTTCGAGATCGACAAGCTATTCGAAGTTGCGTGACCAACGGAGAAGAGCTTGTTCAACCTAAGCGACAAATATTTAGTATCATGTGTTTTGATATTTTAGTTTTCATTTATTACTTAATATTTTTGTATTGATCGAAACACAAGAAAGTAATATATTTTTCGGGTTTGTACACCCAAGTTCATAAGTACTTTTACTTGTGAACTGAATTTGTTTTATCGTGTTCTTAAATTTTATTTCCGCTGCATATTTTTAATTTTACTCTGGTTGATGTTGTTAGTCAGTGTTTTTTAACATTGTTAACAACATCATAAAACTGAGACTTATTTTCAAAACCATAGACCTTCAAATTTTACAATTGGCATCTTGAGCGGGTTACTTAACCTTTTAAGTACTGATCCTTATTTTTCTAGGTACTATGGATACAGAGGATGATGAATCTCTTGATGAGTACGAGAAGTTGTGCATTGAGCACAAGCAATTATTTTTAGTTGCGCAAAATAAGTCCTCAAAGTCAAGGATCTTAAGATCGAGGTGGATAAACTGACTCAGGAAAAGGATGACCAACTGAATATAATTGTCCAATTGGAGTCATCTCTCACCAAAAAGGATGATGAGCTAGAACGAGTAAAGACTGAGTTGAAGAAGGTCCAAGAAACCCTCACAAACCTCAACAAGGGCAAGCCAAGCTTGATGTAATTCTGGAATCGAGTATCCCGGATTGTTCAAAACACGGGATTGGATACAAACCTGTCCAAAAGCCAGATGCAAGTTAAAAGATGAAATCGACCAAATGCCGCAAAAGGAGAAGAAGACAATATGTGTGCCATCACTGTGGTGAATACAGTCTGCTGAGTTCCGTGTTGGTTTTCGTGATGGTTTCTGTGTTCCCAACACCATAGTCAAGCAGGCCTGGGTAAAAAAAAAACGATATCAAATGCAACATGATCTATTCCTCTATGAAGCCTCACATCCCTGGAGCCTGGTATTTTGATAGTGGATGCTCTAAGCACGTGGCCGGCTCGAAATATCTCCTCTCGAATATTGTCAAATTTCATGGAGGAAAGGTGAAGTATGGTGGAGGTGCAAATGGCCAAATCATTGGCCAAGGAACTCTTCATGTCACTGGTATTGCGAAGCTCGAGAACGTGTTACTTGTTGAAGGCTTAACTGCGAACTTGATAAGCATCGACCAACTGTGCGATGGTGGTTTTAATTTCAAGTTCACTCATGAGAAGTGTGAAGTTTATGATGAGGGCAATACATGAATTCTTACTGGTCAGAGGACATCAGACAACTGCTACCAAATCGAAGAAGCAGGTGTTGAAATTGAAGAAATTGGTGATGTTGGTTTCAATGACGGTTTTAGGAACTCAACATCAAACCAACCATCGACTCAAGCTGATCCAAAATTAGACTCAAATTCAGATAAGACGTTTGCTCCAGTCACTCGTATTGAATCGATGGTAAGTGAGTTTATAAAATGTCTGATACATTCGAGATGAGCATGGAATGTAATCTCTCTTACTTTCTTGATTTGCAAATTAAACAACTGGATGATGGTATTTTTTCTGAGTCCAAATATGCTAAGCATCTTATATCTTGGTATAGCAAAAAATAGAATTGCATTTCTCTTTCTACAGCTAACGCCGAGTATATTGCATCTAGAAGTACTTATACACAGTTATTTTGGATGAACCAAATGATAGAGGACTACAGTCTACATAGAAGAACATTGAATGTGCTCTGTGATAATTCCAGTGCCATTGATAGCTTGAAAAATCCGGTCCAACTTTCTCGAATCAAACACATTGACATAAGGTACCACTTTATTCGAGACTTCGTTGAGAGGAAGATAGTTAGCCTTGAGCATATAGGGACAGACAATCAGCTTGCTGACATCTTCACGAAGGCATTAGATTTCGAGACCTTCTCTCGTTTGAGAAGAGATCTCGGTATGTGCATTGTCTAAGCCAATGTTGGTTTGTGATGTTGTGACACACCATATCAACATCAGTAACAACATCTGTATAATTTTGCATGCATTTTTATTTTTCTTTTCATACATAATCCATATGCATTGAGTTTGGTTGAAAGTGAGATAAGGTCGTGTGTTGCAATAAAAGTGATGACAAAAAGACTAACCTCTTCAATTAGGTGATTGTGGAGCTTACCCGCAGAAACTGGTTTTTTCCCAAGTCCAAAAATAAGAGGTGTTAACAGCAATTGATGAAGATAAACTATTTCTCTTCAAATCTCTAAAGATGAAGAAAATCTGGATACAAATTGATCCAATATTTAAATTTCACCTTCTTGAGCTATTTTGACGTAGTCATTAACTTGGGTTAAGGGGTAAGTTTCCATTGACTTCGCCCAAGGCAATATTGATTAATAATGTTGTTAGTAATAAAAAGCAACACTGATCGAGTCACTAAAACCGTACTGTGAATTATTTTAACCTTTTTAGGTCATGAATTTTAGGCATTCAATAGGACATTCATACTTTGGGAAGATGCTTACTTGTTGTGCGAACTGTTGCTTGTGTTTTTGTCTTTCTTTAATTCTCTTAATTCTTGTTTTGAATCTTGCTAACTAAGTGTTTCAATGGTGTTATAATCGGAGGATTAGACAGATAATAAGAGGTTAATTTGGCGAGTGAAAGATCGCTTTGCAAAGAATTTGTTCAATTATGGTGATGGTTCATAAGAATCTAGCTTTATCTAGGTTTTCTAAGTAGTTGAGATTTGTGGTTTTTATTTCTAAAATTGAGATGATGGAGTAGTTGAGTTGAGATCGTGCGTCTTATTTTGAGAAAGAGCGGGGGAGTTGTTTTTACTTTGTTCATCCCCTTCTTTTATCTATTGCTTACGACTTTTCCATTTTGACAAAGTTAAGGTTTTTACTTTTTCTTTCTCCAAATTTTACTGCCTACGGCACTCGATTTTGTGTTTGTGGTTGTTTCCAATTCTCTTACAGAATGTCGAATTCACAATCACCCAGCAAAGCTCCGGAAACAGGTTGTGCGTCTAGATAATAAGAAAATTCCACCCAAAGAGAGAAAAGAAGAAATTCAAAGCTGCCGTGTCAATCCATGTTGGTTCTGGTGTTGTGTCACCGAAACCAACATCCCCTGCAGACAATCCTGCCTCTTCTCCAAGCTTCGATTCTGATAATGTTCTATCTTCCAGTGCACCGATGTCAACAACTTCCTCCGACCACTCTGCTAGCTCTGATGAGTCTCTGTCTCAAGCCGTCGAGATTGAAGACATGGAACCAATCTCCACGAGATTCTTGATGAGTGAAGCTGAAGAGCTGTTCTTGGAATTTCAAAATCGAGGCATGATTGCTGAGCGCCAAATCCCTATTGATGTTTTCGTGAAGCAGAATCTGATTGCCTTCTTTAGGCACCTAGGCGTCTCTTCGAGCTGGTGTCATGTCCGGTGTTGGTTTTGGTATTCCCAACATCAGTACCAACATGGTTTATTTTTATGCTCCGTTTGTCTGAGCCCAAATTACTTTGTTTGATAACCAGGTTGCACAGCACCAGGCGCTTCGGGACTTATTTGTTGAAGTCCTTTTGCTTTCTGAACAAAAAGAGGGAGAAGAATGTAGAAGACGCTGCTGTGAATGTGGTTCGTTTTTGTTTGTTTTCCACATTGGTTACTTCATTCAGGGGGAGTTTCTAATGTAGGGCGGTTTCTAATTCAGGGGGAGTTTTTAGTCTTTTGATCATTTTCATGCGTCTTGGGTATTTTGTCCAGAAAGGCAAAAGGGGGAGATTGTTGAGGATTTTTTTCTTTGGAATAATTTCTTATTTAGTTGTTTGCCTTTCTTGGGCTCAAAATAAATTAGTGAATTAGATTTAGGACTTTATTAGTTTCCTAATTTATGATTAGGACTTTAATTAGTTTCCTAAATTTTGTTTAGAATTTATTTTCCTTGTTTATCAAGACTAGAACTTTAGGACTTGTCTATTTAAGATAACACAAAGAAACAAAATAAATTAATCTTTGCCACAACCAAGAGACGCACGGATTTCTGAAGCAGAGCACGACGCAAGACGTACGAGCAAGCGAAGAACACGAAGACTACTTGGAGCAATTGTTCGAGATCGACAAGCTATTCGAAGTTGCGTGACAAATGGAGAAGAGCTTGTTCAACTTAGGCGACAAGTATTTAGTATCATGTGTTTTGATACTTTAGTTTTCATATATTACTTAATATTTTTGTATTGATCAAAACACAAGAAAGTAATATAGTTTTCGGGTTTGTACACCCAAGTTCACAAGTACTTTTACTTGTGAACTGAATTTGTTTTATCGTGTTCTTAAATTTTATTTCCGCTGCATATTTTTAATTTTACTCTGGTTGATGTTGTTAGTCAGTGTTTTTTAACATTGTTAACAACATCATAAAATTGAGACATATTTTCAAAATCATAGACCATCAAATTTTACATAGAGTTTGTTCGCCTTGCAGAGACGATCGATCATAATGTTGACCGTGATCACACTTGCGCTCAGACCCGAAACCTTCATATCGTTCTATATTTCCAAGGCCTCGTCGACTTTTCCGGCCCGACAAAGCATGTCGACGAGAATATTGTAAGTCGAGAGATTAGGCATAGCGTCCTTTTTCATCTCGATACAAATATTTATCGTCTTGTCGGCTATCCCTTTTTTACCGAGACAGGTGAGGAGACAGTGGTACGCAATCACGCTTGGTATCGACCTTTTCATCCTCTGCCTCTCGAGCAAACCGTATGCTTTCCTGGAACCTTCCAGAAGATCCGTACCCCATAATCATCGTGTTGTAAGCGTACGTGCACGACACTTCTTTATTCAGCTCATCTGCTCAAACAACTCGATCGCCTCGCCCATACGGTTTGATTTGAACAGAACACCAATAATGTTCGTGTACGACACATCGTCGGGCCTGAGCCCGTGGGATTTTATCTCGTGAAAGAATTTCCAAGCCATGTCAACTTTACCGACCTTGCCGATCAACTAAAAATTAACAATCAACCATTAAATGATTTGATAAACAATATTGCAAAGATTAATTAATAGGTTTAATATTAATTATGTAAACAGAAGTTGAGTTTTTAAATTTAGAGATCAAGATATTAAGGTATTATTTACATTCTTAGGCATCTTAGAAATGAATTTTTCTATCGAACCAAATAGGGCTCCATTACGGAGCCCTATACAACACATGACATTCATCCCACCGTTCATTTATAAAAAAAGGAAGAAAAAATAAAAAGAAAAAAATAATTAAGGGCTCATATTAATGTCATGTCATTTATAGGGGTTGATAATGGAGCACTATCTGGTTTTATAGAAGAACCGTCTTAGAAATAGCATAATAATAATAATAATAATAATAATAAGAATAAGAAGAAGAAGAACAACAACAACAACTCTACCACAAGATAATAATAATAATAAGAAGAAGAAAAAGAAAAAGAACAACAACAACAACAACATACCACAAGTAATCTAGGTAGTGCATCAGAAAAGTGAAATCAGAAAGGTGCATCAGAAAAGTGAAAGAATCTATATGTAGTGAAGAATCTATAACTAGTGAAGAATCTATAGGTAAACAGAGGATGAGTTTTTAAATTTAGAGATCAAGATATTAAGGTATTATTTACATTCTTAGGCATCTTAGAAATAGCAAAATAATAATAGCAATAATAATAATAATAATAATAATAATAATAATAATGGTGTTGTACGTGAGCGTATCGAGAACACACCCATTTTCCTTTATGAGCCCCTGAATTAAGATCGAGTAGCTTCGAGCGTCCGGACTGAACTGGGTTTTAATCTCTTCGAACAAAGCTCTGCCTTTTTCTATTTCACCCTCTTTGAAAACGCAATCCATGTAAGTGTTTAGTAGCATAAAATGTGAATGAACTCACACCGATGTAAGTTAATTCACATGATCAATGGCTTGTCCTTTGTATTGAGAGATATTTCGTCTCTTATCTCGGGAGAAATTTGTACCAGTAAGCTATATACTCGTTTAGCTTCCTTGAGGGTAGGTCTCCTAATAGTCAACGGGATATTTATAATTGCACGATGCTGACAGGTGAAATAAGGTTTATCCCCGTCATAAAAGAGTTGGCGGTTATCTGAAGGGGCGTAAATGAAAATGCAAGAGGCAACGACAAAATGAGGCTTCGATAAAGTAAGTAATTCTTGGATATCCTTTTTAAGACCAAGCTCATTGTATTGACGAAGTGAGGCTCCAGCAGAATGAATAGTCCGCCCACAACCAGCATCTTTTGATGACTGCTTTTTACCAGCCTTGGCTCTAATAACATATCTGTGAAAAGTCTTATGAGCCACAAGGAAATTACTATCAAAGACACATCCAGCAAAATGTCCACCCCTTGCAAGTAAAACAATCCTTAAGCACGTACTATCTCTAGGTTCACGAACTATGTACTTCAGTTTCTCAATCACTTCTCTCTGGCTCAAATATATAACCCCATCCTTATTCATGATAAGCGACCTATCAGTTTTTAATGAAATGTTTTCAGACTCATCGAGCAGTAAACATCTCTAAACCGACACTATCTCCCTGTTTTGCAGTTCCATAAATATTTTTCTTTTTGAAATCCCAACAAATTGGCGTTGTCTGTAACTCTCTCTCTCATCCTCATCCTCTGATCCAGAGATACTCGACACATCATAGTCTTTACACAAGGATTCCGAGGCTGCACCATTGAAATCATCCTCTTTAATGTTGCTTTTTCCAGCAATGCTTAACTTTATATTGAAACGATGGAGATCGGTTTTGAAGTGAAAGCACTTGTCTTGGAGAGAATCAAACTCCGCCTTACAAGTGTTGCAAGACCATCGCTGCCTAGCTATAACATCGCTAGGGTTAATATTATTAGTAACGGTATTTTCGATAACCTCGTTTTCCGAATTCGATTCTTCTAGTGCATGAATGACGAAATCGAGAAGCGAAGAGAAAGGGGACTCGAGGAGGAAGCAGGAATTGAAGAAGTCCGGTGCAACTTCGAATATCGAACGGTGTCGTATCGCCTCGTCTTGCTTGTTCTACTTCCGCGGCTGCTGTTTGGATGGCTCATCTTCGGTGGCGGCGGTGGCGGAGCCGTCTAGATCTTGTTTACGTTGTTTCTCTTTCTAGTGAGTTTTTTCAGTGGCATGGTTTTTGTAACTCTGGAAATACTTTGTACTGTAAATAAAATTGGTTCAATCACCACACACAATCTTGTTTGTAATGATTTTTTGTTTTATTTTATTTTGTTTTTAAATTCACTAAAATTGTGCAATCCTTGTGGAAAAACTAATTATTGCATATGTACTTAATAATGTATTTTCCACTGATTATAGTAATACTTTCTTTCATGGTCATTCAAATTGTGCATGTCCTTTATGACTTGTGATTTATTAATAATTAGTTGTTTTTTTTAGGGTTTTCTTGATTTTCTTTCATTCTTTCTATATGCTTAGATTTCATTCTTCATAGTTATAAGAGGGTGACATATTAACTAATATGTTGATATCTTTATTTAGTATTTCATTTATTATTTTGACAGTATATCATTATATATAGACGCGCGTGCATAATGACATCGTTTTTGTACACATGGCATTGTTTGATTATAAGATAATGCACAAAGTAAAATAGACGATCTTGATAAATGTGAATATAAATTTAGATTTCCTATGTATTTTCATTTTCTTTTTTTTATTCCTCTTCTTTTTTTCAACATGAACATTAAATGCAGACACTAAGCTTCCCATATATGCACAATGCATCAGCAATTTATGGTCATTCTGTAAGTATACATGCGCAAGTTCTCTGTTTTCTTTTCCTTCATTTTTTCCTATGTAAGACCAAGATTTTCACTAACATTGATAGACAAAATTATCAAACACACACATGTATTGGAAATGGGAATGTCTGCAATTATCTGTTTCCCCAACACATATTGAATTTTTCTTCCATTTGTTTATTAAATTATACTAATACTTAAGAAAATAATTTATTTTGCTAGTTTCAAGAAAGGAATTATTTATTTCCTGAAGAGGCTGCAACTGGTCAGGTATGTATATATGCTTTATTGGATTGATCACTTACAAAAAAGAGGATTTGAATTGATACAACATATTGTGTGTTAATTTTTTCTTAAAGGAAAAGTCGTCTGTGAAAAAAATACTCAGGAACAAGTATTGCTTTTTTTTTTAGTCGACACATTTCTTTATTTGTTATGGAGACTTGTGTTATGAAATTTCAAATATTTGAAGTATTTGCTCTGATTTGTAAGTAATGTAAGTCTTCTATTAGTTGTCTAAAATCTGTTTAGATTATGTATGATTTTTTGTAGGGATAATTATAAAAATTACACCAAGTCTTTGACCTAATTACAAAAAGCCCAGGCTTTTTGAATTATAGATGCCCTTTAATGTCGACATCATCTTAACAAATTTTCCCTTATTAACTTTGCAATTTATAAAAGATAGACAAATATCAAGTGGGTATTTGTAATTTTGAAAGATAAATTGCATTTTTTGTAATTAGATTAAACTCCAGGGGTTTGTTTTTTGGTACCATGAATTAAATAGTGTACATTTGGTCTATTGCTGCTTAAAATTTTACCAAGATGTCTGTTGTGGGAAGCCTGTTGTCTATTAATGGTTTCATATAGATATTAGTTCGATGGGGAAAAGTATAACATAATTTGCAAAACTTCAATAGAACTTTGTTTTCTTTATTCAACTATTTCTGACACAGGCATTGGAAGCACTCTGGAAGAATTCCAGATGTTGAAATACCAAAATGATCACATTTAGGCCAGTAAATGAGGTACGTAAAGTTATTTTACGTTCATCATCATGTCAAAGATAATCTTTCGCACTCATAATGATAATGTTCTCTTAATCGGAACTTCATAAACCAATTATGTTGGCAGTGGTTTTTTCCCATAAAGAACAAGTTATTATTATTATTATTATTATTATTATTATTATTATTATTATTTTGCGATCGTATGAAATATTATTGGTTACCGTCTCTCTATCCGCCGTTTCTCTATTTTTTTTTTTTCATTTAACCAATTTATTTTAGATGTTTTACTTCTTTTGCAGAAGTAGTTTTTCCACAAATAATGTCAGCCAAAATTCAATTTTACCAAGGTTTGTTCCTGACGTGAGTGTCGTATAAATACAAGGAAGCTCAAGGATTTTGAGAAAAACTTAAAGTCCAAATATGAGCAAGTCACGGTATGTACAAATTAAACAAATACATATTAACTTTAGGTCGATCTATCCATTATTTGGAAAAGATAAATCACGTAATTGATCTTTCTAACCATTATTGCTTATCCGCTGAGTTGTTGAAGATTCTATTGGATTCACTTTTCAATAAACTCGAAGTAGCATATAACGTACTACTTTTGATATTTCTTATTCACATATCACATTTATGGGCAGCATGACTCTATTTTCATAAAATAACAAATTTTCTAATATTAATTTTGTTTCAGGAGCTAGGAGTATTGTTCATTTATGTGTTTTTCATCTTTTATATTTTGTTTTTTTCACTGTTTTCAATAAAAAGAATTGGGTTTTTTTTTTATAGAGAAATCGATAGTTGAAAGGGATTATTAGATTATGGAATCATGGAACTACCAGAGGTATCGCACTTTATATCGATATGTATAAAGTTGTAATATTGAGGTTATTTGCATATTCATGAATTAATGTTTGATACCAACGTTCTAAATTGTTCCAAATATATGAGGGTAGGGTTATCCAAAATTTTAATATGTTACTTTAGATTTATTATGTCAGATTTTGTTTCTATGCAGTGCTGAGTTTGAATGGTTAATTTCTGAATTTTGTATATCAGTCCAATTTATATTGATAAGTTGTCTTAATTTTGTTTTTATTTGACAGTTTTAATGATGACTAATAGAGTCTTGAAATTTGAACCACAGGTCGTGGGACGGGTATGGCTGCGGGGATCGACATTGTGGCTGGTATGCAATACGAGGGGGTAAGCTTATTCGGTTCTCTATTTCATGTCACAGTACGATTTAAAATGCATTCACGTTGATAATTTACCACTAACAAGATTTATTTTTATCGACACGGGTTCACAATACTTATGACATAAGAAAACTTTTTCTTGTATTTTAAGATAAATTTTCGTCTGCACACACGTATATAATTTGTAGAATATTGAATCTCCATTTGGTGTAGTTTCAGCTCCCTAAAGTCAACGTCTGTTTTTTTTTGGATTGCTTGTTTCATGCATGCATATCTGATGTTTATAACACTTTATGTCAGGAAGAATGCATGGAGAAGTTACAAAGTCGAATAGATGTGGCCTATGATAGTTCTATTCTTGAACATCGGGTATATTCCTCGAAGCTATATTATGTGTATATTCATTTGTATGTATATGTTTCAGCAAGCTTTCTATTATATATTAACTTTGATCTTGGACCACTAAAGCCGACGACCATGCATCTACAGTTGGCCGATCGCTTAATTCGACTACCCTTGGGGATAGTTGAAGATGTTTTAGTACAAGTTGTAGAACTCATAATTCCGGTTGATTTTATAGTTATGGATGTGGGCGAAGTACTGACTGAGAGCACTGAGCATACCATTTTATTGGGGCGCCCTTTTATGTCTAACTCCCACACAATAATTGATGTTCACAAAGGAAGGATGACCATGACCGTTTTAGGCGAGAAAGTGATGTTTTCTCTTCAGGGTATTCAAAATACTCCTACCCCTGCCATGCTAGATGACTGGTCGTTTGTTTGTTGATCCCGTTACATCATGCATTCACGAGCTTATGGGAGTCAGGGTTATAGACGAATTAGGCGACGGGGACGACGCTGGATTTTGGAGGAAGGAGGAGGATACTCAAGAAGATGGCTTCGGTCAGGAGCTTGATGAGTTTGACGACGAGAAGCATTTGAATGGTGAAGATCTAATCGAAGTACCAGGTATTGACATAAATGATATTATCGAAGAGTTTCAAGATGAGCTAGACATGGAGAGAAAGATACCTAAATTCATGCGAAAAGTGGAGTAAAGGCCACAAATAATTCATTCAATGTATGATTCCCTCGACCCAATCAAAAAATTCTCACGTACAAAGAACAAGGGCGAGGTGTTTAACAGCACTTGGATACCGACAAAGAAGAAACCGAAGGAGGTTCGCTCAAGGGAAATTAAAATCTCACAGTATGAGGTAGGGCAGTTAGCGCTGTATAATCACACACGTAAGTTCGACCTAACTAATTTTGAGGATGCATGGAGCGGACCGTTCTTAATAAAAGAAATAGACGAGTATGGAGTAGCCACGTCATATGATGAGGTCGGAAAATCATCCTTTCAAATTCACAAGCATAGACTGAAGCCTTATCATGATGGAAGAAAGATGAATCGCGGTCACTAGTTGGTGGAGTCACCACACGGTTGGAATTAAACGAACGAGATAGCGTCGAGCAAGCGACGTTAAAATTTGCGCTTCTCGGGAGGCAACCCGAGCTTTTTGTATCCTTTTGTACCTTATTTTCAATTTATTTATTTTTACATTTTAATCTTTATTTGTTTAGAACAGATGGAGGAAATCGAACGAGGAGAATTGATCGCAAACAAAGAAAAAAATCGACCCAGAATTCTGCTCCGTCGACGCCGAGACTGCTCGCGGCGTCGATGCACTTACCGAGAAATCACTCTCTGAAGCGTCGATCTGGTTCGCGTTGATCGACGCAGCATCGACGCGAACCCGTACCCGGCCCAGAACGCGTTTAAATCCAGATTTTGCCCATCCAACCGGACCCGTATGCGTGTGACCCGCAGCCAAACCCAGGAAAACTGCTTTAAAACAGCCCTCTTCTTCCCTCTTCTCACTTTTCTTTCTTTTTCCTCTAAACTCAAAGTTTTCAAATTCTTGCACCCTTCAACAAATTCTTACTTTCTTCAAAATTCCAAGCATTCCAACACTTCACCCACAAACTCAACCACAGTGCCCATAAATTTCATCCATCATCTTGAATACAAGTTAACTTCTCAAAAACAAGCTACATAGGGATTGGGGAATTTTTCCAGAAACGTGCAAATTCGGGCTACAATCGGTGAGGTACTTCGCTTATACCTATCTTGGGATCATATAATTATTGTTTGGTTGTGTTGGGAAGTTTTTGGTGCAAGAAGTGCTTAAGTTTTTAGTGGGTTGAACACGCACGCCAAGTGTTCGACAAAATTCCCCAAAGAAGCAAAAAGTTTATTTTTCAAGAATTTTCATTCCTGTTAAATTTCTTATCGATTGATAATGTCTCGAGCGGGAAAACGCAAAGATATTCCGGGGAAATACGGAACACCGTTCCTTATCTACGACAAAAATGAAGGGGACACTTTTAAGAATATTAGGAAATGGGGGTTTGCGACTCATCGGATTTTGAACGTCAACGGAATTGAGGAAGAGGCCTCGAATGGCACGGAACACCACACCGACCTTTCCCGCTATGTCGATGGCCTCGGTTGTGGGTATTTCGCCCAAATGCTCCTCCCCGGTTGTGGTAATCCGGAACGACGAGACGTTCACATGTAGGCTAGGTGGGAACGATGTTCACGTGAACGAGGAGATGTTCGACAACATTTTTGGTTTCCCGACCGAAGGGGACCACCTCGTAGGCGTTCAAGGCTTCGATTCAGCCTCTTTTGGGGGGGATGATGACCGGGGGAAACACGGGCGATTGTAAGCGATTCCCTTGCACTAAAATTCAAGACGAAGCCTTATACGTTGCCTACAAGATCCTCGGGCACATCATTTTGTGCAAAAAATGAGGCCACCTACGCGACCAAGTTCGAGCTCTACGTTCTACAATGTCTTGTTGACGGTCGTCAAGTCCGGCTATACCCGTTGATCTTGCAAGAACTCTACAATGTTACTAAGGGTGCGCCGGGTAGCAAGACACCACTCCTTTCCTTCGCACCATACATTACCGGCCTCGCCCGTCACTTCAAGTTCGAGCCGGCCGAAAATGGGCTTCGCCCACTCGGGAAAATTTTACTACCTTTGACACGTGCCCCCGCACCCGAGTGAGGTCTTCGACTCAAGGAGGCTCCTCGTCTCGAAATGACGAGGATGACGATATGGAGCCGGCCCCACGTACTAATTCGGGCCCAAGCCACGATTGGGGCCAGTTTTTCGAGGAAAACCGAGCATTTCAATTGAAAATGCTCGACAAGCTCCAAATAATTAACGACAAGATTGACGCGAACCACGAGCAAAACTGTCGAAGCTTGAGGAAGATGCGTGCTCGCATTTCGAGCCTCGAGGAGCGTATTGAGGCGGCGTATCCCACGCCTAGCATTGATGTAGATGATGCCCCTGACGACGATGGTTCCCGCGAGTTCTAAGTCTTGTATTTTTATTTTTATGCTTTTCCGTTTAAAAAAAATAGAAAATAATAATTCCAAAAATATTTTTATTTTCTTTGCTTTTGTTCGTTTTGATTTTCTTAGGACAATTCACATCGCGTACTTGAAGATGCGATTGATTGTACAATTCAACGAGTAGCGGCTTGACCTTTTCTTTCAGGGATGTTTTCTTTTTCCTTCCTCTTTTTGATTTTTGATGTATTTATGGCAATCAGGAGATTGCCGGGATTTTTAGAGAGGGGGGTGGTCGAGTATTGATTTTTATTGCTTTTTGTGTAATTTATTTGGCCTGTAATATTTAAATACTTAAAACGTGACTAATTGCTATTTCTGTGCTTAATTATGTTTGTATGGCTTTCCTGTCGAAGTTAACTATGTTTGATTGATGTTCTTGTCTTTGAGCGTGTATAAGTGCATAAATTTTTCAAAATTATTATATATTGTAAAATGGTACTTAGACGCAATTGATTTCGCAAAATCTTAAAAGCAGCGTCAATTCAAAACTTTTTCATGCAAGAAAAGCCAGTGAGTAGCCTGAGTGTTTATCATCTTTTCATGTGCTTGAATAAGTTTCAGTCTTGATATCTCTTTGAAACCGCTATGTGTAGTCGACTTCGAAAATGAGGTAAAGGCACAAATAAAACCCTATTCCGGCCATATACATAATTTTAGCCACTATACATTTCGAATGAGCCAATCATAGCCAAATAATCCATGCCTATAGCCGTGAGTGATTTTATTGAGTCGACCCCTACAAACCCATTAAAAGCGTGGGGTAGGAGTTCGTTATTTTTATTGGTTATTAGTGTTTTGGAGAATTTTATTAGGGATTTTATGAGTTTTTGTAATAAAGGATCACCATCCTTCAATAAAAAACAAAAAAAAGAGATCCCATGAAAATAAAAAAGGGACAAAATAAAAAAAAAAAAAAAGAAAAAGAAGGATGGTGAGTCTTGTTGTATTGTGTTTAGTCATTGCCTACGTGCTAATAAAGGCTTGTGTTTTATTGTTTATTTTATTATGAAGCCTAATGTTTAAAAGGCAAGAGTTGTATAAGAAGCGTGTTATAAGCTTCAATTGTGTTTAAGTGGTTTGAGCTACAAGTCGGTTTTAGAGTATCGAGTTGTGGAATAGCCTAATTTTAAGGCTATGTTATGAGAGTTAAGTGAGGTTTTTATTTTTGAATGAGGTTAAGAAATTTGCTTCTTGATTAGATTAGGTTCAGTGAGCGATTTAGCCACACGACTTATATATTCCACACCGTCCAAAGAGCCTTACATTACAACCCAAGACCTTATCGATTCTTAGTTTTTGATAACACACTTAATTTGAGATTGAGAAGAGATTGATTTTCCGTGCTTATTTACTGCGCATGCATTTGTATGATTGGAGTGTATACCCGTCCCATGAAGAAAATACTTGAGTTCTTTTGAGCGTACATATATATATACTATCCTTCGTGAGGAAGCATGATTTCATTTTTTGAGCGATAATGTAATAATGGTCGAGTGATTGACGTCGCGAGACTTGTACCTATATTTTCAAAATTATGTATGTAGCACAGCACGACTCTTTGCTTGAACTTATTTTCATTCTAGTTATACTTTGAAATTATCGTTTGTTCGAGGACGAACAAACCAATTAAGCGTGGGGTAGTTGATTAGAGTAGATTGGTATAAGTTGGATGATTTAAGCTTAATTTCGTATTTTTATAGTTCAAGCTTATTTTACCATATTTTGATCATAATTGATTCAATTAGGTGATATTTCGTTGTTTTTCACCGTACAGCTAAGTAACCGGAAGAGTTCAGCCCGTAAATAGATGAGTTTGATGTTCAAAAGTGGATAACGAGCTTTCCAGTGAACGAGTAGCAGAAAAATTGAGAAAATGAGACAGAGCCTCAGTAGCGTCGATCGACGCAAGCGTCGACGCTACGTCGACGCAAGTCCCTGCACGCAACGGTCGACGCTCAGTCGTTGCCAAATCGACGCAACTCTCTGAAGCGTCGATCCTAGAGTGCGTCAGTCGATGCCAAGTCGACGCAACTCTCTGTTGCGTCGATGCATGTCCGCGTCAGTCGAGGCCACCGCCCAGTCGACGTGAGTAACCAGGCAGTGTCGACGCCGAGAGCCAGCCCACGTCGATCGACGCTGAGTCGACGTGACTGCCAGAAATGTGTTTTTAGGGTTTCTTGTGCGCCAAGACATGTTATAACCTTATATACCCTTCATATTTCGGATTTTTAAGGGAGACACGACTACCTAGAGTATTTGGGCTTAGAATAAACACCATTCCACATTTCATAACGAGATTTGAAGACCGAGATCAAGGATCGAAGAACGACGAGTCTGAAACTTCAATTGCATGTTAGGGATTTAATCTTCGCCCAAGATCAAAGTTCAACTCCGGACTAGTCTAATTAGTTTAATTGTTTCATGCTTGGATATTTGATTTATTTAGTTCATTTATGTGAGTTGATTTATGCTTAATTATTCGTTTTTTGATTCGTATGATACGATTGCTTCATGGTATTTTCTTATATTCATGTTCTTAGATTCGTTAATTAGATTTAAATCTTCGTCGCATTTTATTGGTAGTTTAATTATTGCTCGTAGTTGATAATTTAGTTTACGATAGTCAGTTCAATTAGTTTTAATTTCAATATTGCTTTAGTTTATAATGATCAACTCAAAATCTTTTAAAAACCCAATTGTACATGTATATTATGTTAGTTCGTAAATTGAGAAAAACATCTAAAGACCGAACAGTTGTTTCCTCGAGAGAATCGACTTGATTCAAACTCACCACCTTACAAGTTCCTCGTACTCTTGCGAGCAAACTTACGTGTTTTTAATTAAATATCTTAAAAGGGGTGCACAAAATTTTGGCACCGTTGCCGGGGACGCAACGAGTAGGAATATAAGATGTTTTTCATTTTATTTTCCTTTTAAGTTATTAGTTTCTTTTTATTTTTATTTTCGCACTTGGTCTTTGCCATTTGGTATGTTAATGTGTTGTTGAATTTATGCATGGAAGGCGATCACTTCACCGCGACCTTGTACCATTCATTGACAACATCCATCTTTCAAACCCACCGAGACCAAGACCCCTTCTTATTCCCGAGGACGATTCTTCAACAACAATGGATTTTGCTTGCGATCAAGCTCCCGACATATTGTTAGGAGCACAATCTAAAGACCGAACAGTTGTTTCCTCGAGAGAATCGACTTGAGTCAAACTCACTGCCCTACAAGTTTCTCGTACTTTTGCGAGCAAACTTAGGTGTTTTTAATTAAATATCTTAAAAGGGGTACACAAAAGTTTGGATCAACCGTCAGTAGCAACTGGACCAGGCACCGCGCCACCCCCCTCCGACGGATCTACGCCTGCCGTTGGTGGATCGTTGAACGACACCTTTCTTAGGCAACTGTCTGAGCTCATCGGCAAGGCTGTGGAAGCAGCTGTGGAGAAAAAATTTGCAGAGATCTCAACGCTTCCGTCTGGCACACGACTAGATCGAACGGTTCCATTGGCAGAAATAGAACCGTTGCACAATCAACATACAGAGCGGACTCCCTTCCAAGACAAAGACGAGCACTTTTCCACCTCCGACAGCGAAATGTTGAGCCAAGCCAATCTAGGTCTGGCTGAGCAGATGCAGAGCTTGCAGAAGGAGGTGAGAGAATTCAATAGGAAGATGGCGAATGCCAGCACGTTGCCAACACGGAGAAGCACGCCGTTCACCGAGGAGGTCATGCGCGATGACGTCCCGGCTTCCTACAGATCTCTAGGTTTTGAGTATAATGGGACTACTGATCCGTGGGATCATCTGAGCCGCTTCGAAATCATAGCAGCAGTGCATAAGTTTTCAGACGCGGTCATGTGCCGGGTCTTTCTGATGACTTTCACCAAGTCAGCTCAGCTATTGTTTAGCCAGCTGCCGCCGCGCTCTATTAGCAACTTTGATGAGTTCAGCTCGGCCTTCCTGCACCATTTTACCAGTTGCACGAAGTATCAGAAGATGCCGTTTGAGCTATTTAGTTTGAAAGAGAAGGAGAGCGAGAGTTTTCGTGCTTATATTAGTCGGTTTACAAACGCAAAGTTAGAGGTGCCCTCCACGTCAGAAGAGCTCTTGGTAAACGCATTAGCATAGGGCCTCAGAAGAGGTGAGTTTTTCCAATCGCTGGTTGTGAAGCCAGCTCTGAAGTTTGGAGAGCTCTTGGAGAGGGCATAAAAGTATATTCATCTAGAAGAGCCTCTGAAGATCAAGGAGGAGGGAGAGAAAAAGGGAGAGAGATATGACAGAGAAGAAAGGGTACCGATGAAGAGGTCCAGGACAGTCTTGGCGGGGGGACGACCTCGTTTCGATAAATACACTCCCCTGGCGATAGCTCAGGGAGAGATCCTGCAAGCGGTGGAGAGGCACCCCGACTTTAAGTGGCCTAAGACTTACTCTCAAAAGCCGCGGAAAGAAAGGTCTGACCGATTCTGTCGATACCACAACGAATACAGTTATGAAACAGACCAGTGTACTCATCCGAAGGATGAGTTCGAGAGAATGGTGCAGGCCGGGCACCTCAAAGAATTCGTGCGGATGAGAAGGGAAGAGCCCAGAACTGACTCTTATGCAAAAGGTCGACCGCAAGAGAACAGGCGTAACGCAGACATCCGCAGTACTAGAAGAAAGAGTGATCAAATGCAGGAGGTTCGGGGAGAGATCCTCATGATTACATTGGGTGAGTGGGATGATCACTCCAAATGAACCCAAAATAATTATGTGCGTGCTGCGAGAGATTTGACGAGGAAAGGGAAGGAGGTAGGACAGGTAGCGCCAAGTCCAAATGTGTGCTTTGGATCAGAGGATGATGATGGGATCCTAGCTCCTCATATGGATGCCATGGTCATTACGGCTACCATAACTAATTATAATGTCCGACGAATCTTCGTGGATACAGGGAGTTCGGCGGACATCATGTTCTACGAATGCTTCAAGAAGATGAACCTAGATGTAGAGTTGGAAGAGGTTACGACATCGTTGGTAGGATTTGCGGGAGGTGCGTTAAAGCCCCTTGGAGCTGTTAACCTCCTTGTCACATTAGGGGATGAGCCCTATAGGCAGACCAGGACAGTTCGGTTCCTGGTGGTAGATGCAGCTTCCTCATATAATGTGATGATGGGAAGACCTTGTTTGAGCAAATTTCAAGCAGTGGTCTCGACTTACCACATGAAATTAAAGTTTTTTGCTCATGATGGAGTAGGTGAATCAAGAGGAGACCAGTATGCATCGAGGCAGACATACGTCGAGAGTATTAGGCGAAGTGAAGAGGAAAGACAGGACAAGAGGGCTTGGACAGAGGATAGACCCAAAACGATCGAGAGGGAAGAGAATTTAATGACTGTGGAGGTAGTCCCAGGGGATGACAGTCGAGTCCTCCGCGTCGGGACAACTCTTAGTCTGGGGGTTTTGGTTGACCTGGTAGTGCTACTACGAGAGAGTGTAGATATTTTTGCCTGGCCTCCCCAAGACCTGGTCGGTATCGATCCAGAAGTGGCCGAACATCACCTCAATATCAGCCCTTTAATAAAGCAAGTCAAGCAGAGGAAGCACAATTTCGGGCCATAGAAGGAGGCTATTATAGAGGATGAGGTGGAGAAGTTGTTGAAAGCTAAGCATATCCAGGAAATACAATTTCTTGAGTGGCTCTCGAACGCCGTGCTGGTCCCTAAGACCCTAGATGACTGGCGCATGTACATAGATTTATGAGACCTCAACAAGGCTTGCCCCAAAGACCACTACCCTCTTCCTAGGATAGACCAATTGGTCGATTCCACGTCTGGCTGTGAGCTATTAAGTATGATGGATGCCTCACAAGGCTATCACCAGATCAGGCTCGCAAAGGAAGACTGGAAATGGGTCAGCTTCATAACCCCAAAGGGAACATACTGTTACGTGGTCACGCCATTCGGTCTCAAAAATGCGGGAGCCACATAGTGGAAAAAATGTTCAAGGAACAATTGGGAAGAAATATGGAGGTATATGTGGATGATATGTTGGTCAAAAGCGTTAAGGCGACCTCACATGTTGATGATCTGAAAGAGACATTTGACACCCTAAGGAGGTAAAAAATGAAGCTCAACCCCAAGAAGTGCATATTTTGGGTTATAGCTGGAAAATTCCTAGGTTATATGGTCACGGAGAAGGGTATCGAGGCAAACCCGAAAAGTAAGAGCTATCATGGAGATGCAGGCGCCAAACAACGTCAAGGAAATGCAGTGCTTAGTAGGTCGAATCAATGCTCTGAGTAGATTCATTTCGCGCTCAGCTGAAAAGAGTTTCCCATTTTTTCAAGCCTTATGAAAAAAAGCTAGATTCCAGTGGGATGATGAATGTGAGAAGGCATTCAAGATGTTGAAGGAGCACCTGGCTGGGATTTCATTACTTACCAAACCAATTCAAGGCGAGCCCTTGATTTTATACTTTCGGTAGGACTGCAGGCCGTCTGCTCGGTCTTATTAAGAGAAGAAGGCAAGATACAATAGCCTGTGTATTACTGGAGCAAGGTATTGTATGACGCGGAAACTCGCTATGTAGAAGTGGAGCGCTCTATCTTAGCCTTGGTAGGCACGACACGTAAGCTACGACCTTATTTTCTCTCACATAACATAGTTGTGCGGACCAACCTGCCATTGAGAGCCGTTATGGACAAGCCAGAGGCGTCAGGACGGCTGGTCAGATGGGTAATCGAACTCAGGGAGTTTGATATAACTTTTGAAGCCAGAACGGCTATTAAAGCTCAGGCACTGGCTGAATTCATGCAAGAAATGGACATCTCTCCAATTGAAAAACAAGAATGAATAATTTTCACGGATGGTTCGGTGGGAAGTCAAGGCTGTGGAGCAGGAATAGTCTTAATTGACCCGGTGGGTGTAGCTACCGAGTACGCAGTTCGAATGAATTACATTATGTCAAATAACACGGCTGAGTATGAAGCCTTGTCGAGAGGAATTAAGATGGCAAGAGACCTGGGAGCAGAGCAGGTATGTGCTAAGGTAGATTTACAATTGGTATGCAAGCAAATAAATGATGATTTCGAGACAAGAGAGGAGCATATGCAAAAATATCTAGCTCGATTAAAAGAGCTCACCAGGGATATGAAAGCTCTGACCGTCCTTCAAATTTCCAGAGAGGAAAATGGGAGAGCAGACTATTTGGCTAAAATAACGAGCTCAGCCGTAGATTTCCAGGAAAGGACAATTACTTTGTTGATGGCGGACAACGAATTCGGTACAGACCAGGTGTGTTTAGTAAATGAGAAGGACGACTGGCGTTCTCCTATTAAAGCATAACTGGAGAAAGGAGAGCTGCCAGAGGATAAAAGAGAGGGAATGAAAGTGAGAATCAGGTCTGCCCGATTCTGTTTGATAAAAGGAACATTGTTCAGACGAGGTTTTGGATGACCTCTGTTGAGATGTTTGAGTTCTGAAGAGGGCACCCAGGTCCTCAGGGAAGTACATGAAGGTTTCTGTAGAAACCATATGGGATCAAGGGCCTTGGCTAGTAAAACGATGAGAGCAGGGTACTTTTGGCCATCAATGAGAGCAGAGGCAGAAAACTTTGTTAAAAGGTGCGAAAAATGTCAGAAGATGTCTCCTTTGATTCATCAGCCAGCGGAAGAGCTCATGACAATGAGCTCTCCCTGTCTTTTTTCAAAGTGGGGGATTGACTTTGTCGGTCCATTCCCAATGGCTCCATCCCAGAAGAGGTTTCTAATCGTGGCCATTGACTACTTTAGCAAATGGGTGGAAGCGGAAGCTCTGGAAAAAATCACGAAAGAAGCGGTGATGGGCTTCATCTGGAAAAATATTGTTTGTCGCTTTGGCGTTCCAAGGGTAATAATCTCAGACAATGGTACCCAGTTCATGGGGGCCAAAATTAAAGCCTGGTGTGCCAAAATGAAAATCTAGCAGCACTTTACATCCGTTTATCACCCACAAGCAAATGGATAGGCCGAGGTGACTAATCGCATCCTTGTCCAGGGTCTCAAAATCGCGCTTAGAGAAATCTGGAGGAAAATGGGTATAGGAGCTAAGTACTATACTCTGGGCTAATCACACTAATCCAAAGGAAAGCACAGGAGAAACACCTTTTAGTCTGGTCTACGGTATGGATGCCGTCATCCCCGCAGAGATAAGCCTAGAAACTCATCGGGTACAGAACTTTGACGAAGTTCAGAATGACGCATTAGTACGGGGCGCGTTGGACTTAATTAATAAAAGAAGAGATCAAGCGGCGGTCAGGATGGAGCATGTGCGGGGGCGAATCTGGGCTGCTTATAACAAAACTATCCGGAAAAGGTAATTCCAGTTGGGAGACCTGGTTCTTAGGAGGGCTGACCTGCGAAAAGCCAAAGGAAAACTAGATGCTGTGTGGAAAGGACCATTTCGGGTCACAAAAGTCTTGGCAGGTGGTGCATACGAATTAGAGGAATTAGACGGCGTTGAGATACCGCAAGCTTGGAACATTTCAAACTTACGAAAATTTTATGTATGAAAGTGAAATTCACAATATTTATTTATAATGAAAATGCAGGTTTGTTCTTATTATATCTTTAGCACATTTCTCTGAAAGCCAGGATTGGCTAAGGGCGGATGCCCCAATTTCCTGACCTGATTGTCAGTTTAAACCAGGATTGGCTAAGGGCGGATGCCCCAATTTCCTGACCTGATTGTCAGTTTAAGCTAGGATTGGCTAAGGGCGGATGTCCCATTTACCTGACCTGATTGTCAGTTTAAGACAAGATTGGCTAAGGGCGGATGCCCCATTTTCGTGACCTGATTGTCAGCTTAAGACAGGATTAGCTAAGGGCGGATGCCCCATTTTCCTGACCTGATTGTCAGCTTAATCAAGGATTGGCTAAGGGCGGATGCCCCATTTTCCTGACCTGATTGTCAGTTTAAGTCATGATTAGCTAAGGGCGGATGCCCCATTTTCCTGACCTGATTTTCAGCTTAAGCCAGGATTGGCTAAAGGCGGATGCCCCATTTTCCTGACCTGATGGTCAGTTTAAGCCAGGATTGGCTAAGGGCGGATGCTCCATTTTCCTGACCTGATTGTCAGTTTAAGCCAGGATTGGCTAAGGGCGGATGCCCCATTTACCTGACCTGATTGCCAGTTTAAGCCAGGATTGGCTAAGGGCGGATGCCCCATTTGTCTGACCTGATTGTCAGTTTAAGCCAGGATTGGCTAAAGGACGGATGTCCCAGTCTCCTGACCTGACTGTCAGGAGAAGCCAGGATTGGCTTAGGGCGGCTGCCCGTAAAATATTCTTATTTGATTGGCAGGTTAAGCCAGGATTGGCTAAATATGCGTGCTCATGACAACACCTGACCTGATTAAAGGACTTTTAATACAAAGGCTTAGCCTGACATCAAGCTCAGAACCAGAAGAAAAAGTAAGGTTAAACACATGTAAATGCACAATCCACGGGTCAACCTCAAACAAGAGCTGATTGAAGGCGGAGACCTTACTTTATCAGATCTGGCGGTAAGCCTAAAACGCCTGAATAGGCTAAAACTTGGAAAACTTTAATTCACTTGGTTTGATTGAATGGAATGAAGAATCAATTGAAAATACTCTTGTCTTTATTAACATTATGGAAAATACAAAAAGACTTTGCTCATGTCTTCTACGAAGACTGGCAAGTTTGATTACAATGTAGGAAATAAACAAAAGGGAAATCAACAAAACCCCAAGAAAATTTAAGAGGCTCTCCGATCAGCGGACAGAGCACGGAGGACGCGCCACAGCTCGCGCTCGGTCTCGTGATAGCGCTGACGGAACTTGTCAGCCCGCTCAGAGATGGCGTGCGCTTCGCCGACGGCGATCGTCAGCCGGCTCACCGACTCTGCCAAGTCGGCCTTCTCTTCCTGCAACTGGCGATTCAGTTGCCGCAACTCAGCCCAATCTCGCTTATAGTGGCGTTTCTTTTGCCTTCTCCTCTCCAGAAGACGGTAGAGGTAGCCAACCTTTTCTTTGAGCATGGTTAGTTTGTCAGAAATCTTGAAGTTTTCGACGACCAGGGAGATGTTTTTCCGCTTCACTATATCAAGTTCTTCGAGAAGAGGAGAAGATGGCATTTAAGAGAATTAAATGAAATGAGTTATACATGCACATATATAAAGAAAACCTAGGCACGTGCCAAGGAATAAAAAGTACTAGGATTTCCGAAAAACCAGGAAACCCTAGAATTCTAAGAGTCATTACAGGACAAAAAAGTGCGTTATTATTAATTAAAGAGGTCACAATACAAATTAAGAAAAGACAAAAGGCAGACCGGCCACACAGGCTAACTACAGGTCTGGCTAAAAGAAAACAAAAGTTTTCCTAAAGTCCTAAGTCTCAGCTCCTAGATCAGCATCCAGCTCCGCCGCCATCTGGTCCACCGCATCTTCAGCTAAGGCTCCCGGGGAAGCCCCATAAGGAAGCTCACCCAGACCTGCGAAGGTTGGGGAGGGATAAGAGTCGAGAGTGGCTGGAACAGGAGCCTGGTCTGGCTGAGACTGCTCGGGTGAAAGGGAACGGAGTTTAGAAAGGACATGCTCAGCAAGAACGAGGTTGGCTCTGGAGAGGTCTTCAAAGTAAGAGCTTGATTAAGGGGAACCCCTGGGTTACTTAAAGCCCATTTCGCTTGCTCGTCCAAAGCAAAGTGAAAGAAGTGTACAGCCTCTGGCACAAGTAGCGAGTAGAGCTCTTTGGATCCCAGGAAGGCTGCACGAGTCTCCTCCCGAGCAGATTGAACCAGCCTCAAGCCCTTCTCAGAGTTTAAGTACTCGGTCTCAAACCCTTCCCTGGCTTTCGCCAGAACCTCATCAGCAAGGCTCCTAGCCTCTGCCAAGGCCTCATCCCTCGCCTCGGATCGCGCAGTCTCTATCATCTTTGCTTGAGCCTTCCTGACCTCGGCAAGCTCCGCTTTCATTTTTTTGAGCTTATCCTTCAGCCCCTGCAGCTCTTCCCCTTGCTTCTTCAGATCAACTCCTCTCTCTTTCGCCAGAGCCTTGAATTGATCTTCTTTCACAATCAACTCCTTGTTCTCCTTGATCACATCGAACTAGACCATGGATCTGGTAGCTCGAGTGTCCAGGAGGGCCTTCTTGGAGAGAGCCTGATCAAAAGAAAAGATTGATACTTAGACAAATTAATAATTAGGCAAGTGATATAAGATGAAGGTAAAAAGAAGTAGAACTTACTCGGGCTTTATCTTGACACCAAGACTCCAAGAGCTCGCGATCAAACATCTTTTCCAGCTCAGGCTGGTCTACAGGTAGCATTTGCCGATGCATGTATTAGACGGCCAGCTCTCCTGAGCAGTTAATGACTGAGTTAATGGGAGGGGGAGCGCTATGAGTAATGGGAGCAGGGCGCGTGCTTGGAGAAGAAGCCATTAGTGCTTCGCTGCTGTGGGCTACTCATGGCCTCTTGGCCAAAGGAAGGACGTCCTCTTCAGAGTCAGAGGAAGGGCTCCTGGCAGCGGAGGGGCGGGGTGGCAGTTGTGAAGAGTTGGAGCCCAGAGCCTGAAAAGAGATGGGGCCCTGCGCTCGGGAAGGAGTGGAACTTTGGATTGAGACAGACGATGAAGGGGCCACTTCTTGGGTGGTTATTTATGGGGCTCCATCTACGACGGAAATGATCATTTGGCTCATCATCCTTTCTGATAAGAGAAAAAAAGGAAAGATTAGGACCTATGAAAAATAAAGAAAGACCTAACTGGGGCGAGGAGACCTGCTTGCAGCAGATAGGGGAGGATATGTGGGCAGTTTATCAATGGGTTTGGAGTCGAAGCCCCAATCTCTATCACACCGGACAAAGAAGAACTTCTTCCGCCAAGCCTTGTTGGAAGAAGGAAGCCCGTGTAAAAAATGAACTCCTGGTCTGGCACTGAGATAAAAGCAGCCGGGAGGTAATCTTTTGTCCTGGTAGAGTTGGTAGAAAGTGTGGGCCGTGCGAGTTTGGCCAGCATACCGCATGGCCAAACTATAGCTTACTATGATCTTAAAGGTATTAGGGGTAAACTTGAAAAGGGGGATTTTGAATACGGCGGCAATATCTAACATCATTGGGTTTGTCGGAAGACGCAAGCCCGCCTGAAATTGGTCGGCGTAAAAGGTCAACCAACCAGCCGGCGCGTGGCAAGCCAGAATACAGGCTGGAGGACTGTAAGGATCAAAAGGATCGGAAATTCTATACTTGGGATGAATTTCCTCCACGGTCCTATCACTGAGATTTGAGGTAATTTTTGGGTGGTCCGGGATCCGTGGTGGGTATTCTAGTGAACAGGAGGAAGATGTGGTGGCCGACGTAGTCGCCGGAGAATAAGATGGCGGAGAAGACGAATCTGCCGCCGCCAGATATGGGGAAGTAACCGGAGGGGCGTCGAGAGAGGGAGAAGATGATGAAATTATTGGAAAATTAAAGATAAGGACTGAGAAAGTACCTCGGTTAGGAGGATAGCCGGAAAAGGATCGAATCTGAAAAACTCGTTGGAATACTAGAGAGAGAAAATATCGAGATTTTTTGCTAAAAGTGAAAATATGAAAGTAAGAGGGAAAGGGATTCCAGCGGGAATAAAAGGTAAGTGGATAAATTCAAAAAACAAAAAACGAGGAAAAAATGGGATTTGATGGGATCCCCGCATTTAATGCGGACATGTGAACAGTACCCTAGACGGTGAGCTGGAACGCCAGCCGTCATAGGGTAGGTCACGCATCACTAACTTTCCAGAAGAATAGTACTGGAAGGGACGCGTGGGTATGGTAACCGTCTCGGAAGATGAGGCGACATCATTAATGCCAATAATTAGGCCTTGTCACTAGGCAGATATTTAGGGATTCATGCGAAGTACGAGGAATCAAAGGAATAAATGCGGGAACTCATTTATTTCAAAAGAGATCTGGAATTCCACAACTCTACCCCAACTATTTCAGGGGGAGGAGTTGATGTGGCATAAATAGGGCAGACCTGGATTGGGGTAGACATGGATCAAGACAGTCAAAGAAGGGACCTCAGGATAGCATACGCTTGGTGAGGTTTGGCCTGGTTTTCTTAAAAGATGAATAGATCATAGCAAGGTCACCCCATCCCATGAGTTGTCCTGAGCTGATAGAGATCTCCTATGACATAAACCTTGAAATATAAAGGCATGCTTGCTGGCAGAAAGGATAACAGGACTAGGGAAGACCTGGTCTCCTGACCCCCGTCGGGGGGATAAGTGGGATCACTTGCCAAAGTTTGTTGTTTAAACGGCCCTTGATTCGCGGCCTTTGTTTCCGAGATCCCGGAAGGGGTCCCCACGAGGAAAAACTATAAATATCTCATCCCCAAGGCTGAGAGAGGTATGTCATTTTTCTTGCATTCCTTTCTTCTTTCCTGGAAAACACCTCATACACTTTCTGACTTAAGCATCAGAGAGGTTTCCACCGGAAAGCCACCGGTGGTCCTTTCTAACGTGTGTTTGTGTGCAGGTCGAGAAGGTGTGCAAATCTCAGGTGGTGTCATATTTTGGGGTGAAACAGTTATTGCTTCATATATCAAGACGGATTTTATTACACCAAAAACATCACACATACATTCTACTTTTAGTGCTACAATTAGGGTTGCGTTGCTCCTACTTCATGATAGCTATTGTAGCCGTTCAGATCATGACAGGTGGAATAATGATCATCTAATTATGTGCAGCTGTGTTGTCCTTTCTTGCAGCTATCATTAGCCGTTGTTCTTGGACTGTTGTGCTCCTTTGGATTGATGTGATCAACCTTCACGCGATCAGCTGCATCTTTCACACACACCCTTAATTCGGTCGTGGTCTTACTAATTATGGTCATCTTATTTCTAAGCCTCGAGAAGAATTGCAAAGACAAAGGTTTGGTAAATATATTTGTTGTCTATTCAACTGCAAGAATGCGTTCAACTCTTGATTAGCAAGGATTTTTCTTGATTTTTAGTAGTATTTTAGTTACTTTTTCTTATTATTTTTGGTATAAGTTGGATAGTTTGTGCTTGAATTCGTATATTTGTATTTCCAGCTTATTTTACCATGTTTTGATCTAGATTGATGCAAATAAGTGATTATTTGTGGTTTTTAACTTTATAGCTAAGTAACCGGAAGAGTTCAGCACGTAAAAGATGAAGTATGATGATTGAGAGTCAAAGATCGAGCTTTCCGGTGAAGAAGTAGCAAGAATTTGAAGCTGTCAGGTTTTCTATAACGGTTATTATGATGGAACCGTTATAGAATCGTTAAAGGAAGATCAGAGGCATTAACGCTAGCTGCGGTAGTTGTTAATGGTAGCTTCCTACCGCTAGTAGCTACCGCTATCTATAACGGTTACTTATCGCTGCCCAGAACCGTTGTCGAAGAGCAGAAGTACAAAAGTGAAGAGTTAACGATAGCTTTATATAAGGGTTACCTACTGCTACCTTATCGTTAACGGTACTGTTAAGATTGGACAGAGAAGCTTATGGTAGCTGTTAACGGTAGCTCCTTACCGTTAAGTGCCCAGAAAGTCAGTTTCGTGACTTGTTGCCCAAGATTTCCAAATTCTATAAATACTACCCCATAAATCCGAATTTTAAAGTTACCTAAGCTATAGTTAGACACTTTAAACTTATTCTAGGGTTTTTAAGGCCTCTTAAGGATTGACAACCCCAACGAGTGTCGAGTTGTTTTTAGTTTCTCTTCAAAATTCTTAGATCTAGTTTTCTAGCTTTAGATTAAATTTAGATTAGCTTTTAGATAATTTAGATTCAAGTTTTCTACCATCAAGATGTTGCAAATTCATCAATTTAATTAGTAAGTTTTCTTTTAGTTTAATTTAGTTTAATTAATTTTCATGCTTAAATTCATGCTTGATAGTTTAATAATTAAACCCCAACAAACAAACCCCCCATGTATGATGATGAATTGTATAATATTATTGGTGATGATGATGTTGCGGTTATTATGTTGAGATTGATGAAATTACTTGGCTATATCTAACGGGTTTAGAGCCTAAAATCGCCGTGAACCATCAATTGGGTTTATCCCAAGAGATCGTGGAAACGATTCAAAACTCTAGAACCCAAGTTTCTTAATTATTTTCAAAACTCTTAATTTTTGTAATTCTTCGTATAAATCAATTTATTGTTTTATGTGTTTAGATTAGATTTTTTTTATTTTCATTTCGTATTTGTGAACAAACAAAAACAAAAGGAACTTCCGAGCCTAGTTTTCCTTGAGAGACGATTCGATTCAACTTACCAACCTACACGCGATCCCGTACTCTTGTGGGCGAGCTTTTAAAAATTTGACAAATATTTATAAAGTAGGTACACAAAAACTTGAGTCAACTCTTAGTTTTCCAACTGCAACCTTTTCTCTAACAAAGTGGAAGTCTAGTTCCACATGTTTTGTTCTAGCATGCAAGATTGGATTAGAGGCTAGAGCTATAGCACTGAGATCATCAACCCAAACAAGAGGCATCTTAGCAAGAGGTAACATAATCTCTCTAAGCAATGAGTTCATCCAAGTCACTTCACAGGCGGCATTAGCTAAACTTTTGTATTCTGCTTCTGCACTACATATTGATACATAATCTTGCTTCATTGAGCACCATGATACTAAGTTGTTGCCTAAATACACACAATATCATGTATTTGACCTTTTATCATCCACGTCAGTCCCCCAATCAGAGTCAGAAAAGGCATTTAGGTTAAGATGAAAGGATTTTCTTATATGCAGGCCACAATTAGTTTTCCTTATAAATATCTCAAAATTCTCTTCACATCCTTCCGATGTGTATCTAGAGGGGTTGGCATACATTGACAAACATTATTCACATTATAGCTCAACTCAGGTCTTGTCAAGGTCACATATTAAAGAGCTCCCACAATGCTCTTGTATTTTGTCCCATATATTGTAGGCATTCCATTATATTTAGACAACTGCAATGAGGACACCATTGAAGTGGGAGTAGGATTAGCATATTCCATTTTAGACCTTTTAAGGAGCTCCTTGATATATTTTTCTTGACACAAATTCATGCCTTCTTCTGTTCTAATAATTTCAATGCCGAGAAAATGAATCATCTGTCCATGATCTTTAATGGAAAAGTTTTGACCAAAAAACCTTAACAAGATGATCAATTAGAGAGGGATTGGATCATGTAAAAAGGATTTTATTAACATAGATTAACACAAAGAGATAATTCCTTTTCTGAACTTTGAAGAACAATGAATTGTCAGCCTTAGAATCACTAAAGCCCATTTTTGTTAACACTGACTTTACTTTGCTGAACCATGCTCTTCAAGCCTATTTTAATCCATATAAAGCCTTGGAAAGTTTTCACACCACTTGATTACTACACTTTTCAAATCCTGGCGGTTGTCTCATGTATATATCTTCATTTAATTCCCCATTAAAGAAGGCATTACTGACATCTAGCTATTTTATAGTCTAAGAAAGATTGACAGACAAAGTGAGCATGATTCTTATATTGCTATGGTTCATGACAAGACTAAAGGTTTCAGAGAAGTCAAAACCAGGCATGTAAGAGTAACCTTAAGCTACTAATCTAGCTTTATACTAAAAAATTCTCCTATCTGCATGCCTTTTTATTTTGAAAATCCATTTACTCACAACAATGTTCTTTCGTTTTGGTAAATAAACCAACTCACAAGTTTTATTTTTCATAAATACATCAACCTCTTCCTGCATAGCTTTTTCCATTGAACATAATCAAGAGCTTCAGTCAGAGAGTAGGGCTCAGTTTCTCTTCTAATAGTGACATTCAACACTTTTGGTTTGTAAATTCCTACCTTTGATCTTATCATTATATGATGTCTGTGGGAAACCTATTGAGATGGACTATTAGAGTCAGTAGCATCATTGCTTATAGCAGGTAATTGCATAATTAGTGGTATGGCTGGAATGCTGTTTTGAGAGTTAAGGGAACCAGTGACAGAATATGGAGTATCTCTTGAACCTGAAAGCTGAGTAGACTGATTACTGGTTGAGCAATGGTTAGGAAAGACACTCTCAGGAATGTTCTTATCAATTCCAACTTTATCATTTATTCTATCCAGATTATCTGTGATACAAATGGATGGAACATGTGAACTAGTGGGACAGACAGCCTCTTGCATATTATGTGTTTCTCTGTGAGGGGTTGAATTTGTGTGCTTCGTCCAAACCCGCCTATATATATATAATCAACATTTTCTCGTGAAAAGATTGCAAAGCTCTAAAAGCTCTTTTGACTTCGCTCCCAAATTCGGTGCAAACTAGTGAGTAGCCTTGTGTGATTTAWCGGCTTGCTTGCATTTTTATGRAAATTGCATTGAGGAGGTTTGACTTTGCTCGTACATGATTGAATTTGAAAATGAMCTCGAGGCACATATATCACCCTTGTTTCRGCTATWTTCATATATGTAAGCTACTTAAAAGTCCCAAATGAGCCCMCTTGAGCCTTTATYYYRTTTWTTGTTAGTCGARCTCSATTTTAGCTCTTGAATCTCCATGATTGTGAGGTAAGAAAGTTTATTGTTAGTTGAYGAGAGATGTGTGGGAAATCGATTGTGGKTTTCGGGTTTTGAGTTRCTTAAACAAAAGAAAAAAAAGGAGAATAAAACTCCAACACAAATMACGAAAAGTGATAAAGCGTGCGTTCATGTGAAAARCCTATTTCAAAAAGGCTAATTTTAGTAAAAAGAAGCAAATTCAAAAARCTTCTAAGTGTTGTGAAAAAAAGTCGGGAATGTRGGTGAATGAAAGGGTTTCGAATGATAKTTTGGTGARTTGGGAAAGGWGAAGCGATTATAAGCTTCGGGCTTTAGAGAGTAGGATTTTGTGTGTTWTTGATAACGTTTGATCGTGTGTTAACCACTATATCCATATATTCCATACCTTACCAAAGAGCCAACATTACAACCCATAATAAAGACCTCTTTCGATTCTTGTTTGGTCATGTACTATGAGCAATTTTGAGCATCCGATTTGTGAAATCTTGACGAGGTGCATGCATTGTTCGACTTGAGCGTATACACGTCCCATACCAAACACTTGAGAGAATTGAGCGAATACCCTCAAATTTCCATTTGTGAGGAAGTCATCGATTTGGCTTGSATTTGAGAAAGAGTAATACGAGCAATGCTTGACGATAGCGAGTTTATGTTGATACTTCCATCATATTAAATAAGRWTAAGCRCAAGGATTTTTMTTTTTAMAYAATGTTCATTGCATGTACACTCTCGATTMYTTTCGTTGTTCGAGGACGAACAAACCGATAAGTGTGGGGTAGTTGTTTTGCATGTAATTGTTGTGTTTTTCCTTGTGTCTTTAGTYAGAGTTTAACGYCRTTTCTAGTAGTTTAGARTCRTTYTTCAKTAGGTTTTAGGTCTTTTTCTTGTTTATTATATTTTTGGCTTTAAGTGTACTAAGTGTGAGGTGTTTGTGCTATTTTTGGGTTTTTAAGTTTGAATTCTTGTTTTGTAGGTGGCTAAAAGGGATTATATTCGCTCGGTGGATGTCTCAGTTGTCGTAATGCAAGCATAACTCCAGAACMACTTGAKCCATTTGCCTCCACTTTATACCATTGGAAWKMTGAGAGAATTRTCTAAAACKTTTKTGTTTACAAACATTCCAAATWCCGAGTCTAAGAATGGTAAAAATCAGCTTTAAGTGGAGACAGTTCGTCATSGCCTCGTTTGTGGCAGGTTTTGGTGCGGAGCYCATACCTCTCGGAGGAAAATTCCAAATGACACAATTCAAATTCCATATGATATCTAAGARAAAGGTCTACGTTTMATATGAAKACTTSATTTGCTAATTCTGATGTTTTGGCAGTCGATCGACTGGGTTTCAGTCGATCGACTGCCTRGCAGAGAGTGGCAGTCGATCRACTGCTTTGTCAGTCGATCGACTGAGACGCTGCGAGTTCGGCCATATTGAGCATTTTTGGACGTTTTTGACCCTACAAACAACTATATAAAGCCTACACCTTGCACATTTGAAAGATAACTCCTCTCCCAACCCAAACTAGGGTTTGGGATCAAATTACTCTCAAATCTCTTGGATAATCTTCTCTCTTAGGTTTTAGATTCAATTTCAANTAAGTGTGAGGTGTTTGTGCTATTTTTGGGTTTTTAAGTTTGAATTCTTGTTTTGTAGGTGGCTAAAAGGGATTATATTCGCTCGGTGGATGTCTCAGTTGTCGTAATGCAAGCATTACTCCAGAACCACTTTTGTCATTTGCCTACACTTTATACCATTGGAAAGCTGAGAGAATTTTCTAAAACTTTTGTGTTTACAACAATTCCAAATTCCGAGTCTAAGAATGGTAAAAATCAGCTTTAAGTGGAGACAGTTCGTCGTCGCCTCGTTTGAGTTTTTCCTATGCTTTATTTTGATTTTTATTTTTATGCTTTGTTTCATGCTTCAATCCTAGATCTAGGCTTTGTTTCTTGTTATTATTCTTAAAGTTTTGAACTTTCTTGTCAACTTTCCTTTCTCTTTACATCCATGCTTTCAATTTTTGTTAATTTGCATTATTTAGGATTTTATGCATAGTTGTACCTTGTGCTTGCATGCTTGTATTTGGTGAAACATTGCATTTTCTTGCTTATTTTCATTATTTCTTTGCATTTTCTATTTGAGGCATACGACGATGTATTCTACCCACTTGCACTTTCAATTCCTAGCTTAGTTTAGCTATTTTAATTATTTTATTTTCATTTTTCCTTTATCTTTCAAGCTTGAAACACATTGAATACTAAAATCGAATCGAATTCCGATAATACCAATCTCATTTACATGTTGAGAATGGTGGTGGTTCGGTTGGAATGGGACATGTGGGAGGGCAAGGTGCAAACCACATTGTCCCCGGTTCTCAAGGCTTCGGTCAACCCGGCATGGGAGGGCATGGTAAAAACCATGTCGGGTTTAATGGATTCGGTTATTTTTATGGAGCCCCGACTCCCAGTTCGTATGGGTATGGAACTCCTCAACATTTTCCAACTATGCCGAACCCGAATACCGGTCCGTGTGGTAGTCCTCCCTTGCATAATTACAATCCTAYGCCGAATATGAATCCGTATGGTTATAATGGTGGCCCCGGGTTTGGAGAAGCCGTTAATGAGGTCCGAAATGATGTTCCCGATCTTTACGCCCATTTTGGTGGTTTGAATCCCAATGCTCATGCCCCCATCCGTACTATGCGAGATGTGAGTAAGGCCTTTGTGGGTGCTCCGGTTTCTTCTTGCATTACCTTGCCCCCCGAGATAATGGCAATTGATATCCGTTCCCTTGATTTTGCTCGCCTCCCAATTTTTCATGGATTTGCAAAAGAAGATGCTCTCCAATTCCTCCGTCAACTTATGTGGCAAGTCTCGAGTTTTCATCGACCTAATATGATGAGTTTGGAGCATTTACGCCTTCGTTGTTTCTCCTATGCCTTGCAAGATAAAGCAATGTCGTGGTTCATGGGCATTACACCGAATTCGATTCACACTTGGGACGAACTCTCGGCCTTGTTTTTGGATCATTACTATTCTATGGAAAAGACAGCCGCCTTGAGGGTGAAAATAATTTCGTTCAAACAAATGAAGAATGAGCCATTTCATTCGGCTTGGGCCCGATTTGAGGAACTTCTTGCTAGTTGCCCCCACCATCGCCTACCCAAGGAGCTCTTGATCCAAACGTTTTATGAGGCCTTAGAACCTCAATTTCATTATATGGTGGATACGACGGCCGGGGGAAACATGACGGAACAACCCCCTCATGAGATTCTCAAAGTTTTCACTACCCTTGCCGAGAATTCCCAACAACGATCGTCCCGGGATTTATATTCGAGTGCTAATGAGGTTAAAGATGTGAATGATATTCCGTCCCCGAGAGAGATTGAGTTATAAAAGGAGTTGGCCGCTATTAAAGCTCAAATGGGTAAGGTGTCGCCTCCAACCGTGGATCCTTCTTGTTTGACTTGTGGTTTTGTTGGGCATGAGACACTTTATTGCCCGTCAAATCCCTCCCTTTATATGCCGGTGCCTCAATCGGAGGACGTTTGTGGGGTTCAAGGCTATCAACCGGGCCACGGTGTTTCTCGTCCACCCTTTGTTTGGCTATCAAATTAGAATCACCCATATCATCCGGGCAATCGCATGCATCCGGGCTTTGGACATTTAAACCCTTACTTGGGCCCCTCTCGACCAAATCCCCCGACGAATGTTCCGCCACCGGCCTACGATCCAAATACTACCATGATATTGAAACAATTGCAATCCATGACAACGTCTTTTGAGGCTCGGTTCACCGCTCTTGAGGCCACGACGAATGGGTTAAACACGAAGTTTGGCCAATTGGCTACCGATGTGAATATGCTTAAGCAAGCCAATGAAAAGGGGAAACTACCGAGCCAACCATCACATGCCCATGCGATCACATCTCTTCGAAGTGGCCGGGTTATCGATAACAAAGTGGCTCCACCGTCCGCGAATGAGAATGTTGCTACTTCGCCCGTTGTTGATACTCCCGTTTCTACCCCCGTGAGTGCCTTGCCGACAAAAGAATGCCCCGATGCCTTGCATAAATCCTCGAATTCTTATAGGCCACCGATTCTAAAGACTTCTCCGCCTTATCCATCTCGGCTTCAAAATACCAAGAAAGACGATCAATTCCAACGGCTCTACAATACATTGTCTAATGTCAACATCACCCTTCCATTGTTAGACGACATCCGGGACATGCCCGCTTACTCCAAAATTTTCAAAGAACTTTCTTCCAAGAAGCTCATGAGCACCCCCAATGAGACGATTGTGTTATCTAAAGAGGCAAGTGTTGTTTGTGATCCTTCGATTTTAGCTCTCAAGATGGCGGATCCCGGATCTTTTTGTATCGATATTATGCTCGGAAATGGTAAAGTCACAAACGGTATGCTTGATTCCGGGGCGGGGATAAATTTGATGTCTTCTTCGATTTATGAGCAATTGGAGCTAGCTCCCTTGCAAGAAATGAGAATTTGCTTACAATTGGCCGATAGGTCGATTCGATATCCAAAGGGGGTTGTGAAGGATGTGCTTGTCAAGGTTGGAGGGCTTGTGGTCCCAGTGGATTTTGTTGTTCTTGATGTGGGTATGGTTTCCAACGATGGTGCCGAGCATACCATTTTACTCGGTCGCCCCTTYATGGCCACCACACAATGCCTCATTGATGTTGGAAAGAAGAACCTCACCTTGTCCGTGGCTGGAGAGTCGGTTACATTTTCTATGACCAATTTGCCATCGATTCCTTCAAGCATCTTTCATGCGGATTGTCTCCTCGTTGATGAAATTCAAGAATTGGTTGAGCAAATTTTCTTGGTGGATGCGTATGATGAGATAATCGAGCCAGCAGATGATGATAGTGGTGATTTTGAGTTTAATGGAGCTTACGAGCGTGATATCGAATTGTGTATTCCGCCAAGCCTATTTGAGAGTGCTTGTATAAGTGCAATTGAGGACAACGACACGTTTTTTAAGGGGGAGGTGGAGATTGTTGATGTGAAACAAGCCGTCGAGCCGAGTCAAACCTTCGACAAATACCTCGAGGGAATGATTGATTTGTTCGAGCTATCCACCGATGAGGGTGAGAGGAGGCACAAGCCCGAGCTAAAGCCTCTCCCATCTCACCTCAAATATGTCTTTTTAGAGGAGGAGGAGAGTAAGCCGGTAATTATCTTTGCACATCTAAATGAAGAAGAGGAAAAGAAGTTGATCAAGGTGCTTAAGTCTCACAAAGGTGCTATTGGGTGGAGCCTCGGTGATATAAAGGGAATTAGCCCTTCGACGTGCATGCATCGCATTGTCTTAGAGGATGACGCCAAGCCCTCTCGTGAATTCCAAAGGCGATTGAACCCAAACCTTAAAGAGATTGTGAAAGAAGAAATACTCAAGTTGTTGAGGGAGGGTTTGATATTTGCGATTGCCGAGAGCGAGTGGGTAAGTCCCGTGCACATGGTCCCTAAAAAGAGTGGCATTACCGTTATTGAGAACGATAAGGGTGAGTTATTGGCTACACGGGCGACAACGGGGTGGAGGATGTGCATCGATTTTCGGAAGTTGAATGCGGCCACAAAGAAAGATCATTTTCCCCTTCCTTTCATCGATCAAATGTTGGACAAATTAGCTGGCCACCACTCTTATTGTTTCTTGGACGGATTATCGGGTTATTATCAAATTGATATCGCACCCGAGGACCAAGCTAAAATGACATTCACTTGTCCATTCGGGACTTTCGCTTACCGTAGGATGCCGTTTGGACTATGTAATGCCCCGGGGACTTTCCAATGATGCATGCTATCCATATTCTCTGACATAATCGACAAGTATCTTGAAGTCTTCATGGATGACTTTTCCATATATGGGGACTCGTTTGAAGAATGCTTGAGGAACCTTGAAGAAGTGCTAACTCGGTGTGAAGAGACGAGCTTAACCTTAAGTTGGGAGAAGAGCCACTTAATGGTTCAAAGTGGGATAGTCCTCGGGCATTTGATTTCGGAAAAGGGGATTGAAGTGGACAAAGCCAAAGTGGAATTTATCGAAAAATTACCCCCTCCCCTTAATGTGAAAGATGTAAGGAGTTTTCTTGGGCATGCCGGTTTCTATCGGCGGTTTATTAAAGATTTCTCGAAAATTGCCCGTCCCTTGTGTCGATTAATGAGTAGTGAAATCCCATTCGAATTTAATGAGGCTTGTGAGGATGAATTTTTGGAAATTAAGAAGAGCCTCGTGTCCGCCCCCATTGTCGTAGCTCCCGATTGGGACTTGCCTTTCGAGATTATGTGCGACGCATCGAGTGAAGCGGTGGGGGCCGTACTTGGCCAACGAGTTGACAAGCTATTAAGAGTGGTGTATTATGCAAGCTTGATGCTCAACGATGCACAAAATAATTATATGGCGACCGAGAGAGAGCTATTAGCCGTGATCTTTGCTTTAGAGAAGTTTCGAGCTTACATTGTTGGATCACGAGTTATGGTGCATAGCGATCATGCCGCATTGC
>BMAC01000011.1:1177576-1193098 GCA_014905375.1 Phtheirospermum japonicum
TACTTTAAGCTTTCTCACCCTGTACATGAAAATCTGCTACCAAGTGGTGTAGAGGTTACCCTTTCAGCTCAAGCTATGTGACAAAAACTTGTGTTAGACCACCATTTGGGTTTTTCCTTAAAAAAAAAGAAGAGTTTCTATGTTTTGGCATTTCTTTTTCTTATTTTGAGATTTAGGTTTAGGGGACTGTCTGATGAGTCCGTCAGACCGCTTAACAAGAGTTTGCTTTAAGTTGTACATGTTATGAGTTATTGTTTGGAAGTGAATCTAAGATTGTTAGAATGTTCGATATGCGCAGAGATTGGTGCAGCACCAGCCAACTCAGCATCCAACTTCTGATGAGCTGAGTATTGGGAAAATCAAGTTCAAGGCCTTTGATTTGGGAGGACATCAGATTGCCCGCAGAGTTTGGAAAGATTACTATGCCAAGGTATACTTTCTGTTTAAATTTTAGCCATTATTTTCCCCATTATATGATTCTTGTCAATGTTTAGTAATTTTTCTCATATGTTTGTACCAAAGTTCATTAGGGGTTTGTTCCGGTTTGATGTTTTAGGCCTGAATCCTTGTTTTACCTATAGGTTATCATCTGTTCTCTCTTTTCAGGAAATAGTTTCTAGTTGTTTCTAGTTGAAGTATACCATTACTTTCAAAATAAAATAATTTGATCTCTGTCCAATGTTTTGGTGTTGTAGCCTATATAATTCAATAAAAAATTGTTTTGATACTTATATTATTGTTTCTTTTTTCTCCCAACCGATATTTCCTTGTCATTAATTTTTCTATCACGTGAAATCTTCTTATGAGAAGCTATGCATTCTCTGGTGAGTCCTGTGATAAACTGATGTGGACTATGCTGCAGATAGAGCCTTCGTAGTCGCAAATTAAATCTTTGCATGTTTATTTAATTCAATCAGTTCATGGAAGGCCTAAATGAAAAATGGGAGTTCTTTGAATCTAAAAACACCTTCATTTTAACTAATGTGTTTCAAGATACCTCACTGATAGATAATATTATTTATGAGAATAGAGAACGTTGAAAATGCGTAAAGCACAATAAGACGTTATCTAATCGTAAGCAACTGATAGGCCTGGTCTCACTTGGTGTTCATAATTGACATTCCTTTTGTTTTTTGCTTTTTGTTGATGATTTGTTTGTTTAGATTAGTTGATTTAACTCATAAGACCTTTTTATTTCATATGACTTGTGAAAAATAAATTAATGAGAAATAATTCCTAAGAAATAACAAATCATAAAATCTGAAAACATTAAGGAAAAGTGAAGGTATTTTATAAATTTATTTTATCTTTATGCACTATGTTCAGATGAGTATTAGTATCATAAAATGGGATTAAATATATGTCTGTGGTTTCTAATGTTTGCAATTTATTATTGTATATTAAGGTGGACGCTGTTGTTTACTTGGTCGATGCTTACAACAAGGAGAGGTTTGCAGAGTCGAAGAAAGAGCTCGACGCGCTTCACTCCGACGAGTCCTTGGCTAATGTCCCATTCTTGATATTGAGCAATAAGATCGACATCCCCTAGGCTTAGTAAAGTATGTTTAGTAGTAACGATATTTCTTATTTGGTGTGTCTTTATGCTCCTATTGTGCATTAGAGGTTGTAATTATTGTATTAATATTAGTTTTAGTTTGCCGTGTCTTAGATTCTATTGAAATTTGGTAATATAATCACAGTTTTTATTATTATTGATTTTGGTGTATTCCTGCTTTCATTTCATTTTTTTTAAAATTTTTTAAACTTTCTAGAAGGTAACTTTTGTAAAACCGTTTTAGTAAATGGACTTTCCAGAACGGTATTTTCAAAAAACYGATYTRGAAARTATAAYTTACCAGAACGATAACTAAAAATACCGTTCTGGAAAGTCGCACTTTTAGAACGGTATTTTCAAATACCGTTCTGGTAAGTTACACTTTTCAGAACGGTATTTTGAAATACCGTTCTGAAAAGTCGAGATTTCCAGAACGGTATTTTGAAATACCGTTCTGGAAAGTGTGACTTTCTAGAAAAGGTATTTGAAAAAACCGTTCTGAAAAGTGGCAGATGAACATGGGATGGTACCATTCTAGAACAGAAAAATTATTTTCTAGAACAGTTTTTTTTTTACCCTTCTAGAAAGTCTGTCAATCCAGAAGGGTAAAAAAAGGCGTTCTGGAAAGTCTGCCAATCCAGAACTATGTCACTACAGAAGGTACAGAAAGGCGTTCTGGATAGGCAGAATTACCCTTCTGGATATGCAGTTTCTGCACTAGTGTCTGATTCTGATTAGACACCTTTCACCAACAACAGCTAGTAAATCACAATAGCCTTTTATCTTGTTTAAACATTCCCTTATGGATAAAGTGCCCTTCTTTAGAGTTTACAGTTTCAGTTTGTATTTCATGACCTTAGAAGAAGATTGGCTAGCAAAGTTATACTTTAGACTATCCCAGATATCATTTGTAGTGTTAAGTCCTACCATTAAAATCATTATTCCTTCGGATGGTGATAATAATAACCAAGAAGCTAAAAGCTGATATTGCCTTACCTCATTGGAGATAATCTGGATTTGGCACTTGTTGCTTGAATTGCTCATCAAGAATGTATTTTTTCAGAGCTACAGTGGCTCCATTGATAAAGCCTTCAATACCATATCTACGTCTGGCTGTTATAACATGTTGTTTCCAAATAAGAAAGTTTGATTCATCAAGTTTGGTAGAAATAAGTTGACAGTTCGGTTGAATGAGAGGTGTTTGATTGCTAGTGGTGATATTATGAGTTTCAGAGGTAGCTTTGTCAGTAGACATGATGGAATCTCAAAGGAAAACAAAGTCTATTTATATGTATGAGAGATACGCAGAGACATGATCATCCCGCTCTGATACCATGAAAGAAAAGTTTGCTAGTGACAACAAAAGAAGGGCTGATTGATTCAAACATAATGTTGATGTAAAGATGAAAGAAATTAATGTTATTACTTCATATACCAAGAAAGATTTTGTTACTTCAAAAGCATCACATATACATTCTACTTAAAGTGCTACAATTAGGGTTATGTTGCTCCTGCTGCATGCCAACTGTTGTAGCCGTTCAGATCATGACAAGTGGCATAATGATCATCTAATTCTGTGCAGATGTGTTGATCTTTCTTGCAGTTGTCATTAGCCATTGTTCTTGGACTGTTGTGCTCCTTTGGACTAATGTGATCAACCTTCACACGCTCAGTTGCATCTTTCACAAAAGATAATCATAAAATTGTAAAAATGTAAAAATTATGTTTTTTTAAATAGTTAATCCTATTTGAAAAGTCTAAACTACAAGAAAACAGGTGAATGCCGACGGGCACAAGCATTGGCAAACCCATTGGTTTCATGTTTACTGATGGGTTTGCATGGGTTTGCTGACGGGTCTTACTTGTCAGAGTTTTTGGCATCATTAACTACATGCTGATGGGATACACCTACCCGTCGACATTTATCAATGCCAAACCGATAGGTAAGGCTTGTCTAGTATCCCTCACCATCGATCTATGGGGAGGGCATGTCGGAAAATACAAACGCCCTATACCCATCAACATTTCTTAAAATATGTCGTCGACCTATAGCCCATCGTCATTCTCCATTATTTTTAGTTTTATTTTATTGTACCTATCCATTTCATGCCGAAGGTGTCAAAAATCCATAATCAAATATGGAACATAAAATTTGCAGGCGCCAAAAAATTTAAAATCAAATATGAAAAATTGTTAACATCATAAAATGTATGAGTACTGTTCAAATCAAATATCAAGCATAAATACTTAGACAATAACTTTCTTAATCTAACACTACTGCTCTGCTTAATGATCAGATGGAGGCTTTCAAGGTCGTGTGATTCTTTCATCACTACGACGACCTCCTCCATCACCTGCTAACGTAGCATTGCCTCCATCTTGAGCCATTCACGCGCATGCACCTCGCGAAGTCCCTGGAGTTTCTCCTGATGTGCCCGCTCGTTTGCTCAATGTGAATCTTGATCTGACTCTTCAAATCATGCAGCTATGTCTGGAGCTCCGTGACATGTCTATCTGGAGTAAAGGAAGTACCGCTATATAAGTCTTTGAAGCCACAAGACACTTGAAGTATCTCATGCCAAAAGTCCACCCTTTTTATTCCAATGATCTCTAGATAGACCTTGCCCTTGTAATATCTTTAAGGTCCTGTGACACGACTATTTATAGTAAGTACACATATATTGCAGTGAGAACAAATGAGAGATAAAAAACAATAATTTAAAATTCCACAACATACATACGTACTAAGATAATAATATTACATTCACATTGTTAAATTGTCCAAATAGTGGACAATTCACAATTTAGTTATATATTGCAAGTACTATTGAGTTCAGTGAACATAGGTTTTCTTATCATAGACTTTTAGGATCAAATTTTTATGAACCTCAACCTCTTATCTTTCTTGTCAATCACTATTAGTCAACTCCAACTTATCTCATCACACATCTCCTCTCACATATATTGCATATACATTATATCATCACATATCTCCCTCCTACTAGTCCCAGTAATCAATCACCTTCCGCTCTTACTCACTATCACCCCTCTCTAAATACTCATCGTCCAATTCATCCATCTCCAAGTATCTCAATCTTTGTTGATTTACCTATACCACCAAGCTCCTTGTACCTACTCAATCCAATATTCCCATGATCACAAGGTCTACAACGGGCATCCATATATAAGCCAAAAGTCTACTCAGCCACTCTCCCCTCCACTGCATAACCATACATTATTCATCAAGCTCTTTAAGATCCAAGATGGAAAACGGCTATGTAGCTGGAATATGATGCTCTTGTGGCCAACAAGACATGGACTCTTGTGTCTCTTGATCCCAGCATGCATTACACCTTAAATAAATGGGTATTTAGGGTCAAATATAAACCTGATGGCAGTGTCGACAAGTTTGAAGCCAGATTGGTGGTTAGAGGTTTTAAACAAGCAACTGGCATTTATTTCTTGGAAACTTAAAGCCTAATTATCAAGTCCTACACAATCAGGTAGGGTTTTACTCTTGTAGTCACTTATTAGTGGAAAATCTAATGGGTGGACATTAATAATGCTTTCCTTCATGAAGACCTGAATTAAGTAGTTTACATGACTCAACCTGAGGGATTTGTTGACTCTTCTAACCCTAATATTGTTTGTAAACTCACTAAGACATCGTATGGACTAAAGGAAGATCATAAAACCCGATTTAACAAGTTAAACAATTATTAATCACGAAGATAGGTTTTAAGGTGTACACTTCAGATATATAGTTGTTCTTTCAAAAACAAAGGTTGGGAAATTTTCGGTTTTTCTTATCCATGTTGATTATATCCTAATGACAAGGGAGGATCCTAAGGTCCATTAGATTATTTAGCTCCTAGGCAAGAAGTTTGCACTCAGACCTTTATGAAAAGCGAATTACTTACTAGGAATAGAGGTTATAAGATCAAAACATGGCCTTTTACTCTCTCAGACCAAATATTCATGATATACTCACTCTCACTGGAATGCTAAATTGCAAACCTACTCCCACTCCTACTCAGGACCACACGTAAACTTCATCTCAATGACATCAAACCTTTCCCTAATCCCTCTTTCTATAATTATTAGAAAAATTGCAATACCTCACTGTCACTAGGCCTGCTATCTCTTTTGTTGTCTAGAAGCTCGATCAGATTCTGCACAATCTCACGAATAATAGAATTTCTCTTTTTCTAACTTTTCTGTACTATATAAATACCTAAGTTCTAGTCATGAAAAATCAAAATGAACAGTAGCATATTATTAATTAATAAAATGAAAATATATATAGTCCAAATGAAGGCCCAACGTTGAATCCGGGATTCGAATTACAAATTACCTGTTTAAATTTCATAAAACAATCTTATAAGAGAAAGAAATACGTGTTAAGGTCACAATTAGTTACTTTAAGTATTTGGATTGAGATAACGTGATTAGATATGAGGTATTGATACGACATCAGAAATAGACTTGATTATATATGGTAAAAACGTAACGGAAGGGGTGGAAGATTCTAGGTCCTAGCAGGACGCCAACATGGAAATAACACATTTTTATGGTTGTTATGGAATTATGGAAGCTAAGAATCCTAATATGGGAGTATTTTCTTATTTTGGATATTGAGTATAATTAGGATACTTAATCCCACCTTATTAAGGAATCATATTAGCTGGTGGACAAGTCTCAATAATCTTATAAATAGGGGTTCAGGCCCTTATTTTACAAGTTTGATAAATTAACTTCATCCTCTCCTCCTCTCTATAATGAAGCTCACGCTATTCTCTTCTTTATACGGAATAATCCTCTCATCTCGAATTATCATGGATCATGCAGCTTCTGGATTCATTGATTTATGACGACCTCTTATACAGGAGATGGGAATCCTAGATTGGGAACACATCTCTTATCTCTTGTTTATACAAAGAGGACACATGCCTCACTTTTTACTCTACATTAATTTTATCTTATATTTTAAGTTCTTTCGCGCTATTGGGCTCTCGCACATCTCTCTCGAACACTACCTGACTTAAGTGTTAGAGGGCGTACGCCGGGGCTGCCCGGCTTAGATTTTAGTTTGCAAGTTAACCAGGCCGCCAGAAGATTCTTGGTGTCTAAAAGGTCGTTGATCACATATTCAAGGTCAGTACCCTCTATTCTTGAGGCACTAATTTTTTTGTGACATCAAAAGTCATTGTCTATGGGAATACGAAGGACATCGAGTCATTGAGCGAAAGACGTGAGAAATAAGGACGGACGATCAAATTGATTAAAAGCTTACAAATCACGAAGGCGCAATCAAGATAAGTTCTCTATATTATTTATTGATTCGTAATATGAGTATTAAGCGCGAGGTGATTACATTACCTATTCATTCCATAGATTGGTAAAAAGTAAAACTGATATATGTGTTCAACGAGAAAACATAGGGAAGGTTAAATTAATTCTATGCAGACGGACATATCAAACATGGGGTCTTTTATAATAGCAATAAATTTCTTTGCCCCCCATTATATGCAGTTTTTTTCACTTTACCCCCTAAAGTATTTTTGTTCCACTTTGTCCCCTAATATACAATAATTTTCGACGTTGCCCCCCAAACTTTATTTCCGGCAGAATATTCCTTCTAAATTCCATCGATGGGCAGCTGGGGGACAAAGTGAAAGAATCTTATAGTTTGGGGGGTAAAGTGCAAAAAATCTTATAGTTTGGGGGGCAAATTAAAATAATATAAATATTAAATTTTTGTTTTAAAATTTTATATTTGAAAAGATATATTATTTTTATCTTATACTCACACACACACAAAGTTGTGAATACAATTCCAATTTAAAAAAAACCCATAAATTTCCAATAAATAATTTGTAAATACATCTTTATATTATTAATGAAACACATTACTAAGTATTATGTAATTTATTAGGCTAAGTAACATAATAATATATTATTATGTATTATGATTGAAAAAAATAAAATAAAAGTGTATTTCGTATATGTATTATAATATTATGATATGAAAAATAAAATTATCTTTCAATATTATTATTTGTATAAAAAGTGTGATTAAATACTATATTAATCATGAGTACATTATTATATAGGATTATAATTATCCAATGATTAATATAATTAAAATCTTTATATTATAAGACTTTAATTATATTAATCATTCGATAATTGTAATCTTATATAATAATCAATGTACTCATGATTAATATAGTATTTAATCACACTTTTATACAAATAATAATATTGAATGGTAATTTTATTTCTTGTATCATAATAATTTACATAATACTTAGTCATGTGTTTAATAATTAATAATATAAAAGATGTATTGACAATATTTATATTTAGAAAATTATAAATAATAATTGAGAATTTATGGTTTTTTTTAAATTGGAATTGTATTGACAATTTTGTGTGAGTGTGAGTATAAGATAAAAAATATTAATCTTTTTCAAATATAAAACTTTAAAACAAAAATTTAATATTTATATTATTTTATTTGGCCCCCCAAACTATAAGATTCTTTCACTTTGCCCTCCAGCTGTCCGTCGATGGAATTTAGAAGGAATATTCCGCCGAAAATAAAGTTTGGGGGGCAACGTCGAAAATTATTGTACATTAAGGGACAAAGTAAAACAAAAAATACTTTTGGGGGCAAAGTAAAAAAAAACTGCATACTTTGGGGGAAAAAAATTTATCCCTTTATAATATATCTTTCAAAATTTGTTAAAGTGAGATTTGAGGACTTCTGTTCCATCACGTATGTGGCCCCCTTTAAAATAATGATCTATTCTCTATTGCAATACTCATGATATATTATGCTTTTATTTAAGCCACAACAAATATGGAAATATTAGTGTTTTACTTGCGATGCCGAATTCCATATTTGAGGGATCAAGGCCGTTGCCCAATTTGCTCCCCTCCGACGAATAGGAATGAATAAGAAAAAAGATTGCTACAAAGCCTAATAGCTCTTGGAGGATTAATTTATGTGTTGCTCGAAATTTAATTCGTGAATACTGATTGGTACAACCGAACGATACAGGATCACCAACATTTAAGATAAATTTTCTATTTTAATTTTAACTTTCGGATAACTTCCCATGACAATACAATTTGTCAGAGGGACAAATTAAACTTTTTATAATAATAGTTTTGAAAATTGGCCTTCCTCCATCTCACCTCACAAAGTGGAGCAATTATATGAGTTTTGATGTACAGGTTCATGGAGGACTAATTGGTCCTAAAAGTTTAATTTAATGATTATGGGCGTGAGTAAGAGTTGCGATGCTCGCATACTACCTATCGATTACTTTTATGATCGTATACTAACAGATTGAGTGCAGATATACCTATTTATCTCGTATTAACTTTGGTTTTGCAAGGGTTAATTTATGAGTTGCCCGACATCTATCTAAGAGATGGTCAACTTAACGCGAGGAGGTCGCCAATGTTTAAGGCTATATATCAGGTTGCGTGTCCAAACATTCAGAGCAAGGTGATCATAGAATTTGGCTACCTAAAAGTAGAAACGTCGCACAGTTGGATATTCGAGGAAAGGTAAATTTTCCTATGGCATTAATATGACTACATAGCAGGTACACTCGTTTAAATATCATAAAGGGAGGGTTTTATCCTTCCTTCATCTACCCTACTTGATTTTTTATCTCGGACCTTTGGGCACCGGGTTGATGGTGCTAAGTGTCAAAAATTTTGTCCGCCTCCGAAAACAAACTAACTTATTGTGCGTCTCGATCCACAAACTGGCAGAAATGCTTCACTCATTGGCCCTACTTTTTAATGGCCTCGGCCCGCCTCGCATACCTCTTGCGCCATGACTCATGACGATGCTTCCATGCGAAGTCCCTGTCAGCCCAGTCACACAATTCGCGGATCTTGAGGTCGATCTCGTCCATTTTATAAGCATGGATTGGATAAATAATTTATGCGAATGACAATGTCTTTTCTTAATGGCAAAGCGACGCTATTTTTCTAGCTTCCAAATACTCTAAGGATACAAACACGTGCACCACATTGTCCATGCTGTGACCACAGCTTGCGACCACAACTTGCAATCTAAGCTTGGAACCTCAACTTTACTCTCGCAACCTCAGCTTTACTCTCGTGACCTCAAATTTTCTCTCGCGGCCTCATCTTTACTCTCGCAACCTTAGATTTGCTATCAGCAGCATTCTTAGCCTGTGATCTCGCCTTTATTATGGTGATTCTACGACCTCATTACCTAAAACAATATATGGCTTTATGGTTATAGATATGGTATGGCCTGATGCTTCTATAGGTTGGCGATGAACGCATTATTAACGTATTATGAACGCATTTTGATCGCATTATGAACGTAGTGTGAATGCATTGTGAATGCGTAATTTTGGCAATGAACGCCTTATGAACGCATTGTGAACGCGTGATATTGGCGATGAACGTGTAATATTGGCGATGAACGCGTACTTATTTCTATCATGATTGATCTACATATTTTTGCATGTCTTGGAATATGTTTGACTTACATATTCTAGGATGATTGGGAGGGAACATGTTTGATTTACGTGTTCTCCTTCCGCTTTTTGAGTATGTTTGGATTACATACTGTTTTATTATTTGAAGAGCATGTTTGATTTACATGTTCTTAACAATGCGCATGTTTGATTTACATGCTCTTTGCGGACTCTATGCTTTTTATTCTGTTTGATTGATCTTGCGACCTATGTGAAAAGCAGGTTTACTTGGCATTTCCTTTGACATGTTGCTGATAGATAATCTGGTTGAACTATTTGGTTGTATTAACTTTGGGGAACTAAGTTGTTTCTTAATTACCTTTGGTTTACTTTCATTATGTTGATGCGACTTCGTTGAAATTATTCTACTCTCATTATTTAAACTAGGGGGACTGAATAGTTTTCTTGGTCATATGTGGTTTTATACGGTTCTGGTTTATTACGGTTGCTGACCTATTTCTCCCCCACCAACACTCGTGTTTGCCTCGCCGATCACTCGTGTTCAGGGAGGATCCGAGTTATCTCATCATATGCACAATTACGCAAGCGGACAACTTAACACATGCACACACAATATCACGGGGACGCATCCTCAACCTCATGTACTATAAAAGGCCTAGGCCGGTAAACTTGAATCACAAAACGCTGAGCCAAGCCTAATAAGATCATGCCTAACAAAATCTATAGGATGATAGCCCCACTCCACTGTTACCCAAACCGTTCGGGACTTGCATGCTCGTAATGAGGAATCGCACCAAATAACTCAAGTTAGCTCGCTCGACATAAATCTCGCGCGTCTTGAGCTTCACAACTACCTTCCTCCGTAAACTCGCCTTTGTAACTAACATATGCTGAAAGGACTTGCATAACCGCCCATCTTTACTTAGCCAAATAGCAGGAATGTGCACAAGCGCTCACCCCCTTGTGCACATCATCGAGTCTAGCTCATAACCGTACCCAAGCTATCAACCATCTCCAACACAACCCTTAATTACCCGCATTCTACCCGCACGTAATACCATTCTTACTTACGAATCAAGTCGACCCAACCCATGTTCAGGTTAGACACCTAGATTGACCCGTGACTCATTGTCATGACTAATGTTGCTAACTGTCAGCATCCCTTGTTTTGCATGTAATTGTTGTGTTTTTCTCGTACTTTTTTATTAGGGTTTAGCTTCGTTTCTAGTAGTTTTGAGTCGTTTTCTATTAGTGTTTTCAGTCATTTTCTCATTTTTAAGATTGAAGCTTGGTACGTGCATTTTTTATGATGATTCGTGGGTTTTGAATTCAAAATTCTTATATTGTAGGAGGCACGAGGAATTGGACTGGTTCTAAGTTGTTGAGGATCGAGTCGAGGCCTTGAAGCTCAAAAGTTTGTGCCGAAACGAGGAAAATCTAGCCTAATCGACTGCCCTACCGACTGCCCGATCAACTGCACGGGCAGTAAGCAGTCGATCGACTGCTCCCAAGAGAATCGACTGCGAGCCTCAAAATCAACTGCTCAACAGAGAGTTCCCCCAATCGGCAAGACAGTTGATCGACTGACGTTAGTCTATCGACAGGGCAGTCAATCGACTGCTACCAAGAGAAACGACTGCAAGCCTCGAAAATCGACTGAGCAACAGAGAGCTCCCTTAATTGGCATGGCAGTCGATCGACCGACCTTAGTCGATCGACAGGGCAGTCGATTGACTGAATCGCAGTCGATCGACTGCGAGTCCAGAATTCAGAATATTTTGACGAGTTTGCCCCTACTAATAACTATATAACCCCCTAAATCTTGACTTGAGGCATTATCCATTCAACACCCAACTCTTGCATGAGTATTGGGCTTAATTCTCTCTTAGATTTCTAGATCTACTTTCCCTCTCTTAGGTTTTTGGTTTAATCTTGAAGCATTTCCTTGGGTTTGTTAGCCTAAGAATAATCCAAATACTCCTTTCGATTAGTACTTTTGATTGTAATTCAAGCTATTGGATCTTCATCTTTTATTATAGTAAGCTTTCCTTTTAATTTCAAGTTTGTTCTTCAATTCATGCATGTTCTTCAATTTTATGCTTTTTTCCTTAGCTCCTTGATTACTTGTTGAATCTTATGATTTGGCTATGATTTCTAGATGAGTGACACATCTAGGTAGTAGATCGGGTCTTAGATTGTTTAAATTCTAAGTTGCTCTTGTGTTTTATTTGCAATTTAATTTTCATGCATAGTTTTGGCTTAAATCCTAGATCTATTGCTTGATCCTTGTTATTTCACGTAAAGTTTCAAACTTTGACGTTAATTTTCATTACTCTTGCTATTTGTGCTTTCAATTTTAGTAGATTTGCATTTTTTTAAGTTTTTAGGTACATGCAAGCTTAGTTGTACCTTGTGCATGCATGCTTGTACTTGGTGAAACAATGCTTGTTTTTGCTTATTTCTTTGATTTGCTTGCATTTTCAATTAAGGCATACGACTGAGGCATCCGACCAACTTGAAATTTCAATTTCTAGTTTAGATTAGCTAGTTTAATTGCTTTATTTTTATTTTCCTTTTATTTTCCAAGCTTGAAACATCTTGAAACTTGCAATTGAATCGATCTCCAATAATACCAAGCCATGAACCTTTAATTTTCTAAAACCACTTTAAAACTACACTTCCGTGTCACCATAGGGATGGAGCTTCACAAATCCTTCACCCTATACAATGGGCTTTAGAAAAATATGCAAAGGCGCACCGATGGACACTGCTTGTCTGTACAGGCACTAGTGCCTCCTCAGCTTTTTTAATGTCTAACTTCTTGCAAAACAAGACAAAGGCCCATACAAGGAAATCTCTCAACACAAATGCATAGAAGTCTCTAAATGTGTGTCGCTCTCCCTTGTCTCGTACGATGTCGCACCATGTCGACATCGTTTACCTCGCAGAACCTGCTGACCTTCCAAGTTGTTATGCAAAGGGTGTAACGATGGGCAATGCTGATATAGATGTTTTTATGGTGGATGTTTTAACCAACCTATTTTAGGTCGATGATTGCTTCATAGCTACCTAATTCAAATATATGCGTATTCTTATGATTTTTTATAAGCCGGTGCTTATTCAGGTCGACAAGGGCTTTTATGTTTCTTATGGTTATGAGCTGAAACCAAATATCCAGGTTATTAAACATGATGTTATTATATGGATTTATGAGGCTACCTCTCCTTTTAAAAGGAGTAATTTTTTTTATAGGGGGGGCGAGCTGTTTTGGGAGTGTTGAGCTCTTTTGTGGGAGTGGTGAGCTCTCGTGTAGGAGTGGAGAACTCTTATATGAGGGTTGTGAGCTCTCATCAAGTAAAACGGTATCATGGCAGCTTATTACTAAGTGGTAGCTCAGTATTGGGAGCTACACTTTATGATTAACGTGATCTTGGGCCCTACTGGGCTAATATGGTTTATGGTATGCGATGACTTTTTGGCCTACCTGTTCTAGGTCCGACAAATGAAGTCTTTCTTTTTTATATTCTACCTGATTTCGTACCTCAATCATCCAAAATATGTGGGGCTAGCTGATACGACATCAAAATATCGACTTGATTATATATGGTAAGAACGTAACGGAAGGGGTGGAAGATTCTAGGTACCGGCAGGATGCCAACATGGTAATAACATATCTTTATGGTTGTTATAGAATTATGGAAGCTAAGAATCCTAGTATGGGAGTATTTCCTTATATTGAATATTGAGTATAATTAGAAGATTTAATCCCACCTTGTGAAAGAATCATATTAGCTAATGGACAAGTCTCAATAATCTTATAAATAGTGGGTTCAGGCCCTTATTTTACAAGCTTGATAACTTAACTTCAAACTCTCCCTCTACTCTATAATGAAGCTCACGGCTATTCTCTCCTTTATACAGAATAATTCCCTCATCTCTAATTATCATGGATCATGCAGCTTATGGATTTATGGATTTATTGAGACCTCTCCTTTGAAAGAGGCCAGCTCTTCTTTAGGAGAGGCGAGCTCTTATACAGGAGATGGAAACCCTAGATTGGGAACACGTATCTTATCTCTTATCTCTTGTTTATACAAAGGGCCTCACTTTTTACTCCACATTGATTTTATCTTATTTTTAAGCTCTTGCGTGCTATTGAGCTCACATCTCTCTCGAACACTACCCGACTTAAGCATCATAAGGCCTACGCCGGGCTACCCGACTTAGGTTCTATTTGCAGGTTAATCAGTTCGTCAAGAGCTTTTTGGATATCTAACAAGTCGCTGATCACATATTCAAGCTCAGTACCCTCTATTCTTGAGGTACCCATTTTTCTGGTTGCATCGGGAATAATAATGAACATATGTAGATTAGCCTTTCTTGGTGCTGAGTGGTATTGTGTGCGTAGATAAACTGAATTAATCTAGATAAGTATATAATTTTTAAAAAAAAACTGGTGGTGCTATATGGAGCAATTGCTCCGGATAAATAACGTTTTTTATAAGATAAGCGATATATAATTACAGTTTTAATCTTAGGCAAACACTTGTGTTAGGTCAGATTAGTGGGTCATAACCCGTTAGGCCATCTGACCCGATTCTATAATGTGTCGGTTTTTGTACTATGATGTATTTGTTTTCATATTCAGAAGTACTGATTTTTCATAAGTCTCTGACTCGTGCTATATTGTATTGGTTTTTATAATATGATGTGTTGGTACTATGATGTATTGGTGTTTCAGTATAATGTATTGGCTTTTATACTATGATGTATTGGTATAAAATCTTGGCCTAACGGATGATCCATTATGCCGGCCTGACAAGAGTGCTGCCCTTAATCTTATAACAATGTATAAACTACATAATGGTAAGAAAATCTAACTTTTATATTCATATCTAATCATATATTTCTTAAAAATAGCATGATATGTGTGGTAAACTTTCACATGACTTAAATATGTAATTAATAACTTATATAGATTTTTTTAAGTTGAGAAATTTTATTATTGAATAAAAAAAATATTCTTTAACTTACTTATGCCATATATATTTTTATATAACCATAGTAAATAAAAAAAATAACATGCGCTAACAATTAATCCGTTTTAAACTTAAATTTTTTTTTAATTTATGATTAATCAGTTCTTGAATATATATAATATATATATATAGTATATATATATATATAATATATAGGATTAGGTTCAAATGAGAACCATGTCATTATATGTGAACCTAGGGTCTATTATGGGCCTTAGATCTAATTAAATGGATGGATCAGATTTTTGTGTATTTCCTTATTTGATTAAAAACATTAGGATTGTCTAATAAAAGCACTACTGGTGTATATAAACTGAAAATATTAATAAAGCACTGTGATTGTATAATAAAAGCACTGCTGGTATATAATAAAAGCACTAGTTCGCAGGTTCGCCATATAATGACATGGTTCTATTTGAACCCACCCCCTATA
>BMAC01000011.1:1200090-1213173 GCA_014905375.1 Phtheirospermum japonicum
AGGAAAATAAGAAAGATATGTTTTTACTTCTAAGTTGGTACTATTAATTTGTGAAAATATGGAAAGAAAAAAAGAAAAAGTGAGGAAAAAAGAGAAAATGGACGATATTTTTTTTTATATTGTTGTTTTTTAAGGTAAATAACGAGAAAGAGAAAAATTAAAAGAAAGAGAGAGGAGTGATGTTTTTAATTCTATATTTTTGTTTTTAAATTTAATTAATGAAAAAGAGGAAAAAAAAACAAAAAGAAAAATGAAGGATAAAGAATTTATGAATTAGTTGATAAAAGAAAGAAAAGAGAAGGAAACTAAAAAGAAAGAAAAGAGAAGGAAACTACAAAGAAACAAATGATAAAGAGGAATATAAAAAGAAAGATAAAATATGTAGAAAAACAAGAGATAAAAAGAAAGAAAAAAGAAGGAAAAATGGAAAAGAGTAAGAGTTGAACCATGAATCATCTGAGAAGAGATTAAGCCACAAACCACTAAGCCAAGCTACAAATTTGAAAGAATTGCGAGGCCAATATATATATATAACTGCAAATAACAAAAAATCATAAATAGAATTAGGTTTTTGGAAATTATTTTTTTGGAGGAGGGGGGGAGGCGTGGCCCCCTTAATTACCAAGGTAAATCCACCCCTGATACACCATCAACATATGCTGATGGCTTCTAACTGAGAAAAAATTACTGACGGATTGCTGACGGGCAAGGACCGTCAGGGACGTGTCCGTCAGCGACCTGTCAGCAACTCGTCAATATTTTTTTTGGGTAACGAGTTTGCTGTCGGCTGCTGATAGGCCCGGTTGCTGACGGGGCGCCGATCAGCAATTTTGATTTTTTTGTAGTGAATGGTGAGGTATGTGTAATTGTCCCTGTAAGCATTTCCTTATTGATTTACTTCAGTTTCCATGCTATTAAAAAAAAAAAAACTACCCTCGAACGAAAAACATGTTATCCACCTCGATCACTTCGAATTTCCTTAACTCGAGTGTTCAATTAATTTTCAACTTCATTCTTGAAAGTGTTGAATGTATCAACATCTTCATTTTTGCCTTTTAGAAAATAAACATAGCATTATCTTGTTCAGTCATCAATGAAAGCAATAAAGTACTTTTTGCCCCCTCTAGTTTGCACAATTTTCATATCCCAAATATCCGTGTGAATTAACTCTAGAGGTGCAAAACTTTTTTCCACCAAATAAAAAGGTGTTCTTGCCATTTTTGCTTCAACACAAATCCCACACTTGTGTTTTGAGTCAAATTTTACATTATTTAGTAAATTCATATTTACCTATTTCATTATTTATTTCATATTAACGTGTACAAGTCTAACATTCCACATCACATAACTCAACGATATATGAAGAAGCTATAACTTTATTATTAATAACTAGGTGTTTGGCCATTATATTAAATTTAAACAGTTCCTTCTCATGGTGACCCTTAGCAAGGAATTCTTAGTAAGCATAAACTGACTAGGCTTGACTAGCTTAAATCCACCCTGGACAAGCAGGGACCCAGAAACAAGATTTTTTTCTAATATCCGGATCATGCAGCACTTCCTTCAAAGTCAGCTCCAAATCGAGCGTCATTTTCAGCAGCACCTTCCCAATTCCAGCAATTTCAGCAGTAGAAGAGTTACCCATATGGAATTTCTTCCAGTAATTGGGGTATAATTAGAAAACATATCCCGATTAGAACACACATGATAAGTATCTCCAGTATCGATGAACCACTCTCTTGGATTATCTATGAGATTAGCTTCTATCACCATCACATAGAGATCCAGCTCAGACATACCTCCAATAATAATGTTAGCAGCATTGCGACTCTCTTTAGGAGACTTTCGATAATATCTTTTCATATGCCCAGGCTTTCTACAGTTATAATAGTAGCCTTCAAACTTCTTGGCCTTCTTTTGATTCATCTTGCCTTTTCTATGGCCTTGGTGCTTTCGTTCTTTTTCTAGAATCAGCTTCATCCAAGTGAGCCTTTGCCTCCATCATTAAGTTCTTTCCATACTTTGCATCAAACTGTCGATTACCTTTCTCGACGCGCTTCAAAAGTCATTTTCTTTCGTTTATACTTCAAATAGTTCTTGAAATTTCTCCAACTTGATGGTAGCTTTTCAACAATAGCAGCCACTTCGAAATTTTCATAGATTTGAATACCTTCAGATTATATACTTTGGAATATCATTTGAAACTCTTGGAGTTGAATCATTACAGTCTTAGAGTCTAACATGACGAACTCCAAAAACCGCCCGACAATAAACTCTTTAGTGCCATCATCATCGATCTTGTACTTTTTTTTCATGGAAACCCAGAGTTCCTTAGCAGTACTTTTGATCAAATGATACACCCCATACAGCGCATTTTCTAATCCATTCAGGATATAATTCCTGCAGAGAGATTCCCCTTGTGTCCACACATCAAGGGCGACTCTATGATCGAAGCTTGTATCATTTGCACTCAAAACAGGTGCATCCTCGGCTAAGTACCGAGACAAGTTTAAAGTTGTTAAATAAAAGGCCATCTTTTGTTTCCAGGTTTTAAAATTACTACCATTAAATTTTTCAGTACGTTCAGCATGGGCAGCAACAGAAGAAGGTATCGCAGAACCAAAGGGAATAGGATCTGATCCAGACACAAAGGTATGTGACGCAGAAGTATTGGGTACGTCATTGAACGGTCCATAAAAAAATTGGGCCAAACCTAGTCGATGGCATAGAAGAGTTCGTCTAAGAAGGCACGGCGTCAGAGGAGGTGCAGACACGTTGGTTGGTGCAGGCAGCATCGAGTTATTCAAAGCAGATGTGCTATCTATTAGTTCAAATTAAAAAAATAATTTTAATCTATTGGGGATACAGTAATAAAACGGGGATAATAGCGGGGGAAATTCAAACTAACTGAAATAAATAATAAACAACAATTGATAAAATAGAAAACAGGAAAAGTGTTGAGGCGAGCGAACTCTTTCCTTAAGATTCTTGTTGGCCTGTACTCAACTCACGGATCTATGGAAACGAATCTCCCAAAATACAACAAAAACTGAGGTAGAAGGAGCAGACAATCTAGTCACTCTAGTGAACGAGAATTAGGTAGATAACCAAGCAAAATCCTAACTGCAAACTATATGATGTATGAGGCAGGTAGAGGAAAATATGAGATGCTTCAATGTTGATTATTCTCGTATTTATGTATTTATAATGTATAGGGGGTAGTATTTATAATTGAGAGATAATCCTTAAATAAGGAAGTGAATCGCAGGAAATTCAATATGTTGATATGTCTTGAATCTCACACTTCGGCGTGTTTGTACGGGGGTCTCGCTGACCGGTCAGCGAGTCGAGGGGGTCAGCAAATTGCAGGAAATTCAATATGTTGATATATCTTGAATCTCTCAGTTCGGCGTGTTTGTACGGGGGTCTCGCTATTTTGGGCCTTAAGCCCAATTTGGTGTATTCTCTCAATACTATATATATGGTCTTTGAGATCAGTAATCTGTAACCCTAATCAGTTAATAAAATCTATTCTTCTCTCTGCTCATGGACGTAGCCAATCTGGTGAACCACGTAAATCTGTGTCTTCTTTACGTTTTTTTGTTTTTTGCTCTTTAATGCTATTCATTCATAACACTATACAAAAAGCTCAAGCCCAACAAGGACGAACCACATTACGCGAATAAAGCTCGAGCCCCGAACAGGGTGTGTGGGTGAGCGGTGGCACGCGTGTTGGGACTTCCATCCCCACTTAACTTGTAATGAAAGACCATCTCACTTTATTTAATGAAACTACCTAGAAATGGGTCTCCTTCCTATGTGGGACTTTTTGTTTCCCAAGTAGAAATCTTATTATCTATTCAACTTCTAAATTCACTTCTCAAATGTCCAGTTTTGGTAATTGATTTCTCCTCATCCCAACACGGATTTATGAAATTGAATATAACACTTTCATCTACTTGCAGTTTTGATTAAGAATATGAATCTCGTTTTAAGATAACAACGAAATTTTTATTTTTGAAATATCTAGACAAAGTTACCAAAAATAAGTTTCCAAATCTCTTTTTTTCCGACAAAAAATCCTTCAAATTAATCCAGCCCTTGTATAATTGGAAATTAAAGTTGATTTCGTTCATTTAGTGCAATAGACGTCATGATTATTGAGGCATCGTTAGTATATTGATTCGCTGGTAATTGGTAATAATCACATCAAGGATAAGATTTCTGTAGTAATTCTTCTTTCACTGATCGACTTAAATTTCCCTTGCAATTTTCAAAGTTGGGTTTTTTTCTTTTTTAGAGCAAACCACTACAACAATAATGCTTAAGAGGGAAGACAATTTAGCAAAACATATTCGTCGTTCCTATAAATAGTATACATAGGGACAACATCTATTTGTCGTCCCTATAGGACGGATAACATTTGGAACGATAGATGTCGTGCCTGTTGATACAAATTCGTTGCTATATTTTCCGTCTTTAGGGAGGACATATTTTCGTTTCTATAAACAACTAAAGTCGTTACAATATTCAAACCATTAAAAACCTCCACCAACCGTAATCTAATATCCTAGGAGTGAGTTAATGGAATATGTATTGCAACGACAAGTCGTTCCAATAGAAAACAAAGTCCTCCCAATTACTCATATACTTACTTTAACTTCCAACAACCTACCACTTCACTTTTAAATCTCTCCTCTCACACAGAAATAATGTGGAAGCAATGACAACCAATATTCTCGGTTATTATTCTCTTTACTCTAAACACATTTTGCAACAAATTGTCCTTCCAGTATTTTACTACTGTATTTCAATATTAACCCTGCACCAAACAAGAACCAAGCAATAATCAAGGTAAAGGCAACCAAGCAGCAAAGAAGAACCATATATTTTGAACCAAGCAGCAAACAACCATATTTTTTAGAACCATCATCAAACAAGAACCAAGCAGCAATCAATTTTTGAGAATACAAAATAAAGGTATGATTCCATTCTGGTATCTCTTGTATTCGTATTAAAAAACCATATTTCTAGATAATCATTGAATAAATATTCCTACAATAAAACTAATAAACTTGAAAAGGCAAAGGTTAGCTTTACAACTAACAAGCTGAAAGCTCATGATATTACAACAACATTTCTAAATTCTGAATTTTCTAGGGGATGCTAAGTAGTATTTTTTTTCTGTTATTCCTAGATTTTGATATTTATTATTTAAGATTGAGAGAATTATAATGTAGATTATTACATATTTTCAGTAATAAAAACAAACTTCTTTCAATCTCTCATAATAAATAACTCAAACACCCTAAGAAACTAGAAAGAAAAAAAGCATCTATATAAAATTAGCATATCTATTTTCAGTATTAAAGTATTAGTTGATGTCATAACATATTTATGTATCCAATCATTTAACCTATTGAAAAATAAGCATTCAACCTAGAGGAGCAATGTGTATTTCATGATTTTGAAACTTTTTTTCTTTTTGTAATTAACACACACACCAGGGTGGTTTTTGATAACTTATTTTGGTCTTTTTTCTTTCTTTTATTCCAGGATTTCAAATATGGTGATGGATAAGACATGGACGCGTATTATGAATAAGATGTCCACAGAGTTCAGGCGAGGGGTGAGAGAGTTTATTAAAAAGTGTAGGCCTCTTGCGAATAAGAAAGGCTTAATCAAGTGCCCGTGTAAGAAGTGTTTAAATGTGGAGTCACAGAAGTTGGAATCTATTCAAACCCATATTGAGAGGTATGGGTCTGACGCATCATATGACAATTAGATTTATCACGGAGAACGTTCACCAAAACATCAATCTTGTCCATCACACCAACCTGGTCCGTCGCACCAACCTGGTCCGTCAGACGTTGACTTTGAAATGATGGATGGCATGACAAATGTGATGGCAGACTTGGACCAAGATGATGAGTACGATATGGAGGGCCCTGATGAGCAGTATCATAACATGTACGAGGCTATGAACACTAAATTATATGAAGGGATTTCATCATTCTCTTCCATTGATTTTCTAGTAAAGTTGATGAATATCAAGAATAGTAACAAGTGGAAAAAATAGGTCATTTGACGAGTTACTTAAGTTTTTGAAACTTGCATTCCCATCGATGAAACTTGTCCACTCACATTATGCGGCTAAGAAGTTTCTTACAAGTTTGGGTCTCGGTTATGAGAACATACATGTTTATAAGTATGATTGTGCACTTTTTTATAAAGAGCATGAAAATAAAGAAACATGTCCAGTCTGTGGAGAGTCACGTTGGCGAGAGAATAGTGGAAAAGGTTATAGAAGCAAAATTCCACATAAGGTTTTGCGATATTTTCCTATCATCCCAAGACTGAAAAGGTTATTTGTAATGTAAGAGAATGCAAAGATTATGTGTTGGCATAGTACTGAGCATCATACATGAGCGGATGTTATGACACATCCAATGGATGGAAAAGCATGGCTTGAATTTGACTGTAGACATCCCGAGTTTTCTAGTGAGCGATGCAACATTCGTCTTGGACTTGCAGTTGATGGTGTCAACCCATTTGGTGATATGAGTCAGGCGTACAGCATGTGGACAGTAATATTGTAAGTTTATAATCTTCCTCCATGGCTTATCATGAGATCTGAGTATTTGATGCGAACACTATTGATACCCAGACATAAATCCCCAGGAAAAGATTTTGACATTCTCATGCCATCTCTTGTAGATGAATTGAAATTTCTGTGGTCAGTTGGTGTGGAAACACTTGATGGTGGCACCAAAAATCATGGTCTATATTGCATGCGAGCAACATTAATGTGGACAATTAACGACTTCCTTAGAATTTTTGGTCAGTCTATCAGGGTAGAGCAGGCAAGGTTATATGGCATGTCCCACATGTAATGATGAAACCCCATCGATGCGTGCATTGGGAAATGTAGTATACTTTGGTGCTAGAATCTTTCTTCCGATACACCATAGATTGAGGAGTTCCCGTGACTTCAATGGTCTACCTGAACGTCGGAGCCCTCCAATCACTGGAGTCTTGATGCTTCCAATCACTTTCCGAATTAAGGTCTTGAAGCTGGAGACTTGATGCTTCCAATCACTTTTCGAATTTTCATACTCTGACATCTGGTCCATATGGTGGCTATGGTGCTCCACAAAATTATCTGAATATGCCGAGCCCGAATCCCGGCCCGTTCGGGTCCCCACCCGGGTATAATTTCAATCTGATGACGAATATGACTCCGAGAGTAAATGTGGGTGGTGGATATTCGAATCCCGGCCCGTATAGCAATTCTTATCCTCCCCGATTGGTTCCACTACTAATGCCCAAGATCTCGATGCTTATGCGTACTTTGGAGGTTTGAGCTCCGATGCACCCCCCTATCTGCACTATGGGCGATTTTAACAAACTATTTTTGGGGACGTTTCATCCTCCTGAGCAAAAATCTCGCAAGTGACGTATTCTAAGGAAAGCATGGCTTATTCCTCTAAGGATCTCGAGGCTTACGAGTTATTTAGAGAGCCGAGATCCATTGTTGCAAGTGGCCCCCCCATCCACACTATGGGGGATGTTAACAGACCTTTCGTGGGATGTGCGTGGTGTGGAACATGTGATCATGCAACTGAATCTTTCCCTTTAACTTCCTCGTTCAATATGTTGTTACCTCATTTGGAGGATATGTATGGAGGCCATGGATATCCGGTTGGACCCAATTGTGCTCCACCACTGACTCCTAATCCTCTTGTTACTTCTCAAGAGAGCCCGTTTCATCCGGCTACCCCGATGATTGCTCCTACTCCATCCCCCGATTCGGATATATGGGCCATTCCACGACAATTCTCAAATCCGCCTTCACATACTTTTTCAGTCGCATTCTTCGATAAGTGTGGGGTGGTTGAGGATACGGTCGTCTCACCATCGGAAGAAGATGTGCTTTCAAATCCGAGTGTTCTTACTCCTCTTGACTCCACTCCCGTGGACCTCCCTTTTCTTTCTCTTTCAAAAGGTTCTATTTTCGATTAGATATATATGGACATGATCGCAAGTATAGTCGAACGATTTTATATGGAGAGTAGGAGCATTGAGGAAGATATTGTCCGGGATGTCAATTTTGAGGATCGTTTTGAGGATGACGAGCCCCGTGTTCTTGATGATGAGCCCCTTGTTCTGAATGATGAGTCCATTGTGCCTCTATGTACCCAAGACTTGTGTGAAAAAGTTTGTTTATGGGTCGTTGAGGGCAACAACGACTTTTTAGAGGGGGAGGTGGGGTTTATTGATGGTAAGATTGAAAAAATCGACAATTATCTTGAGGAGGAAGAGGAGAGCAAGTCGATTATTATCCTTGTAATTTCGCATCGAGGGGAAAATGTGGAGAGGATGGTTAAAGGGTTGATGTTCTTAAGAGTGATATTGATTGGATACCGGGAGTGGTTGAGGGAGTTAGCCCCTTGAATTTGATTTTTGATGAAATGGTGAGAGCCGGGATTTGGAGGTTGTTATTGGAGGGCTTGATGTTTGTGATTTCTAAAAGCCAGTGGGTGAAACCCATTGACTTGGTGCCCAAGATGAGCAGCTTGTTAGTTCTTGAGGATAAAGAAGGAGGGTTGTTGGCCACGAGGGCTTCAACGGGTTGGAGGATGTTGATCGAGTTTAAGAAGTTTCATGAGGCCAGAAAGAGATATCATTTCCCTCCCTCATTAGCCCGCCAATATTCCGTTTGTTTTCTTGACGAGTCATCGGGGCACTTCAAAACCAATATCCCACCCAAGGAACTAACCGAGACGAAATTCAATTGCCCGTTTGGAACATTTGCTCTTTGGCTGATCTTATTTGAGCTATGCAATGCGCTAAAGACGTTCCAAAGAGTGAATCCTCCCGACAAGAAGGAGATTGTTTTGGTGGACCCTCCCGTGATATTTCCACCTTGACCAAAGAGGAGTACGTCGAGCTAATGACGTAAAACAAGCACTTCTTGGGAGGCAACCCAAGTTCTTCTCGTTTATTTCTTTTACTTTCTTTCTTTCTTTCTTCTAAAATGAAAATCCAAAAACATTTGAAAAGTTGAAAAACAAAAAAAAAAGTATTTTGTTGAGATTCGTGTACATATTTTCTTGAGTTTTTTTAATTTCGTGTGACTTTCTTGTATAGTGTGTTGTTTTCTGACTTCAAACTTGGGCGATTGGATAAGTGAGTAGCGTTCATGAAGCCGGGAGATACTAGCCATGCTCGATTTTTGCTTGGATTGCTTAGATGCCTAGGTGGACCCCACCGAGCTCGACCAAAACTCTTTCGGTTAAAAAAGTTTCTATTCCCCCACCTTTTACTTGGTTTTCATTAAAATGCGGGTATTGCATGGTTTAAGTGTGGGGTGGGTAGTGGTTAGGGCCCCGGTTTTTGTCAAGCATGTCTTGGCGAAATGACGCTTACTATTTGCGCATTTATATGGTTGAGTCAATTTTTGTGTCGTTTGTGTCTTTAATACATTGTTGAACAACTCCACGTGCTTGGATGTTTGAATAGTTTACTTGTCGGGTTTTTGCATGTTTATGGCCTCTTTTGTGAGAAGTTGAATTTTTATGCTTCGTCCAAAATCCGCCTATATATATAATCAACATTTACTCGTGAAAAGATTGCAAGCTCTAAAAGCTCTTTTGATTTCGCTCCCAAATTCGGTGCAAACTAGTGAGTAGCCTTATGGGATTTATCGTCTTGCTTGTACTTTTTATGGAAATTACATTAAGGAGGTTTGACTTTGCTCGTACATGATTGAACTTGAAAATGACATCGAGGCACATATATCACCCTTATTCCGGCCATATCCAAATATATACGCTACGTAAAAAGTCCCAAATGAGCCCCCTTGAGCCTTTATCCCGTTTCTTGTTAGCCGAGCTCGATTTTAGCTCTTGTATCTTCATGAATTCTGAGGCGAGAGGGTATGTTTTTAGTTGATGAGAAATGTGAGGGAAATCTATTGTGGGTTTCGAGTTTTAAGTTGTTTATACAAAAAAAAAAAAAAAAAAAAAAAAAAAAAAAAAAAAAACAACTCCAACACAAATCATGAAAAGTGAGATAGCGTGCGTTCATATGTAAAGCCTAATTTAAAGGCTAAGTTTAGTGAAAAGAAGCAAATTCAAAAAGCTTCTAAGTGTTGTGAAATAAAATTCGGGAAAATAAGTGAACAAAAGTGTTTCGAATGAGAGTTTGGTGAATCGGGAAAGGTGAAGCGATTATAAGTTTTGAGTTTTAGAAATTAGGATTTTGTGTGTTATTGATCATGTTCGATCGTGTGTTAGCCACTATATCCAAATGTTCCATACCTTACTAAAGAGACAACATTACAACCCATAATAAAGACCTCTTTCGATTCGTATTTGGTAATGTGCTATGAGAAATTTCGAGTGTCCGATTTGTGAAATCTTGAAAATGTGCATGTATTGACCGACTTGAGCGTAAACACGTCCAATATCAAACACTTGAGCGAATTGAGCGAACACCCTCAAAGTCTCATTTGAGAGGAAGTCATCAATTTGGCTTGCATTTGAGAAAGAGTAATACGAGCAATGCTTGACGATAACGAGTTTGTGTTGATACTTCTGTCATATTAATAAGGATAAGCACAGGGATTTTTCTTCTTACATAATGTTCACTGCATGTACACTCTCGATTCTTTTCGTTGTTTGAGGACGAACAAACCGATAAGTGTGGGGTAGTTTTTTTGCATGTGATTGTTGTGTTTTTTCCTAGTATTCTTAGCTAGAGTTTAGCGTTGTTTTTAGTCATTTTGAGTTGTTTATTCTAGTTCTTAGGTCATTTTCTTGTTTATTTGCTTCTAGGCTTAAAGTGTACAAAGTGTGGAGATGTTTGAGCTATTTTTGGGCTTTTAAGCTGGAATTCTTATTTTGTAGGTGGCTAAAAGGATTATATTAACTCAGCGGACGTTTTGGACCGGAAAATGAGAAATTCGAGCCGAAAGCATCTAGGATCGACTGAAAAGCTCCAAATCGACTGCCCGATCGACTCGCTAAGGATCGACTGAAAGAGCTCAAAATCGACTACCAGACAGTAGCTTCCCCCATTTTGGCAAGGAAGTCGATCGACTGCCCCCTGTCGATCGACTGCGACGCTGAGGGCTGCGGGAATTTTGGTGTTTTTGACATTTTTGCCCCTACAAACAACTATATAAAGCCCACGTCTTGCACCAATGAAAGGATAACTCCCCTCCCAACCCTAACTTTGGTTTGGGATCAAAATTACTCTCAAGAGTATTGAATAATTCTCTCTTTCTTAGGTTTTAGATTTAATTTCAAGCTTTGATGTAATTTCTTTTCCTAGATTAGATTTAATTTCAAGCAACCCCTTGGGTTTGTAAGCCTAAGAAGATTCCAAGTACTCCCTTGGATTGTTACTTTTGATTGAAATTACATTGAAACTTTGTTTCATTTCTAAATTCAAGTAAGTTTCCTTTCAATTTCATGTTTTATGCTTTAATTTCATGCTTTGATCTTCAATTTCATGCTTGTTCTTCATGTTATACCTTTTGCCTTAGAACCTTGAATTCATGTTAGATCTTAAGAATTGGCTATGGAATCTAGATGAGTGACACATCTAGATCATAGATCGGGTCTTGGATCCTCTTGATTTTGAGTTTTTAACATGCTTTATTTGCAATTTAATTTTCTTGCTTTGTTTCATGCTTAATCCTAGATATATGCTTTGTTGCTTGTTGTCTTCATAAAGTTTTAAACTTTCCCATCAATTTTCATTGCTTTATCCATTCATGCTTTCAATTCATGTTAATTTGCATTATTCAAGCTTTTATGTTCATGCAAGCTTAGTTGTACCTTGTGCATGCATGCTTGTACTTGGTGCAACATGCTTGTTTTCATTATTTCCTTGCATTTTCATATTCGAGGCTTACGACGAGGCATCCTACCAACTTGCAATTTCATTTCCTAGTTTAGTTTAGCTAGTTTAATTGATCTATTTTCATTTTCCTTTTATTTTTCCAAGCTTGAAACACTTTGATTCCTTCAATAGAATCAATTTCCGATAATACCAAGCCAAGAACCCGTAGATACTTTCAGCACCACTAAAACTCTTCTAACAGTTTTTTTAGGTCTAATATAGTTTTGAATTTAAATGCGACTCAGAATTTACATCATCTAGCTAGAAATGCATGAATAAGAGGATGTAATGTTATTTTTACTTCATTACTTTGGTTTCCTTTTGTCTTTCTATCACATGAACTATATTAATTGCGTTGGTAAAGATTAGTACCTGCTGATGATGAAAGACTTTCGAAGTTTCTTGGCTTAATTTATTTGAAAGGTCTTAGAATCTATTATTATTAAAAAGAAATGTCAGCTAGTAAACATTCTTTGCTTTGAGCCATTCTTTTTTTTTTTAATTAAATAATATTTATCATGCATTTTATTGTATGATCTGATGCAAACCTGAAGTGTTGTATGGAAATTTTGATTGAGCTGAAGCAGGGGTTTGACTTGAAACTGTTAATAAGTAGCAGAATTATTAAAAAAACTACTCCTGAGGCTTGGATTACTTACAGAAAAATACCATTTAACTTTGAAAATTATAAAATGACCCTAATAGTTAAGTGACATTACAAAATCTAGTGGCAGTTACATCATTAGCTTTCAAGGCTTTACAAATATCCCAAATTCCTGCTTGCCTATTTATAATATTTTTGAGAACCTAAGGTGTTAAAGGTAAACACAAGATGAAAATTGTGGGTTATTTGTAATATTTAAAAAGGCTGAGTATGCCAATGTGAGAATATTTGAAGATGCCAATATTGTAGGTTATTTGTAATTTTGAATGATAATTGATTTATTTCTTAACTTTTAATCTTAATTTTTATTTATTATTATTTGTTTTGGTAAATAGGTTACATATTATAATTTTTGTTATGATCAATTCCAATCTGAAAATTATGTAAATATATCATATACAAAATTTTGTAATTTTTTCACCATCTATCTCTCTAAGGATATATATATATATATATATATATATATATATATATATATATATATATATATATATATATATATATATATT
>BMAC01000011.1:1214395-1227175 GCA_014905375.1 Phtheirospermum japonicum
TATATATATATATATATATTAATAATATCTCATCATATGCAAATAAAAAATATGAAGTTCATGGGCTTTAGTTGATTTAGATTTTTGTTTAAACGCTAATCTTATATGTCTCATTAGTAATACTTTACATTTTCCATATAAATGTGAAGATGATAAGAAAAAAGGGAAGAATAAAGATAATGTTGAGGATGAGCTTGAGGATACGTGTGAGGCTCCGAGCTTCATAGAACTGTTTCAAAAGATGCATACTAAGAGAAATGGGAGATGGGCAATAAGGCGGCCCAATATGATTATGTAAGTAATAAATATTTATTATTTCTCTAGTTTTATACATTACAAAATGGGTTTAATTAAAAAGAACTACTGATCAGTTTAATCTGTATTACAAAATGACCAGTACACCGTCTTGACATTTTCTTTTGTGTGTTGGACCGCATTCTCGACTGGGTTTTTCCGTAATTATCCCTCTCCAATATTAGGTAAACTTAGAAACAATTAACAATCAAGTAAAAATTTTCGTTGTTGTCAATCTTGAGGCATCTAAACTATCGTTGATTTTAAAATGAAATAATCTAATTTTTTTAATTATATTACTTTGCTAAGTTTTGTTAGCTAATTACATTACAAGTAATTTCATTGTGTTTTCACTGTACACAAGTCATTTCATCGGGGTTTTTATAAGTAAAGTTTTTTCTTCGATGTACTTGCATTTGGCATAAGTGATCATGAGTAGTTGAGAAAAACTACCCTGAAGAGTAATTACAAAAGGAAAAAAAATACCCATTCATCTTTTAAAATTACAAATACTACGATCATTGGGTTTACTATAGATATACTTATGACAAAAACTACCCTGAAGATTGTTTTTACCTATCTTCTTGATCATTGGGTATTTTTACGAGTAAAAAATTAGTTTTCCTTTTATTTTTTCTTCTCTCTTTTTTTATAATGGAGACTCGACTTATTGATGCAAGAGAAGCATACTGCCTCACCTGATCAAATTGTTGACGAGAGAGCCATTATAAGGGAATTTCTCGGTGCTCGACGAGGCCTTGAACGTGGTGTCGGCTGAATCTTAAAGGGGTATAAATCATTCACTACTCGTGATCTTCCTAAATCATCATGTGGTTCGGCGGAATATGACCCCTAGAAGTTTCCATTCTTATGAAACAGGTAATTATTTTCTTTGATTTTCTTTTTCCTTTAGTTTTAAGCCTTTCCAAAAATTCTTCCCATATATTTTAAAGAAATTATTTGAATTATGATTGTTGTTTGAAATCATGTCATACCCATAACTAATTTGAACGGTGGTAGTTGTTTAACTTTTCTTTAAATGATTTTTTTTACACTTTACTTAATATGTTTAATACATGGCTTCCCGACAGGAGTTTACTTAATCTGATGTCTGTACAGTTTACTTATTCTGATATCTGTTCATGAATCTAATTTTGCACATGATCTTGCACATGAATACCTACAATTTGATATTGTAACATGATCTTGCACATGAATACCTACAATCTGATATTTGTACATGAATAATCAGACTATTATTAATAATATGAATCTGATATTTGTAAAAGAAACTTGCGCATGATTGCGCATAAATATGATATTTGTGTTTTGTATTGTGACGAGTCTGATGTATATCCATCAAATTTATATGACAGTTCTAATTAATGTATGTCTCTTCACAATTTCTTATTTGAAAGGTCGAGAAAATATGAAAGGAAATTGCACGACTTAAGGCAAAAACTGGAATAATTGATGATAATAAAGAAGATGATGTGGATCTGCACGAGAACGAGCATGACGAGAATGAATATGATTGATCATTATGTTAATTTGGTTAGTTTGAAGTGCACAACCTTTTGTATATTTTTATTGAGAAAAAAACTTTTTGCCCTCTATACTATTTCAATTTTCACAATTTACCATACAAACTTTTTTTTGGGATAAACCACCATCTGAACTATGCGTTTTTTACAACTTACCCCCTGAAATCAGAATTTTGGTGGTTTTGGATACCAGATCCGGTTTGTTAATGGTTTTTTTGGTAACTTCACTCCTTATTTCTAATCCTCCCCACTTTCTCCGCCCTAAACTACCATTTCTACAATGATAACGGCATATTAGTTCTTTAAGCCGCGAAATGTCGTTGCTGATCTTCTTCGCCATGGAGAGGAGGTCTGTCGTGCCGTTATCATTGTAGAAATGGTAGATTAGGGCAGAGAAAGGGGGGAGGATTAGAAATAAGGAGTGAAGTTACCAAAAAAACCCTTAACAAACCGGATTTGGTATCCAAAACCACCAAAATTCTGATTTCAGGGGGTAAGTTGCAAAAAACGCATAGTTCAGATGGTGGTTTGTCCCAAAAAAAAGTTTGTATGGTAAAACTGTGAAAATCGAAATAGTCTGGGGGGCAAAAAAAAAATTCCCATTTTTATTTAGATGACTTTAATGATGAAATTAGTATTTTGGGTTTAATTCTAATTCAACGTGACTTGGATATATTTTATGTATATAAATGCACTTCAAAATGGATCCGGACAAGAACGAGCATGGTGGATTTTCATGTTAGTTACCTTTTGTATATTTGTTTTGATGACTCTAATGGTGAAATTAATATTTTGGGTGTAATTCTAATTTCATGTGATGCGTAACTCTCTTAGCAACGTCAAAATTGGGACAAAATGTTGTTAAAATTTGTTTGAACCAATAGCAATGACTTCATTTGTTGCATTAATAACTTACCAACGAAAAAAAAGGGAGAAAACGTAACAATCCTAAAAACAGAATTAGGTTACTTAGACTTATTAAGTTAAGGTCATAGGGTTTTTTATAAATAGCAAAAAAAAAGGAAATGATTAAAATTAGACCATTATTATGATATTATATATTCCAACTTGAGAAAAATCATTCCATTATATTGACAATTTCAAAAAATTGATCATACTATGATCATAGTATGAGGGCAGTTAGGCAAGTTTGCCCTCATCGTCTAGTGGTTTAGGACATCTCTCTTTCAAGGAGACAGCGGGGATTCGAATTACCCTGGGGGTAAAGTACTACGAAAGGAAGTGTTTTTGAAATTTGTTTGACACCATAGCAATGATTATTTGCAACAACTTCATTCGTTGCATTAATAACTTACCAACGAAAAAATTGGAACAACATGTCCTTGCAGTTTCTGTAACACTAATAGCAACGACATGTTCGTTGCATTACTAACTTAGCAACGTCAATATTTGAACAGCATGTCATTGGATTTTGTGTAACACAAATAGCAACGACAAAGTTGGAACAACAAGTTCTTGCAATATGTATAGCAACAATAGCAACGACAGATATTGGCGCTACGTAATCGTTTCTAAACACCTAATGTCACGAGATTGATAAGACGGAAAATTTTAAAAAATTGGCACGACAAGTTTTGTCTGTTGTCATTTAAGTTTTAGGAACGACGATTGTCGTTACTATATATCAGTAGCAAGACGTATATAGCGAGAACGTCCTTTGGAGGACATGTCGTCCCTATATAATTAATGCAACGATAATGGCATTTATAGGGCGATTTTTGTGGTCCTTCCTAAGCATTATTCTTGTAGTGAACCCCAATGATAAGGTACGTGGTAATTGTCCCTCTAATTTCTTATACAACAAGCATTTTCTTATTGACTTACTTAAATTTTCATGCATATTTGTTAATAGATTGACACAATGCCTCTTATTACAAATAAAACCGAAATAGAGATGTTGATCACAGGCTGAATAGCTAGCACATACTTATAACAAGGTCACAAGGCTTATGACATATGGATATAATTTAGAAACAACTTAAATACCACACACACAATAATAATAATAATAATAATAATAATAATAATAATAATAATGAAACATGAAATTAAATTTAAGCAATCGGATAAGAAGCATGCATGGCAATGCCACATAGACCCTCAGCATCATCAACATCCCTCTTCATCCTAATATACCCTTTCTCTCCCCAGTTAGCTCCCCATGAATTCTTAACCAGCCAATATTTGGTTCCATCCTCCGTCTCTCCATAGCCAACCACGGTCACAGCATGGTTATGCTGGGTCCCACACTCTCCAACAAAAACTCCGCTCGAGTAGAATTTGAAAGCGGGCCCACTGCCCTCGATGGCGACAGATACAGGTTGGTTAGCCACGGCATTCAGCAATGCCGACTCGCTGTTGGCTGGGACTTTCTCGTACCCTGTGATCTTGGCAACATGAGACGACCCCATCGTGTTGCAAGTGTTGTCGGCTTGCTGGTAAGGGTAGTCGGATTCGCGTGTGAGCCCTTGATTGTTGACAATGAATTCAAAGGCGAGGTTTGCATTACCACCGCTGCAGCCCGTGTTTTGGGTTGTGTCGCAATCTATAAGTTCTTGTTCGGATAATGAGATCAATTCCCCTGTCTTGATCTGGTTGATACCTTCCGTTGCCGCAACCGCCGAAAATGCCCAACAACTTCCTGCAATTTTTGTAAAAATGTGTGTTTTATTAAAAAGTATCTGAAAACAAGAAGTTGGTTCTGATTTCCTAGATGTTGTTTGGTGATTAAGTTGTGTAAATGTTAGTTCCTTCGTCTCGTTCTATCAGTGTGTCGCATTTGTGTTTCACACAAATTAAGAACTATAATTTAATGTTATAGTTATGGATATCAAATGAAGTTACCACACTTTTTGAAAAATCAAAATAGGTGTAAAATCAGAAAAGTTGCATTTAATTTCTATTAGTAGGTAAAAGAAAGTGACATATATTATATGACTAAAGAAAATTAAAATGCGACGGATAGAACAATACTGAGAGAGCAATTAACAACTAAGACATTTTTTTTTTTCGTGCAAACACTTCTTAGAATCAGGATGGCTTATTTGACACTTACCACAATTGCCCTGGTTCTTGACATCAGTGACAGCTCCTTTCTTTATCCAGTCGATGCTGTTTGGAACGTCAGTAACATTTGCATACTTAAACGACGTAGATGACTTCGATCCGGGTCCCACTATGTATCCATTTCGATAGGCCTGGAACTCTTCGTTTGTCCTATCAGCAAACAAATTTAAAGCAAGCTTGTAGGGCTTAGCCCCTGCTTCGTTGAACGACTCGATATACGCCAAGTTCTCCTTGAATATTTTGAATCTCGTCGCCTTCTCTGCCTCTTCTTTGTAAGTTCGTCCGAATTCAGACATCCATTTCTCATGTTTCTCAGCCAAAGTTAACGCATCGGGCATTGTGCGGGCCGTGGCTTGAGAAGCCCACATCGCCAACAGCACTATAATCGCAGCCAAGATAAGCTTGCACAAGGGTTCTAAGGCCATCCTTTTTTTTTTTTTTTTTTGTTATAAGAATGTAGTTTTGAAATTAAGAATGTATCTTTGAAATTATGTAGGCTGTGAGATAATACGTGAGTCTACATGAGGTATAGGTATTTATAGAACTGAATGACTGATTGATCATGAGTTGATTCTTGCTTGACCACTAATAATTAAGGAAGTGTTTGCGGTCTTCAGACTCAAAACAAAAGAAGTCATTCTGTTTTAAGAAATACTCTTAAAAAGAATTCTAAATCATTTTATATATTTTTTGATTTCCTTTAGCCACTTTTGAGATGAAATAATTTTTACTATTTTTTATAATTTCCTATATTTATTTTGCATAGTAATACTTTAATTGTTAACTTTTCTAAATGCTAAAAAATTTCAGATTAAATTTCTTATATATTTATAATTGTTAATTAATATTTGTTTATGCAGGTTTAATTGTAAATCCTTAAAAGATATATTTTTAGACACCCAAGCAATTAGCTTGAATTTGGGGCCTTCGGGCAATTCAGAGTCATTTGTTTAAATAAACCAAGGATATACAATTAAAAAGAAATAGAGAATTGTTCATAAGGTCGAGCAACTAGTAGATTTTTTAAAGTTAGGGGAGGGAAAACAACCTACGTACTGGACATTAAATACAAAACAAAGCTATGTATATGCAGTGAAATAAACATTAGTTAGAAACGTAATCAAATATGAGGAGATCAATTCCTCAAAAACATTGGGCAAAGCCTTGCCAATTTTCAGAATTTTGCAGCATCCTCATATAGATTTTAATGTTCATGTGGCAAAAATAAGAAAAATAGAAGAATTCATCTTCAATGGATATATAATAGATTGTGAATTATGTCTATCATCCTTTCTGCATTTAGAAGAAGAAGTAGACATTCTCCATACCACGTAATATATATATTTTATACCATGAACATTAAAATATTAAAATTGAACAATTCATGGGCAATTGAAAATGCTATTAGTATTCGTTTTAATTGACTATGGTGATCTACTCAGTGTCCTCTTGCATTTAGCCTCTCTAAGTTTCTGCCGAGAAAAACTTGCGTCAATAACAATTAAACAATGGTAAAATTTATGAAAAATAATGTAATAATAATTGATAATTGAACAATTTATTTTAAAAAAAATAAATTGAAATAATTGAGGTGTGAAAAATGAGCGTGGGTTTAAAATATAAATATTTATATATTTTTTTAATAAAAAGTTTCAAAATAAAAATTTTCCCAAACCAAAAAACATGCAATTGCTCCCTAAATCACTTCACTTTAGAATTTACATGCACTCCCAACGTCACGGGCACAGCAACTTCATTTGGAAAATTGGGGATGTAATTTCCTTCCAAGAACCTTCGTGTATAATTCCACATTCGTCTTCGTCATTCTTCTTTGTTTTTGTTTTTTAGCAGATTTTTTCTTTTCTAATGGAGTGGAAAACAAATTGAGAAGACTTGGATGATAAACGCGTTTTCGCCCATATTAAGATCCCTCTGCTTCTTTGTTTTCTTATTAGATTTTTCTTACTGGAAAACGAATCGAGAAGTCTTGGATAATAAAAAGCATTGTTGCCCACCTGAGGAAATAAATAAATCAGATTGATAAGAATATGTGATTTTCAACCTCGACGAAACATAGCTAATTAAGAAGACTTGGATGAATGTACTCAGATCCCGAGACTATTCACATTTTTCACAATTTCACCTCAACTTTCAAATATTTGTAATTTTATACTATTTTTCAAAACAAAACTTCAAAAATAGCCTCCAACAACTTTTGTCCACTAAAATGCCTATAACATATACAATAGTAAAATGGATGGTTGAGATTAAGTGATATCAGCAGTGGGTTGGATGGAAGGTGTGTAATGTCAGCGACTTCAATGTTGAGGTGATATTAAATAAATTATTATTTTATTCAATTTTTTCTTTTTTTTCTTTTATAAAAATGATAATAAAATAATAAAAATATTAAATAAAAAATACAAATATTTAAAAAAATAAGAGATTACAAATAATTTAATAATTAGAAACCTTAAATAATTAAAAACATTACAAATTTTTTATTAAAAAAATCAATTTTTTGGATATTCTTTTGAACTCAATATTGAATTATTAAATTATAGATTTTTTTTTTTTTGCTTTTTTTCGAATTCAAAATGACAATTTATTTATAAATTAAAGTGATTGAATAATTGAAAACATGATAAGTTTATATAATAATTGAGATATTACAAGTACTTTATATAATTAAAAACATTACAAATAATTAATAATATTTACAAATACTTAATAAATAATTAAAAATATTAATTGAGTTTCAAAAAACTAAGAATATCTTTGTTGATGATATCTTGTTGTCGTTTCATGTATTATTTATGGAGGTGCGAATGCAATTTTGAGTCATCGAGATCCGATCTTCCTCCCTCCTTGCTTCCTCAAGTGCCTTTCACTCTCGGAGGACTTTTCGCTCGGCTGCTTCAATCGGGGCAATCTCATTTTGTCTCTTGGCCTCCATCTCCAACTTTTCAAAATGTTGGGCCGCTAGGCTCATCCTTTCTTTATGTTCGAGCTTTCATTCAATGTTGCATTCATTCAACTTTTTCAAGATTTACGAGGCTTCATCGTTTTTTGATTCGTCTCCTTTCGTTGCTTACTTGAACGCTTTTTAGCCCATCAGCCTCTCGGTTCTTGTCATTTCTTGCACCCAATCTGCATCGTCCGCTGAGGGAGTCCCAATGGTGTCTCACAAGGCGTTGAGAATGGAGCAATGAGGATTCACCCTTAATAGTTTTTATTTTCTTCATCGAGCATCCCCCATCTCCCCCAACTTTTTTGAATTCTCTTCGAGCCATATCTTTCACTTTGATGGTCTTTAAACACATGCCAAGCCTTAAAATCTTTAAATGTCGCGCCCGTATCCGCATGGTATAATTATTTTTTACGGTCAAACTACAATTTTTTTGAAATGGAGCAATGAGATAACTAAGTTTTAAAATGCATGACAAATTAAATTTGTGAAAAATTAAGTTTCTTATGAGATGTTACATACCTTCATTTCGTTGGTGAATACACTTTGAAAAATGTGAGTTCCTTGAATCTTTCATTGAAACTTGAAGAGCGCTCTTCCAATCGCTATAAAATGATTTGTTGCGGCCATTTTGGATCTACTCATGCTCGTATTGATCTCTAACCATTTTCCAAAAACTAGTAGAATTTTGGTCATTTCCTATTGTCGGGTTGGTAGAAGTATTCACCCACGACTTAGCAAGACGTTCGTTCTCATCCTCCGACCAACGTGGTTTTCTCGAACTCGTTTCCTCCGCTTGTTCAGATTAAGGAGGATGAGAAGAAAATTGATTTTGTGCTGAAAAAATTGAGATTGAGATGAAGAAAATAGACCTTGAGATTGAGATGAAAAAAATGAACCTTGAAATTGAGATGAAAAAAAAAAACAAAAAAACTTGAGGTTGAGATGAAGAAAATGGATTTTGGGACAACAAGAAATGAAACATTCATTCTTTACTTGGATGAATTTGTGAGAGACCATGAGGAGATTGTGATAATGGAGAATTTTGTTTTTCATTACTATTATTAGATGGATTCATTGTGATATTTTAAAAAAAAAAAAGAAAAAGATGTTTGTAACAGTGATGTGATTTGGAAGAAAAATGAAAGATGGTGTATGAAATGAAGTGAGAATGGTGTTATTTATAGAAGATTGCGGAAAATTTGATAAAAACTAGTTGTTAGAGTTTTTTGTTTTTTTTTTAATTTTTTAAAAAATTTATTATTACTTTTTAATTACAAAATTATAAAATATATATTTTCTATTTTTTATATTTATTTTTCAATTTCTTTAATTTTATTTGAATTTTTTACATATTTTTTATATTTTTTTGAATGTATATAATAAGTTATATAGTTTATTTAAATGATTTTCCCAAACAAAAGTTTATAAAAAATCTATTTTTAGAATTTTATTTTCCTGATTTTTTTCGAAATTTTTAAAAAATAAAATAAATAATTAAAATTAGGATTAAATGTGGACTGTTTATTTCCAACGATCATTAGAACTAGGCACACAATATATTTTTTCTTTTTTTATTAAATAATTTTTTTCGATTTCTTTAAATTTTTTTAATTTTAAAAAAAATAAAACTGGGATTAATGTGAGCCGTTTGATCTTAAATGGCCATTTAATCTCAGTCGTTGATTTGCAAAAAAAGAATTACAGATGGTCGCGGGCATGTTTTGCCCGCGGGTCCCACCACTTGGCCGAGGGCCCCACATATCAACGCGATCACCGGGCGTTGGAGCGTGCATGCGTGGTGATCCGGTTTGGCCTCGAGACAATCCCTGCCTGTTGAACCTGCTCTAAAGCGCCAGATTTTCATCTATTAATTTTTTAAGATTTTATATTCCTATAAAAACTCTATTTTTCTCACTTTTCTTCTTCTTCTTTTTTTTATGTCGTACTCAATGACTTCTCTTAACCAAAATGCATACAGACAAGAAAAGTCAAACTAAAAATAAATATAATAAATCTTAGAGTATTTAATTGTGAAAGAATTGCAATCTTCGATTCACAATTTAACCAATATGAAACGCGTGTTTTGTTTAGATTGTAAAATATAAAGCAGCGGAAAGTAAAAGACGCACGTATAAAACTTTTGAATATAAGAATAGTTTATTGACACGCATATAAAACTTTTAATTATAAGAATAATTTATTTGTAGAGTCGAATCAACATGACAAAAGTCTTTACTAATCAAGCGTTTTAGTGGTCACAAAAATCGTAATACATAAGTAAAAATAAACTAAAAACTCCTAGATATGTTATAGATCAACATAATTCTTCCAAAAATTAAGATTTTGTTACCAAAGTCGCCTCTCGAAGCTACGAGACTCTCTCATTGGACGTCTTATTCAACCTAAGGGGTCGAAACCCCTAACGATCGAGGATTGCAAGGCAGCCCTTCAAGCTACTTGGAGCAGCACTAGTTCGTGGAGTTTCATTCTGCTCGTCAAGGGGTTTTTCAGCATTTCTTTTACTTCTACCGATGATAGGAAACGCGCATTTGCCAAAACCACTTGGAGTTTTGGCTCAAATTCCATTCGGATTTTCCCCTGGACCCCGAATTTCAATCCTTACAAGGCCCCTTCGACCTCGTCACAGGTTTGGATTCGCATCTATGAGTTACCTATTGAATACTGAGAGCACTCTTTTATTTTGAATATTACTAGGGTAGTTGGTACGCCTTTGCAGATTGATGAGCGCTCTCTTAATGGCTCTGTCGGCCACTTTGTTCGTGTGCTAGTTGAGTTAAACCTTGAACATACCTGCATGAAATGGTCATGATTGAGCGGGAGGGGTATTGCGGTTATATTTCATTAGGCTACGAGAACCTGCCGGATTTCTGCTCAATTTGCAAAACAATGGGACACCTTGTCGGTTCTTGTCCTGCTCGTAAACCTAGTGCCGCTCACAATGTGGTGAGCGATGAATCGAACTTTTTCGCGTTTAAATTTAATAAAAAGCTCGTCCGCAAGAGAACGGATCTGTTGTATGCGATAAGTTGATCCGAGTCGAATCACGAGGAATTGCAATCGGCGTCGATAAATGTTTGTTCACAATTTTTATAATTAAACACACGATCCATTTCTTTGATGAAAGGGTTCTACAACTACGAATTTAAAAACGAGTATGCAATTATTAAAAACCTAATTAACTAATCAAACCTAATTAGAAACATGAAAATTCAGATAATTAAAAACAAAAAGCATCAATATCAAACTAGTAAATTGAAAACACTTGCATTACTAAAATAACATAGTCGAACTAATAATCTGATAAAGGAAAATACAACTCATGAAAGTTAAATCCAAAGACAAACTACTAGAATAGAAAGTATAACTTATAGTTCATGAAAATCTGCAGCAATTGTTCAAGCTTCAACGATAAACGATGACAAGCAACGATGGTAAGCGTAGAAACGAGCCTTCGATGCAATCTTCGAACGAAATCTTCAAATATGATGTAAAATGAAAGGGGAATGTATTTATAAGTGCTATGGACCTTGCCCCCTCGAAGTCTGGTTCTAAAATGAAGAAAACCTCCGGATTTTATAGATTTTTCGAAAATAACCGCTCAAACTGCCGGAGCGTCGACGGTGCGTCAGTCGACGCGAGCCAGGCTGCATGCGTCGACCAGGCAGAGCGTCGACTGACGGGCCACGGATCGACGCTTCAGAACATTTCCATCGACGGAGCGTCGACGGTGCGTCGGTCGACGCGAGCCAGGCTGCACGCGTCGACAGGCAGTGCGTCGACTGACGGGCCTAGGATCGACGCTTCAGAACCTTTGCGTCGACGGAGCGTCGACTGACGGGGGTAAGATCGACGCTTCAGAACCTTTGCGTCGACGGTGCGTCAGTCGACGCGGGCGTAGCGTCGACAGTGCGTCGACGGTGGCGTCAGTCGACGCACCTGCATGGCTTCGGCTCGTCGCTCGTCCCGTTTTCCTCGTTTTGAGCTGAGATATTAACATTGAACAAAGTTAGATTTATTTCATACAAAATAAAGTAAAAACACATTAAACACCATAAGAACGAAAACATAAAAAAGGAAGAAAAACGATAAAAAGATAAACTTAAAACACATAAAAGCACACAACATACGATGCAAAAACACACGAAAATCACATACAAATATGTACAAATCAACTCCCCCACACTTAGCTTTTTGCTTGTCCTCAAGCAAAATCTAATCTAGACGTAGACAAGGAAAAGCTAATTACCCGATGACTTAATTACTAATGCATCCATATGATTCAAGAAGTTAATGCATTAGATCGACTAGAAACTCGACTAAAAGGACGACACGATAACGTTGAGATAAGAGATTTAGACTAGCTTCCGAACACCTAAAAGTAACGAGTTGACCTCCATGTACGTCACCCATCCATGCCTCGGCCAAAGTCTATCCCTGCTCAAACCGCCAAATCGTCACCCGACTAGCCCAGTCATCTATACACCTCTTTAACAAAACAATCTAAGAAATAAAAATAAAAATAAGAACTCAACTTGTACAAGGTTTTCTCTTCTTGTACTTATTCTTTTTTTCTTTTTTTCTTTTTTTTTTTTTTTTTTTTCTTTCTTTTTTCTTTTTTTTTTATACGTTAAAGTACTAAACGAACATAATTTACATCAATCAACAGCGAGAGTTCATTGACTCCAATCTCACGTTGCTAAGTGCAACTGATAATATTATTCAACTTTGCACGTGGAGTTTTAACGTCTCCAAAATAAAAAAGAAAAATTACATAAAATCCTATAGAGGTTAACTGAAAACGGGGCTAGTAGAGAGTATTCGACTCTTTGGAACGAAACAAGAATAGAACAAGAGACAAGACAC
>BMAC01000011.1:1234158-1272965 GCA_014905375.1 Phtheirospermum japonicum
TTGTTCTAGTGTGGCTTTGGGTCCGTTTAGAACTATCGGGATTGACAACTCCGATCGCGGAGACGATGCCGGACACACTAGAACCCTTGCTTTTATTAATCGTTTTTAAAAGCATTTAATTTTACTCGTAGATATTAGAAACACTTCAAACCTTATTTGATCGTGTGTTTAGTATAGTTTAGTTTAGTTTTTATTTTCGTTTTTACGTACATAAAATCGAACACCGGAATAGTTCCCGATTAGTCTTCCTTGAACAAAGTTAGATTTATTTCATACAAAATAAAGTAAAAAACACATTAAACACCATAAGAATTAAAAACATAAAAAAGGAAGAAAAACGATAAAAAGATAAACTTAAAACACATAAAAGCACAMAACATACGATGCAAAAACACACGAAAATCACATACAAATATGTACAAATCAAGCGACAAATGGCAGACGGTTAACAACAGACGTTCTCGTCGCCGTCCCGATTCTCATGAGCATCAGGTCCGTAACCGTATGGATTTCCCGCCCAACTTCCGAGCCTACTAATTCCTCTTTGACGATGCCTAACACCTTTCAAGTGTTACAAGCTGAAGCCTGCATGGGTCCTTCGTCACCTCCTACCTCAGAGCCTACGCCGAGGTCCGAGCCGTTACCTCCTGCCCCCGTTAACACGACTCCTAAAGTCGTTGATACTCTTGTTACTCCTTCTGGTTCAGAAGGGCAGGATTACCGTACTGCTTCTGAGCCATCTGACAGTGGCTCAGACAAGGGTGAGCAACTAAATGCCCAACTATGCAGGAAGAACCAACCGACCGTTTGCAGATCGGTTGAGATAGTTTGTGACACCTCTCGACAGCTTATGCTTTTATGAGGAACCTGCTTCTTCGAACAAGAGTTTTGTTGATCAGGTGGACATGGGTTCTTCGGATAAGGTCTCTCCTTCAGCGCAACATACTCCAATAGCTTATCTTGCACATGATGAAGGTATTATAGTGGACGAGTCAGATATTGGCATCGCATCCCTATTTTTTGTAAACCTTTCACTGACCGGGAATTAATTAATATAATTAAAAAATTACAATAGGAGTCTTATACTCCTTTCATTATCAACGATCCGAATCCTCTCCTGCCCTTCACCTTATGGAAATCGCTTCTGGACAATTTTGGGCGGATATGGCTGAAGACGAAGTATCTACTCCGTTATGCAAAGCTTCAAAGAGTTCTCTTAAGCGGGAATTTCTTATGAAGCGCTAGTTTCTTTGTTTTCGTTTCTTTTCCATTGTTTGCTATTTACTCGGACACTTTTCTCCTTTTTTAATAAAAATACCGCAACTTATTTTAAAAAAAAGATTAGATGTTAACGAAAATAATAAAAACATGGATGTTATATCTGACGGCATTCACAGTTGCATCTATTCTTAGGCAAAATCTGAATTCACAGTCGCATCCTTTCTCAGGCAAAATATGCAGCAATAATAAAATATGCTCTTCAATGATTTCGTTTCAATATTTCTCTCTAAGTGCGTATAATGTTTGTGAGAAATATCTCAACTTTATATAAGTACACCTTACTTGTATAAAAGAACTATAAAATAAAAAAAAGGCAATACGATCAAATCTCAAGAGTGAGAGGCACAACAATGATGGGAAGGAAATTAAGGTATTTCCGTGGACGAATATATAATGTTGTACTTGGTTTGGAAGCTAAGATTAATTTGAGGTAATAATTTGGGTTAATGTTTTTAAATGATTGTATTTAACGTGTTTGAAATATAAAAGCATCTCCAACGAAATAATGTTGAAAGTGAAATGCTTGACAACTATGTGGCACATTAAATGCTTGACATTGTCAAGTGCAATGTCAAATTTTAGACATTCCTCTTGACAATGTCTACAATTAATTTTAAATATATAATTCAATCATGTTATTTCTCTCTCTTTATTTTTTCTAAAAATATATAAAATAAATTATCACATATATAACATTAACATTGATGCATTGGAGAAGTTTTTTATAAAATGTCAATGTCATTTGTCACATAGGTTCAATTAACACTATTGCATTGGAAATGCTCTGATACTTAAGAAAGTAGCCTCAAATGAGACGTTCATAGTTGAAAAACATTCATTATATATCATCGCCTTATTAATTATTAACCAGATTTAATAAATATGATGGAGATTAGTTAATATTATAGATATTTATTGTGTTTTATTTTATAATAAGATATGTTATCAAAATATTTATGTATTTAGGACTTTTATTCTTATTGAGTTTATTGCTTGTTATCTAATTTATTTTTTAAGTATAAATAGCCAGTTTATTATTATTATAATTATAATAATAATAATTATTATTATTATTATTATTGTTATTATTATTAGGGGAGGATTATTGAGTTTATAAAAATAAGAATGTTTGTTTATAGAGGTTGTCTTATGTCAATTCTACCGATATTGATATTTCAACCAATGGTTTATTTTGAGTGTTCAGAAAAAACACAAAACAATATGTGATTAATCGTGATAGTTCATTGATTCCAGATGAATACTGCAAGAGTATAAATAAAACACAAGATATAAAATGTGGATTGTAGCACATCATCTTATAGTAAAACTACAGTGTATACAAATAGTGTTGTTTATAGTATTCAAGATGACACATTAATTACATGCATTATAGATCATGTGATAGTTTCGGCTATAAAAGGAGATGAATTGTATTGATTTTGTACCCAGAAGAAGATAGCATACATAAGTTTATTTCTCTCCTAATCTATCGATTTAATTTTATTTTAGTTTAATTTATTTACTAATCACTTTTATAATTTATAATATATTATCATCATGTACGCTCTAAAACTTTCTAAACATCTCTAACAATTCCAACGGTACGTAAGAATTCATGCTAATATATTTCTTTTACGTCAATGTAAAAATTATTTTAATAGTATATATCACCATGATTATAAATAAGGAGACTCTGTCACCATCTATAATATTTGGCGATATTACAAACTAGACTTTATTTTATTATATAATCTGAATCACTCACCTTAAAATGTTTAACGAGTATTATGTCGTGAATAATTTTTATTTGTTAGTCTTGCTACTTAATTTTGAAACACCCACTTGAAAGGTGTACCGAGTATTGTGACGTGAATAATTTTTATTTAATAGTCTTGCTACTTAATTCTGGAACACACACTTGAAAGGTCTATGAAATATTGTGGCGTAAATAATTTTTATTTGTTAGTCTTGCCACTTAATTTCGAAGCACCCACTTGAAAGTTTATCGAGTATTTCGGAATGAATATACTTATTTGATAGACTCGCCTTCTATTTACAAACATCCGCTCGAAAGGTTTACTTAGTAACGTGGCGTGAAAATAATTAAAATTCTACTTTATGGTACAAATTTTTTTTACATATCATTCTCATCTTCTAACAGCTAGTAATAGTAACTTCATTTCTGCAAATACACTCACATTTTATTCAGAAAATACATCATATACTCTCAACTCCGTATAAATTCTCAACACTTATATTTTCGAAAATGTTTGAACAAATATTGATGATAACCACCATTATATATCCTGATCATCAGACTTTCCATATTAACATTTAGTATAAACTATGATACAGGTGAGTTTTAGCTCCATTTTGTTGGCCTTTGTTTCATTATTTTATGTTAAACATTTATGATAGATATCAATATTTATTAATTATTGTAATAATTTTATATTAAGTAAATTATTTTGTTTTGCGAAGATACTGTTATTGGGACCCGAATTTATATTTTGAGAAGTATGTGAAGGCTAACTTTTATCCCACTATGGCACACTCATGGCACATCCGCCACAACAAGTGTAAGCAAAAGTGGGAGAAATCGGGGAAGCCGCCCACATGTATGGGCGAGGGGATCTAAAGGAGGTGACAAGCAGAGTGGGCTACGCCGGAGAATAAGAAGATCTCCGAGAAGGCGAGTAAGAATAGGACGAGTGAGCTCGGTGACCAAAATACTGGAATATCAAAGTACAGAGGCGGGTCTCGATTTGTGATTGGTCATGCACATCAACTCGTAAGTAAGTTTAAATTTTTGTTTGTATATTTATCTCGTAAGTAATTATTTACTTGATAGTTATTAGTGAGTTAAAATATAATTTAAATACTAAATGTAGCGTGAGAAAAGGTTAGGGAACGTACTGCATATGAGATCTTCTTGACTATGCACCAGAGACCTGATGGCACATTTACTAACCCGTATCACAAACATGTGTAGGTTTATACATAATATGGATATAGTTATCTTTCATTTTTATTAAGGTATATATCAACAATAACATTGCAGGAGGAGTATCAGAGACGTCCGAAAGAAAGACGTGAGGCGTCACAGGACCATAAGGACATTGACGACGAGGTCTATCTAGAGCTCATCGGGGTAAAGAAGGGTCGACGTTTTGGCACGGGATGCTTCATGAGTCTTGTGGCTTTGAAAACTTATAGAGGCTATATTTCTTCCTCTCATCCAGGTAGACATATCATGGAGCTCCAGATACAGCTACAGACTTTAAAGAATCAGGTCTTGATTTAGAGAGAGGCGAACGAGCAGGCCCATCAGAAGCAACTCTAAGAGCTCGGAGAGGTGCATGCGGGTGAGTGGCTCGAGATGTAGGCGATGTTCCAACAGCAGGTGATAAAGGAGGTCACCGCATCAACGAGAGTATTTTTGTCTCAGCAGCCTCCATTAGATCCTCCATCAGAGCAGTAGTGTTAAATTAAGAAACATTTTATTTGAATATTTAGATTCTATATTTGATGTACAACCGTACGTATACATTTCAAGATGCTAATTATGTTTCATACTTGATTTTATTTTATTTTTAGCACTTACAAATTTTCTGTTTCAGATTTGGTTTTGAATTTTAGCACCTCCAGTATGAAATGAACAAGTACAATAAAATAATACTAAAAAATATATATATAAATGATGATGGGCTAAAGGTCATCGGTAAATTATTAAGAATGCCGACAGGCGGTGGGAATCGGTAAATTTTTAGGAATACCGAAGGGTGCATGTAGTCGGCATTTGCCGACAACCTTTCCCGTCTATATTCACCAACGTCTGATAACCGCCGGCATTTTCTGGCATGCCTTCACCATTGGTTATCCGTTAGAATATTTCGATGGTGGTCGATCAGCGGCCAGGGGCATACCGACCGGCCTTACCTATCGACATTGCGCCAGTAAAATGCCGACGGGTAGGAGTTGCCCTTGGGGTTTAGTTACTGATACTGAAATGCCAACAGGTGGGCCCGCAACTGGAAGGACAATGAAAGTATCATTTTATTCACCATGTACATCATACAATCATGAAAATATTATGTATGAAGTCTCAATCTACTTGAACCCATGATAGTATTGGTTGTAACTCTATGAAAAGGTATTCTACTCACCTTTATTACCCAGTAGTGTCCAGATGATATAAGAGTGTTGTAGGTTTTGTAGTTGGTTCCCCATATAGTATATCAATATATTATTTTCCTAATTCTCGTGCTAGTTGGATTGTTATATTTAAATATGGAATAAGACCTATCAATTTAGATCCACCTAGAACACATATGGCAGTGAGTGGATGAGAAAAAGATTTACCTATTTACAAGGATTCTGAAACTTTCATCTATCATTTTTTGTACTAAGTTTTCAAGTATTTATGTAGTTACAACTTTATGATTTTCGGCCTCATATTTAAACGGAATTTTTCCTAAGATCATAAATGATATCATTAATTTATTTTTTAACTATCAAGGAAGAATAATGACACGTGAGATATTACCCATTTAATGAAATAATATTTATCAGTCGTCTACTGAAAAAACTTTTATATTTACAAAATAATAAAAATACAGTATTATGCTATTTACGTTATGTCAGTTTTGATAAACTAAATTTACAAATAAGGTTTCTTGAAATAAGTTTTTGAGACTATACATTTCTCGTTCACCCTTAAATTGAAACCACAAAGACATAAGTTCATGATGTACATATCCACTAAAATGTATCCCAAGAATCTATTGGATATCATGATCCATAGACTCCTTACCCAAATCATCCTTGATAAAAGATATTTTATCTTCTCGATTTTTTAACATGAACCCCACAGATTTGCATCGTGTATCAAAAGTCCATCACCCATATTTGTAGCATCCACCTAATTTTTTTTCTTTATGTTTCTTTGCAAAATTAATTCTACCCATACCTAGTGTACTTAATTGAGTTTGAAAATTCACCATATTGTCTAAGTTGGGCTTTAGCCAACCATCGAACATCTTCTCGGATGTCGCAACTCATTATCACTCTCAATCTTTCGAGTCGAGATTCATAAGTTCTTTATAAGATATTCATTAGAAGAGATGGGTAGTATTTACAAAGATTTAAAAGAATTGTATAAATTTAGAAATTCAAAGCATTTTTGAGGTGAAATTTGTAATTATCTCGATGGTTTATTTATAGAATGTTATGAAGCTTATGAGACATGTCGCTGCTTTTAAACAGTACCATGAAACATACGATCTACACCTACTGTGTTTGCACACTGTATTTGAATAGTAACTTATAGAAATAACACCGAAAGATGATGTGATATGTCGGTAAGTTGTCTATGTATTAAAAGAAATTCACCGGTCATAACTGAGTTTTGTAAGAGATATGAGAATCTTCCAAGTGTGGGTGTTTAATTATGTCAATTTATATAACCTGATCATATAGGTTTAACTAGTGATAAAATTATTGAAATTGATATTTTAATTGAAGAAATAAAAGAATTCTTCAATAATTATTCTCGATTAATGAGTATTATTAGTACAAAATGTTGGGAATAAATCCCTAATATATTTAGAATGTACAGGGTGAGATATATATATGGGCCTACTCCCCCTTAATGTGTGCTACTAGATATTACGGATCCACTAGATAGTCATATGAGTGTTTCGTAACTGAAAGTTTACGAGATCATTTGCTTACAGTCACTACAAAATTAACAGACGATTGCTGATGGGCGGATCCGTCAGCAAACCCATCAACAATCAATTTACTAGTGGGTTTGCTGATAGGCTCTGCCTATCAACATTTTTGACGTCAGTAAATTGATTGCTGATGGGATTAACGCGTCAGCAAATGCCGACAGTATACTGACGGGTTTAGCCTATCAGCAATCCCCTGCCTGTCAGTATTTGCTGACGGGTGAGGCCTGTCAGCATTTGCTAACGGGTCAAGCCCGTCAGCAATTTCAAATAATCTGGCGGGTTTTGTACTGTTAGCATTTTTTGACGGGTTTCTCATGTCATCAATTTCAAATAATGCTGACGGGTTTAGCCCGTTAGCATTTTCAAATAAATATTTTTTTTTACTTTCTTTTTATTTATTTATTTATTACATTTACATGTACTTATTTCACAAGTTAATAATCAAACACGAAAATTAATTTGCATTTCCCAAGAAAATATATAATTAAAAATAAAATATAATTAATTAACAAATATATCTTATAATGTTTAAAGTTTAAATAAAATATCAAACATATTTCTATATTCCTAACTTTCATCGCTGCAGCGATTTCCTGCATCACCCACTCGCGGAGAGTCGCCTCCAACTCGAGTCTCTCATGTGCATGCTCCTTGCGCATCGCCTAGACCTACTCTTGATATGCCCACTCTCTCGCCTCGAGCTAACTCTCAACCTGGCTCTTCGAATTATCCATCTGCGTTTGGAGCTCCCTGACACGGCTATTTGGAGTAGAGGAGGTATCGCCTCTGGAAGTCTTCAAAGACAGAAGACCAGCATCCCATGCTAAATCGACGACCCTTCTTCACTCCAATGATCTCTAGATAGACCTCATTCTCATTAACATCGGCAGGATCCTATGATGAAGCAAGTCTCTCCTGTAGACGTATTTGATACTCCTCCTGCAATATTTTGATTGATGTATAATTTACCGTTGCCAAGATAGAAAACGAAAGATGTATATATTTATATTAATTACATCTAAGAAAATACTTACAAAAATCTGCTACGATACAGGATCAGTGAAAGTGTCGTCGGGTCTCTAGTGCATAGTCAAGAAAAGCTCGAATGTAGTAGGTTACCTACCCAGATCCTCACGTTGTATACAATATTTAAGTTATATTATAATTCATCACTAATTATGAACTAATTAATTATATACAATCTAAATCTTCAAACACATTTAAATTTACTTACGAGCTGACGTGCATGACCAATCGCAGTTCAAGACCCTCCTTTGTGCTTGGCTATCCTAGTACCAGGTCCGCCGGGCTCCCCATCCTATTCCTGCTCACCTGCTCAGACTATTTCTTATTCTCGACTTCTCGAACTCCACCACTCATCTTAACCAGATGTCCTCGCCTACGCACGTGGGCACCCTCCCCTCCGTTCTCCACTTCACCTTCCACTCGTAGAGACGGCTACGCCACAAGTAAGCCATCGAATTATAAAATTTACGTTATACGACGTCGTCAGAATATATACTCGGGTCCCAATAACAGCGTGATTCGAGCTTTTGTGTACCTACTTTATAAATATTTGTCAAATTTTTAAAAAATCGCTCGCAAGAGTACGAGATCGCGTGTAGGTTGATAAGCTGACTCAAGTCGTCTCTCAAGGAAAACTAGATTCGCAAGTGTTTCTTGTATTTGTTTTTCAAGAATAAGAAATAAAAATAAAAATCTAATCTAAACACATAAAAACAATGAATTGATTTAAATGAAGAATAATAAAAATCAAGGGTTTTGAAAGGTTTTAAGAATCAAGGGTTCTAGAGCTTTGATTTGTCTCCACGATCTCTTGGGAAATCCCAATTGATGGTTCAAAGTGAATCTAGGCTCTATACCCTTTAGATCTAGCCAACAATCATCATCAATCTCAACATCATAAATCCACAATCATTATCAACAACTTCAACATCACAATCTTAAAATATCCAAGAACACAATTCATCATGGGGGGGTTTGTTTGTTTGAAGATTAATTATTCTAATAAAAATTCTAACAAGCATAAGAAATTAATTAAACTAATTAAGCGAAGAAAATTGAAAACTTACTAGTAAACGATGAAGATTAACAACGTCTTGATCGAAGAATTCTTGAATCTAAACTATCTAACAACTAATCTACTTTATCTAAAAACTAGAAATTTAAAACTAAGAAAAATAGAAGAAAGAAAATAAAGAACACTCTTGGGTTGTCATCCCCAAGAGGTTTGAGAGTTGGGAAAGTTTTTGTGTGTGCTAGGCGTCTCCTTTTATAGGATTTGGTGGTCTCATTTTCTATCACCAAATCCTTCTTCAAAGAGGTGTCTTGATCTTATTTCCTTTTTTATTCCAAAGACTCCAATAATAATTCTTCTCTTCTAATCCTTCAAAGGAATGATCTTTTCCCCTTGATCAAGTCTTCCCAACTGCTAATAATATAGTAGGACCCTTTTTAAAAAACGCGTTGGAGCCGGGCTTGTTCGTTTTCTGGGTCGAAAGCTCTTATTTTCCTAATTTGCTATCGCACTGGGTAACCCAGTGTCGGCGGATGTACCCAGTGTCGGCCAACAAGTGTAGCAAGTGTCGGCCAGCGTGGGCAACAAACAGTGTCGGCCATAACTCGGACACTGGGTAACCCAGTGTCAGCCTAGTACCCAGTGTCAGCTTAAATACTTCAAATCGAGGCCCGTTTTCGCTGAAACTCCACTCGTAGACCCATACTTAATTATGTCCAAACCAAAAATCTTCAAAATACCTAAAACAAATATAAAATTAATTATTTATAATTAAAATACAATAAAATAAGTTGGAGATAAGAAATACAAAATTATGCTCAATCTATCCAACTTTTACCGAAATCAACAATAAAAAATAACTAAAACACTTACTAAAGCCAAGAAAAAATTGTGTTAATCATAGCGCCTCTACAAAACAAAACAAAACAATTTGATTAATAATAATCATTATATATAACAACTTTCAAAAATAGTATTAGTTAATTACTAAAAACTCGCGCCACTACAACTAACGATGAGACTGGGGAGTATGCTCGTACTCCCACCTATCGGGATGTACACGAGCCTCATGGATCAGCCAAAGAATCATCGGTAACTCCGTCGAGTTACTGTTTAGCCTACTAAAATATAGAGTTTATTAGAGCAATATACTAAAATAAAGAATTTATTAGCAATAAGAGTTAAATTAAAGTTACTTACCTCGGGGGGACGACACAGACCTCGATCATACCATGACGTGGTGGCATGAGACCTATCGATGTACTAGTATCGGACGGGGTGGCTGGAATGGTCAGCGGAGTCCCTACTGATAAGTCTATCATATCATCATCTTCATCCTCTAAGTGGCGATGAGATGATGATGATGAACCAAGAGAAGCAATGGCCGAAGATGGACCTAGAGAAGAACGTTCACGTCATCTACCTCTCATCTAAAAAAATATTAAAGTTTAAGTACAATTGAACCGGGATAAATGAATTAATATAATTTCTAACTATATATATATGTATCAGTATTATAATTAACTTGAACTGACACTTTCACTATCTAGGGTATCATCAAAATCATCTTCGTTCGTATCTTCATCATCGATTAGAAACTCATCTTCTGTCTCCTCCTCTGCCTCATCGACAAGTTCATCCGACTTATTAATAATAAGGTCGACGTGTAGTTGGAAATCTCCATCCTCCAATTGTATTGAATTATGCATTTCTATATTCTCCTCTTGAAAGGATTGATTAGGCATCATAGGCTTGATAAAATCTATTGTTGATCTCGCTTTAATTTTGCACGTTGCCAACCAATCCAGCTTATCTCGTTTCAAACTCAGATACGGGTAGTAGTAAACTTGAACATATTGGGCAGCAAGTACAAATGGCTCATAGCGATTGAATCTACGATTATAATTGACATCGACAAGATTATACTGGGGATGAGCCTTTGTGCCTATGGGAGTTGGATCAAACCACTGATAATTGAACATAAGTGTGCTCTTGTAAGGTAACCAGGTATATTCTAGTCTAATAACTTCTACGAGACGACCATAGTAATCATACTCATCATCCCCATAGTTTGTTCCTTTTATACAGACGCTAGTGCTCGAAGTTGATCTATATGATTCATATGCAACTGTGTAAAATCTATATCCGTTTATCTTGCAACCATGATATGTAGTCACACATTGTGATGGACCTAATGTTAGACTCGTGATGTACTTGTTGATGACATTGTTTAAGGGATCTTGAGCCTAAAACGATGAAAAGTAATAAACATATTATTTTTTTAAATATTGGTTTAAATTGCATATATATGTCACAACTGTATATAATTAATTTAGAAGAACTCACATATCTCTCAAACTAATTGGCAAATTCACTTTCCAAGTTTTTTTCAGTCCACCATATGTAATGTTTGGTTTAGACTGTTTTACAACCTCCGTGAAGAAACTGCATATGAATAAAATTTAAAATTATCTAAATTTATTATATAATTAATATTTATCTAAAAATTATTGATAAGCAAGAAATTACACGCTAATTGACGGTTTAATTCCGATGATTTTATGTGCTTAATATTATCATATATGCTTATTTCTCGCATAATTGTTATTATGAGAAATCAAGCACCAATCATATATTTCTTCTCTATTTTGCAGTATTTGGTGGTATATTTATCGAAGGATGTCTCACAAGGAAGTAGAGAAACGAGGATTGACGAATCGACGAGAGAAAAATCAAGAATCAGGATGCTGCGTCGATGACGCGTCGATGCCGAGGATGGCTCGCGTCAGTCGACGCGATGTGCGGTGTGACGCCAAAGGCTGGCTCGCGTCATTCGACGCCTTGTTGATGCCATGTCGACGGAATTCTCTGAAGCGTCGATTGGAAGGGCGTCAGTCGACGCCATGTCGATGATCACTCTCTGAAGCGTCGATTGGAAGGGCGTCAGTCGTAGCCATGTCGACACTCACTTTTTGAAGCATCGATGGAAAGGGCTTCAGTCGACGCCCATGCAGGACGACGTGGGTGGGTGATGCGCGTTGACACCGAAGGCTGGTTCGCGTCAGTCGACGCTCCGTCGACGCCGACTCGGCTGAGTTATTTTAGGAAGAATCTTGGGCGGCAAGAAATAGGAWTTCTATATAAACTCGACCCAAATTCGTCAAAAACGGACTTTGACACAATCCTAGGGTCCCAAGGCTTGAAGAGGGGATCCCAAATCACCCAATAAACAAGAGCTTGAAGATCCAATACCAACAATCCAAGATCTAAGCTTTCTTATCTCTTCCCTATCTTAGAACAATGTTTTATTTCTTTATTTYCHTRYTATTCTATGAACTCCATGAGTGAGTAGATTATTTTATCTAGTCCTAGGGATGTTGAAACCCTCAGGAAATTATGTTTTAATTAATTAATGCGTATTTCTTTCATTCTTCATATGAGATTGCTTATGTTATCTTGTTTGCATATCATGATTGCTTATTTCATGACATGATTGCTGAATTCTTGGTTTGGATTGACCACCTAGATTAGGAATTTGGTTATTAATTGCTAGAAAGAGAACTGCTTCCCGTGTAATTGTCGTAGTTTCAATTTCTATGAAGCATCTAATGGTCTCGTATCATTAGGGGTAACACAACATAGGTTGAATAAACCGAGCTTATGTGTTTATTGCTTAGATTAACCTATTTTCCTAGATATTAATGCTGTTGTTGGGTTAAATCTAGAGAACTTATTCTAGGTTATTCAATAATTAGAGTTAATTAAAGAGCTTATTTTAATTAAATACACAGTAAGGGTAAATTCGAGTAGCAGAGCTTATTGTTACTTAGGGTTTTTAGTTTCATATGATGAGTGGATTATGATATTGCAATTGGTTATATGAATTGAACGAGGGTGGAAACTGAACTAGGACTGGGGACTTTATTGATTTGCTTCATTATTTAATTGCTTTCTTTATTTATTTAGTTTTCTTAGATTAGTTTACAATTTCTCCCCCATTCATTTGTTTAATAAAATACGAACTATCACAATTTAACCACACTCCTCGTGGGATCGACCCTTACTTATCGCTACTACTAGTTGGTAGAGAAAAGTTGAGGAAAAATAAATATTTAATTTGACGCTTAACGACGAGCGGTCAATTATAAATAATGGCATTTCGAACTTGATAAAATCTTGTACTTCTTCACAGTTCAGTAAAGTGTAATTTCTCGATACAGCAAATTCTTCTTTGCTCAAGAATCTTTTTCCCTATGCTTCAAACATGTCACCATATTTTTTTAAACACTAAAGGAACATTTTCATCATCATCTTCACCATTTTGTCCATCATCATTACGAGGCAAATTTGTCCTTTTCATTAAAAAGTGGTTTTCAAAATAGTACGAAGTGAAATTTGATGCCTCTTCGATAAGATATGCATTTACTATCAAAGCCTCAATGCTCGCCTTGTTCTTCACATTGTCTTTAGTTTGTGAAGAAATCTCTCGAATGGATACATCCATCTATATTGTGCTGGACCTGCGATTCTCGCCTCGTATGCTAAGTGAACTGGCAAATGCTCCCTAGAGCTATAAAAACTAGGCGGAGATATCTTTTTAAGTTGACACAGAATTAGAGGAATATCACGCTCTAAACAACTCATATCATCAGTCTCAACCACTCTGTAGCCGAGGTTATTGAAAAACAAACTCATCTCTGTGAGGGCCTTTCACACAGGATGGGGAGTCAATTCTCGAAAGGCAGTTGGTATCAACCTTTGCATGAATACATGACAGTCGTGTCTTTTCATCCCAAACAATATCAATTCCTTCATATCAACGCAAAGCCCAAAATTTGATGCATATCCATCTGGAAATTAAAGAGCTTTCATCCACTCACACAAGGCAACTTTTGATGTCTTATCCAGTGTGTAACAAACTGCAGGATATTTTCATACTGCGTCTTGCTGTAGGTCGGGATGAAAATAATATTCGTTCAGTTCATCTCTAGATTTGGGAGTGTCTTTTGTCTTCCCCTTGACATTCATGGTCGTGTTAAAAACATTATCAAACATATTCTTCTCGATGTGCATAACGTCTAGATTATGCCGAATCAAATTTGTGCTCCATTATGGCAAATCCCAAAATATGCTTCTTTTCCTCTAACCACTTAATTTTGTTATGCGTGCATTGATAGCCTCTGCATCTAATCAGTAACTTTCAAAAGTACCAGACTTTATATCTCTGCCGAAATCTCCGTTCCTGACCATACGCTCGACGGTGGAGTCTCCACCTTTCTTTTTTTTCGAAAATTCTTTTTATTTTTTCAAAAAGGATGACCACAATCAAGAAACTTTTGATGATTATCGAACAAAGATTGTTTCCCTCTGCACTTGAGAGTAAATGCATCTGAACGTTCCATGCAATATGGACATGCCGTTCTCCCAGTCGTGCTCCAACCAAACAACATGGAGTAGGTGGAGAAATTGCTAATTGTCCACATGAGGGCTGCCTGCGACTAAAATTCTATTTTTTAGAGATATCATACGAGGGTTCACCGACCATCCACAACTGATTCAACTCAGCGATTAGAGGTTATATAAACACATCCAACTTATCCATAGAGTTTTTGGGGCCTTGAACAAGAATACTCAAAAACATGTATTGCTCTTTCATACACATCCATGGATATAAGTTGTATGGTGTGACTATCACCGGTCACGAGAAATATTGCGCACCAAAACTATCAAATGGTTGAAAACCATTTGTGAAAAGGCGCAATCTTACATTTCAACTTTCGGCGGCGAACTCCGGAGGAGTTTGATTGAAATATTTTCAGACCTCTGAATCTGATGGGTGACGCATCACAGCATAATGAACAATGTGTGCTGCATGCCACCTCGTGTCCTTTGAAATTATTGTAGATGCGTATACATTGGGCCAATCCAAAGAAGGTTTTTCTGTACGTTCATCACAAAATATTTCTAGATCCTGATAGATCCAATGCCAGATAGCTGCCAAAAAGCATAAGTTGGAAAACACAATATGTGCCACGGCTACACCTTCGTAACTCCAAATCCCCGGATTCGTTACAGTTCTTTCTGTAATACTCCAACCTACCCATGAATTGGTTATTCCTAAACGAGTCATGAAGGGTATAACAAACATACCCTGTCTCCACATTGGATAAAGATCAAGATCAAAAGGATAAAAAACAGCTAATTCATACACAGCCATCGAGCCCGCCCAACTAGCAACCAGATAACCTTTGTAGACGAGGAGTTAATAGAAAATAATACATCTTCTTATACACAGTGCTACTTTTCTGTCGTTTTTCTTTTCCCTACATAGAGGGTTTTAACCAAGGATGGTTGTAAAACTTACAACTGGTCAAATTAGAATCGTCTCTCCAATAGACCATACAATTTTTCATGCAACAATCAATCTTCTCAACCAGTAGGCCCATGCCCCTTAATAACTTCTTTCTCTTGTAGAAATCACCTGGTATATGATTATCTTTCAGCACAACTTCTTTGATTAAATCCATTACTTGATCACCGGACAGCAATTTTCTGCCTTCAGGTTCATGAGACGGGTATCTAGAGACAACTAAGAATGTTTCTCACATCTGGGATACAAAGGTTGATTTCTAGCACTCAACATATTGTAAAACTTCAGGCCTCAGGATTAGGCGGTTCTTCACATTAGAGCTCAATACAAACCTCGGACCGGTTGCATCGTGAACCATATTTATGTAAGTATTTGATCATTCTCCAGGAGCGGCATAAAATGATCTTCCAACATGAACCTCAGGGTCGACATGATGTGTGTAATCAAGATTCATTTCACCAAGGAATGTCTAAATGTAGTAATTTGGTACGAATCCATTTTTAATGAGATAAAATTTGATCTTGTTTACATCAAGATAACTACAATTTCTACATTTAGTATAACTACAAGAACACTTTTGTTTTTCCTCGCTCTTGATTGGTCCACGGGTGAGTGAGGATTGTATGAAACTCTCCGCCCCTTCCACAAACGCGTTCGACAGATAACCGTCCACCCTCCATTTGTACATCAACCTATGGTCATAACTAATCCTATGATATCCTAATTGTGATTAGTAATATAGATGATCAAATTATTAGATAAGCAAGAACTATGAGGGTGCCTATAGAAAATTATTGAATTTTTGGTAAGGGCCCTATCCCATTCAAGAATGTGATGTTTGGTAGTAAAATTATCTTACTATGCATTTTGAGAACCAAAAACTTTGGCAGTACCTCCCCTTACTTCTCTAAGTACACATATAAATGCAATGCACCCGAGAACAAAAGGAGAGATGGAAACCGGAATTCAAACTGTCTAAATAAATGAATGATTCAGAATTTTGTATCAAACTCCTTATTTGATACTAAATCCCAGACAGTATAAAGATAAGTATTTTAGTGTATAAAGAAAGAATATAATTGATCCTAAAGTAAATCTTAAAATCCATTATTGGAGGAACAAAACCTCCCGTCCGGCACCGTAAACCACGTCATCACCGATGTGTGTGTGTGTGTATATATATATATATATATATATATATATATATATATATATATATATATATATATATAATCACAAATCATATAACAACAATATTGATTAAGCAAGAAATTCACTTGCTAATCACCACGGCATTTGAAAACCCTCACATTGCACTTTTTAAAAATTCTAATAACCACCATCACATTTTGAAAAAGATTTAAAAATTGTTATTGGAGGGACAAAACCTCCCGTTCGGCACCGTACACCAAGTCATCACCGAAGTCAACCCCAACTAGTCACAACACCAACCAATCACAACATATATATCATAACATAAATATTAATTAAGTACAAAATTCACTTGTCGATCACCACGACATTTGAAACCCCCCACCACACACTTTTTTAAAACTTTTTAAAACCACCATCACATTCTGAAAAGAAAAAATTTAAAATCCATTATTGGAGGGACCGGCGGACGTCGTACACCACGTAATCACCGATGTCAACCCCAACCAATCACAACATATATATCCTAACATAAATATTAATTAAGTAAAAAAATTGACTTACCGATCACCACGGCATATCAAAACCACCACCATAAACATTGTAATACTTTTAAAATATGATACAAATTGATAAATAAATTCCAAACTAATCCTAATTTTCGAAATCAAAACCCAAATATTTAAACAATTACAATTCAAACCTAATTTCTCAAAATGTTCAAAATTAACCCTAAACTAACCCTAATTTTTGAAAACGAACTAAAATATCTAAATAATTACAATTCAACCCTAGTTTCTTGAATTTATTGCCAATTAAACCCAACAATAATCAATATTTTTGAAATCAACCCCAAATATATAAATATTTATAATTCAATCCTAAATTTGAGTTAATTGATAAATAAATCCCAAACTAATCCTAATTTTTAAAAACAAACTCAAATATATAAATAATTACAATTTAACCCTAACTTATTGAATTAATTGCTAATTAAACACAATAATAATCAATATTTTTAAAATCAACCCCGAATATATAATATTTATAACTCAGCCTTAAATTTTAAATTAATTAATAAATAAGTCCTAAACTAATACTAATTCTTAAAAATGAACCCAAATATCTAAATAATTACAATTCAACCCTGATTTTTTGAAATGTTTCAAATTAGACCCTAAACTAATCCTAATTTTCAAAATCAAACCCAGATTTCTAAATAATTACAATTCAAACCTAACTTTTTGAATTATTTTCTAATTAATCTCAACAATAATCAATATTTTCTAAATAAATTCACAATTATATACATAAATTATTAATTAAAAAATAAAAAATACATTGTTGTTGGCTAACCAAAGGTGGTGGCGTCGCGGTGGTGGTGGTGCTCTCGATTCTGTTGCGGTGGTGATGCAGTCATTCTCGGTGGTGGCTTACCGATCTCCTCCGCTTTACAGTTTTTTTTTTTAAGTTTTTGCGACAGAAACAGATTGGGGATGGACGGGTTGTCTTTAATTCGAGAATGCTGATAGCCTAAATGGATGTCAGCAATATATATTTTTTTTGATATTGCTGACATGTCTTTGCCCATTAGCATCTTTTTTTTCAATAAAATTGGTGACGGGTTTTAACCCGTCAGCAAACAGGCCCATCAGCGACCCGTCAGAAAATCCATTGCCCAAAAAAAATGTTGATGGATCGCAGACGAGTCTATCACTGACAGCCCTTGCCCGTCATCAATCCGTCATCATTTGTTTTTTTTTTCCGCGAAATTCGTCAGCTTATGCTGACTTTATTTTGGCTGTCAGCATTAGCCTTTTTTTTGAAGTGAGTATGAGCATGGTTTCCATATTAAATGATAAATAGTAATATACCTAATAAGATATGCGCATACAGGTGAGATAACAATTGATAAACTATTAAAAGTCCTCCTGTCCATTGCTGATATCGAGATTAAAATGTAAAATAATATGAACTCCATTATTGAAACTAAGTGATAAGAATAAACACACACACACACATATATATATATATAGGGGTGGGTTCACATGGAAACCAATCCTTGTGTGGGAACCTAAAAACCTGCTATATTACAAAGGATGTGATGCTATTTATGAATCATGTACACGCTAATAAGATAATAGTAAAAATCAAGGGAACATAAAAATAAAGATGTGAAAATATAAATAGCATTTTGCATTATTTAGATTAGCAACAAATATAATGTAATATAACAGTTCCTAGGTCCCCACTTAGGGAGTTGGTTCTCACATGATCCTAATCACACACACACACACACACACACACACATATATATATATATATATATATTATATATATAATATATATATATATGTGGGGGGGGGGGGGGTTTTCAAGTGAGAATCATGTCCTTATTTGCGAACCTGCGAACTAATACTTTTATTATATACCAGTAGTGCTTTTTTTATTATACAATCCTAATATTTTTAATCAAATAAGAAAATACACAAAAATTTTGATCCATCCATTTAATTATATCTAAGGCTTATAATTGACCCTATGTTCACAAATAAAAACATGGTTCTCATTTGAACCTATATATATATATATGATTAGGTTCAAATGAGAACCATGTTTTTATTTGTGTGAACCGTATATATATATATATATATATATATATACGGTTAATATCATAACACTTGTGTGAATTTGGTTTCATATTTTCTTAACACAATGAGGAGTATTGGAGTTGGAAATAATTATGAAATGCAAATGTTTGCAAATAATTATAAAATGCAGAATGTTATATCCTCATAATCGAAGTAAGAAACTAAAAGTTCAAAAATATAAGACAAATTGATAATGATCTTATATACCAACTACACATGCTTCAATAAATCAAACAACTTTGTAAGTGTTGATATTATTCAAAAAGTATTTCCCTGGATACATATATAAAAATGAATGGTATAGGAAGTATACACTTTCAAAGAGAATATAGACATAACTATAATGTATAAATTCCTTGAGAGGATTGGTGCTGAGATATCTCATAAGTTATATCATTATGGGAAAAAGAAATGAAATCAAAGTGTCGACACACTATAAAAGAATAGTGCTACGAATTATTATTGACAATGAGGATATGCCCTTATAATGAGAGTATTAATGTGTCGGCTTGATGAATAATCATATTGGAACCCTCAAAGAGACTTTAAGTATATTACCAGCACATGCATCGACTCAAAATAAGGACATTGTTGTGAAATAAATTATACATTGTACTGTTTTCCTTTATCCTATAGGGTTTTTCCAAATAAGGTTTTTAACTAGGTAGTGTGATCACAACTAAGAGAAGATTTATTAAAGAGATTGTAAAATCTTTAGAAGAGATATTTACATGAATAAAATGAGAACATGAGTCTGAAAGTAATAATTGCATGTAAGCATTACATATGATATACTACTATCTTATGTGATGAATACGAGATATCTAAAAATCTTTATTAATGAGAAATGAATGAAGAGTATCGACTAATCTATATGATATACTTTTACAAATCCTGAAAAGATTCTGATATGTGCAAATCATACTTATAAAACACGCGTTACACTCTTTTTCCCTTGACTGAGATCTTATCCCATTGGATTTTCCTAACAAGTTTTTAGACTAGTTAACTTCATAGACGTATTAACAGGGATAGTGAACTCTTTTTCCTTCATTAGGATTTTTCCCACTAGTTTAACGAGTCATTTTCATGGTATCATAAGGGCTATAGGATAAATCAATATAACTTCTCAAAGATATGAAACTATATAAAGTAGTTGTATTCTTTTTTCTTCGATCGAGGTTTTTCTCCCACGGGGTTTTCTTGACAAGGTTTTAATGAGGCAACACATGAATACTCCTACGAGAATTATCACTATAAGGTGGAGTAACTGTATACTTCTACTATTGTTTAAGTTTATCCCAGTGGGTTTAGCCTAGAAATGTTATGATGCATCAGTATATATTATTGACACAAGCTCTACTACAGACAGTTTGAAAGGTTTTCTCTCATTAGGTTTTTTTGAAACTATTTCATAAGACATTTATCTAAGTAGCCATTCAAGACACATATCCAAATCATGCAATGATGACTGGACTACATGAAGAAACTAGAGACCGTATATGACCTAAATATGTGACTCAACATATTTAAGAAACTAGTGGACTACCAGTGTATAAGGTCCCGATAATACTATTTGAAGACAACTTCGCATGTACTGCTCAAATCAAAGAAGAATATATTAAGAGCGAAAAAACCAAGAATATTCTCTCTAATTCTTCTCACACACTTAAGAACCTACAAAGGCCAAGAAGATCAGTATTAAATATGATCAAGTAACAATGTTGTTGATCTATTTACAAAGGCGCTCCCCACTACAATATTCAATAAATATGTTCGCAACATCGAGATGCAACACCAACGAGACTTATATAAATGACTACTCTCATTAACTTGAGGGGGAGCTTACATGGTTGTACTCTTTTTTCCTTATCACTGTACTGTCCCACGAGGTTTTCTGATAAGATTTTTAATGAGTCAACCTAGTCACATAAGTTGGAGATAAGTTGTGTACTCTTTTTCTCTACTGTCCGATTTTTTTCCCATTTGTTTTTTTTTTCGACTTAAGATTTTTAACGTGGCACAATTATCCAACTTGCAATAGTGCTACGTCCAAGGGAGGAGTTTTATAAGATGTGGATTGTAGCACATCATCTTATAGTTAAACTACATTGTATGCAAATAGTGTTTGTTATAGTATTTAAGATGACACATTAATTATTTGAACTATAACTCATGTGATTGTTTCGGATATAAAAGGCAGGCGAATTGTTTTGATTTTGTACCAGAAGAAAGAGTGCATTACAAAAGTTTGTTTCTCTCCAAATCTACCAGTTATGTTCTGTCTTAGTTTAGTTTATGTAGTAATCTCGTGTATAATTTATAATAATTGGTTATACATCTTGGAAATATGTGTTTGGGTAAATTGGACAATAAGTTGTAGTGCCCTAATAGAAGGCCTCTTATTTTGAAACCAACCAATCTATCGTCATGAGAATATATAATAACCATCCAAAGAAGAGAATCGAATTTATTATCCTCTTTATTATGAATATTTAACTGAATAAATGAATATATGAACGTGGTGTTCCATCATAGACACCAACTTCCTAGTTCAATGTAAGAGGATCTTCGTAGTCAACCATCGAAAGAGTCGTCGTGGTCATCATCAAAAATTGATGGACCAACATAGCCATCGTCTTCATCAAAATAGGGTGTATCATCATACCCACCATCTTCAACTTCGTCAGAAAATATATCATTCGTGTTGTATCCCACGAGGTGAACAGGATGGGCACAATATCATGGGCAATCTTACGATCACCAAAAATTTGATGGTAAGAATGGTAATGATTTCTTGATGTTTGGTACACACAACGTCGAGCTTTTGTATCAGCAAGTTGATTTGTTGATGAATCTGAGCAATGTCATTGCTCGTCGATTTTAAACCATGGTAGTGTCAAGGTGGCATATTAAGGAATGTACCCCACGGTTTTATACCAATTGTTATAGCGAAAGCGTAATAATAAGAGTAAAATATCTTTAATTCTGATAATACCTAAAAAAACAAAAAAACAAAAAGAAATATGTGTGATTAAACATGATAATCCATTGATTCGAGATGAATGTTGTAAGAATACAAATAAAACACGAGATATAGTCAATTCAATAATCAGCCACCTAAAAATAAATAATAGACTACCTATTTATAAGAAATTATAAACTTGATAAACAAAAAATAAACTCTTATATTAATAAAAGTCCTAAACAAATTAAATATCTTCCTAATATATCTTAAAATAATAAAACACAATAAATATAAGTAATATTAACTAATCTCCATCAAAATGGCTACAATAGACAAATGGTCCAACAACTTTTTCTATTTGCCAAAATCAGTCCACTAAATAGGGGATGGGGTGACACATTTGGTCCACCAATTAAACTTTTGTTCCACATTTAATTCAATTTTTATTTTAAATTGATATTTTCGCCGCCCGAGGACTTTAACTAAAATCCGGTGGTTAATGCCACATGGGGGGTGACTGTGAAATATTAATTTTTTAAATAATAGTAATAATAATAATTTAAGAATAAAATTTTCTGTTCAACTCAAATTTCAAACTTCTCTTCTAAAAAGCTCATATGTGGTGCTTCTTCAAAATTAACTTGTTGGATCTAAAAATCTAAATATAAATCTATTTTACCAATCAATTAATGCAAAGGATTTGAATAATTAATCCTCTAAATTAAGGTCAAACCTTTTATTTTACCACAAACCTCTAATTCACGAATAACCCGTACTTGTGAAAACAAAAATGTTTGTGCTTTTGTTGATATTTAAATCGATTTGAAAAGTCTATGTCCAATGCTTCACAACCTTTTTTTCCCTTATTCAAGCGGGTATTATGTCACTCAGGCAGGACGTTATAGTATTGTGTCGCAATTTGATATGGCACAGATTGATTGGTCAACATAGAGTTAGAGTGAGCTAGTCAATCAATGTTCAACTCGGTGGAGTTCTTGTTAGGCTCAACAAGTGGATCAATCACACCATGTCATATAAAATTGTGGCACGATATTATGACACCCTTGATGGCTCCATAATCATCTTGCTTCTTCAAGCGTTATTTTAATAAGGGAAAATTTCTTTCTACCTTCCAATTTATTGCATTTTTTTCCTTTACCTTCTAAAATATAAAAGAAAATTTAATTACATCCTCAAATACACGATTTTTGATAAATTATCTCATATTAGCAGTTTTTGGACAAAAACAATTGTCGAAAAAGCTGTTTGTCTAATAGAAAATTTGATTTTGGGGTTTAAGAGGAGTTGTCGACATAGGTTCGGGCTGAAGTTTTGCGTGATTACTCAATAAATTCGAGAAATCCAACAGAATCGATGGCGGTCGAAAGAGAATATCAAAAGCTGGTAAATGAATATATGAATCAGGGTTAGGGTTTTAGAGGTTTTATCGGTGGGGAATTGGGCTGAGATTTTGCATGGAGGCTCAAAAAATGAAGAATCCAATGAAATCGACGGAGCATCGAAAATAGATTCATTAGAGAGAACCATAAAACTGAAAGTTTTATTCGATGAACTTACTTCTGGCGCTCCATTTCGGCCGTTGTTGGTTTCGTTGGATTCCTCTCATTTTTTCCATCCACCACGCAAAATTTCAGCCACATACCTTAATACTAATTATATTGTCATATATTTATTTACCAACTTCCAATTTCTCATTTCGGCCGTCATTGGTTCCGTTAGATTCCAATTATTTTATAGAGTCATCACTCAAAATCTCAATCCAAAATGACATCAATAACTCTATTAAAACCAAAAAGCCAACTTTTTTTTCACGCAACGACTTTTTTGTAACTCTTTTACCGAAAAACTGGTGGTAGGAGGAGGCAATTGTGTATTTTAGAAGGCATATTAAAAAGAAAATTATATTTTAGAAGAAAAAGATAAACTGACGCAATAGATTTGGGAGGGAATTTTTTTCCCTTTAATTAATATAGGAACCGGAAGTCATGTAACAAAAAAGGTAGACGGAATTTTTTTTTTCTTTCTGAAAATGCACAATTTGTAAACTAATCTTGGGAGTATAGGAATATCAGTTCACATATTATTCCTGCAGTTGTATGAAAATTTAATTAGTTCGAATCAGGGGCGGAGCCACCCAAAAGGCTGGGTTGGGCTCCACACTACTACAGAAATCACTTTTTAAGGCGGTTTTTTTTTTTGGATTTTAAGGCGGTTTTAAAACCGCCTTAGTATCCACCGCCGTAAATATTTACGGCGGTTTTAAAAACCGCCTTAAAAAGTTAGAATTTACGGCGGTTCTGAGTCTATTATAACGGCGGTTTAGAAACCGCCTTAGTATATACAGTTTCTACGGCGGTTCTTGAAAAATACCTTCTAGAAAGTTTGTTTCCCAGAACAGACAATTTACGGCGGTTCTTAAAAATACCTTCTAGAAAGTAGTTAAAAAAATAAAAATAAAAAGAAATAAAAATACAAATTAAATACAAATACAATTATAAAAAACTAATACTCTCAGTAAAAACAAACCATATTTTCTATTAAAACGAAAAAGTGTCAATAGGATACATATTCATAAAATATATAAGATAAAGAACTCAAGAACTCCAAACAACTGTCTTAACAAATAAATAGGGAATTATTTATTGTCTGAAGTTGAAATAGAAGTCCTCTGCAATGTAGGCCTTTTCAACAACTGTCATAATACCGCTGCTTAAATTGACGATGATCCTGCAATTAAAAAAACAATTACTGAGTACACATTTGTAATGTTGAGAAGAATTCTCACAAAATGATGTTAACATAGACTTAGTTGTATGTAATCATGTAAATTCTGTGGATAGAATCACACCAAACATATACTTACATAACCGAATATGCTTGTAAAGGCTCATAAACATATTGAAATCACATACACACACTGGTTCAATTTAATGAAAATTTGAAGCCAATAAGCAGACTAATTCATCTTGTTCTCAGTCATCTTGTCCTTTTCCCCGATCTCATACCAACTTCACATGGCTTTAATGATGCTACGTGGTCCTTAAATACAAAAGGTACTCAATTCTACCAAACCACACACACTCTGTCGGACATATATATAACTGAACATGCAAAAACTCAGCCACGCGTCTTGAAGCCAAATCCATTTTCAACCTTCAACCTTCTGATAGCTTGGTTCCAATCAATCACCAACCGCTCAAGCTCCTTAAACTTATGACCAATCTCAGAATCGAGCTCCCATATCTTCTCCTCCCAACCGTTTCTCGCAGTCTCCATCTCCTCGATATCCCTCTCCACAGCCTGCAATTCCCGCTTCATCCTCTCGGAATCTCTTAAGAACTGATCTAATTTATATAAGCATAATCCGAGTAAATTGAAAAGCTTTGACATGAATAGTAAGTCTTTATATAAAGAATTGACAGGCAGAAAAATGAACGACAAGGAAATGCAGCTTAAATCTAAATCAGCATGCTTACCTTTGAGTAACTATCAGCAAAAGCTCGTGAACGATTAGATTTTCCGAGGTATTGCAAATCGGCCCTCTCTAGTTTCCCATCTGCAAAACATAATCCCCCTTCATTGATGGTGAAACGTAGGAGATTGCCAGCCTGGAGTTCTGTCTGAAAACCATGATCACATGTGTAAATAATGTTAACTTCTGTTTTACCAAAATTCTTGATTGTCAATTCAACTGTATTTTTACTAAAGTAAATAAAATATAGCATTAAAAAATCCACAGACAGAACCACTACATAAGAGATCTAAAAACATCATAACATTTTACCATTGCAATTCAAACCATTTACTCAATTGCCCCCAATGTAATTGACCCATAGTTAATAGTCACAAGGAGTAGCATCAGTCAGATAATGTCAGAGTTATACATTAGTAAAGTGATAATCCTACATGTTAATCTAAGTTAAAGCTGTAAGCTGGTTAACAAACGTCGCATATGCAACAAAAGGACGCACGCAACACTAAGTATAGGTGAAAATATATTTAATTCTTGAAGTTTTTAGCTTCAAACAACCTATCATGAGAAGTTGGAACCTAAAAGCACTAAAAATGAATAGTAAAGTTAGGATGAAAATTCAAGGATGTTTTTTTTTTGGAGAGAGAGAGAGAAAGCTTCTGAAAACAGTAAGGAATTAGACCAAAGAGAAAGTTATGTTATTGGTTAGTATCCATACTTCTGATTGAAAAGGTGATGCCCATCTGTTCAAGTTAGCTCCTCCATTTGAATATAATCCTCCTGAAGCCAGGGGGCTCGCATGTTCAAGCCCACTTTGTTCTAAAACCGATGCGTTCCCCAACATTGTAGTTACACGTAATATTTCTATTTCAAAAAGGTCAATGTCCAAGAATAAGATGTACCAGTTAGCATTGTTAAGAATTAGTAAGCAGTCAACACGGACTGTTAAGCTGGTTAGTTAAATTTCTAGAAAAGAAAAGTAGATTTAGCGAAGTTAATAATGTTTAACAAACACCACAAGAAAAGTTTCCCCAAAAGTGTTACCAAAGTTTAGACCTAAAAACTGCAGTTAGCCCCTAAACATGCCTGTCTTTAGAAGTACTAACAAAATGCAAACCTGGGATTGTTTTTGGTCGTCTAAAGATGAATATCCAAAGAGCCATAATATTCGAAGTTCATCAATAATTAGTTGCTTTCTTTTGCCACGCCTTTTTTTCCCTCCTTGACCATATTTATCTATGTTAACAGACCTCAGTCCTAACCAAATACCAAGACAACAAGTTAACTAAGACTTATATAGTTTATAACTGAATCATCGACTTTTCTCGTCTTTGGGAATATATTGATTACTTTGAACATGGTGAACATAGAATCTTTGGCACATTGGTGCCTCTGTCAACATTCATTTGCTACCAAATGTTCATACATGGTACTAGAAAAGATCAATCATTGAAAATAATGATTCAGATCCCATATTTAGAGACACACAATGGTTAGGAAGTACATGTKTCAMTCATACATTTTRAAACATCACACGACTAATATTTTTTAACCTCCATCTTAAAAATTTAATAAATAGYTGTCTAGTGTCTAGGACAGACAATTGGTAGTCTTTACGTACTCAGAAATTGTAGTAGCATTAACATGATTCACTTGTTCTGCTATCCTCTATATTGGGGATAAATAAATCCATCTTGTAACAAAATATCCAGTATGGCGTCAAACAAGAAGGTGAAGAGCCTCAAATTCACACAAGAAACAATAACTTCTCAAAGTTCATATTCCAACATTAGATACTGAAAATTGGACATGAAAATACATACATTACATACAAGGCCTTACAATTGGTTGGTAAGGGACTATAAAAAACATTGAATCATAATAAACTCACCCTGATTCAGCAACCGATAGCTATTCGGCAGCACAGCCATAAAAGGATTAAGTTTGTTACGTTCTGCCAGCAGTTCCGTTAGATACCTGTAAGTATTGCAATAACATTACATTCTAAGTTGTGATAACATAACATTTTCAGCATTACAAGGTGATTCTATCATCAAGGATTTAGCACGTACCTTAAAAAAATTGTAATATTGCTTGACATGTTTTTACAATTTAATCAATTCAATCTCAAACTACTCAAGGAATTTGATCATCAGAATTCAGAATATCCAAAGAATCATATAACAAAAAAATTGCATTCTCAATACAACTTACATTTTTACCAAACTGCACATTATCAAAACAGAATTACGATTTACTTAATCAAGTCTGTATCTAGTCTAATTAATAATCGGCACATAAAACATAATCAAAAGATAAAACATTTCCAACTTCACAAATTACGTAAATAATCCAATTTAAAGAGTATGTGCACATTGTCATTGCATACAACACAACTGAACCATCAGTGTAATCCAAAACAAGATTAGACAAATAGAGAGTATGAAACAAATTAAAAAATATAAATATCCACTCAACGCTGACTTGGAGTAAAATTTACAGATTTAATCACCTGATCAACAGTAAGGGCCTCCGCAACTCCTCCTAGACTCATGATGGCTCGACAATCTCCGGAATTGGAGACCACTAAATCGCCTTTGTGAATCAATGCTGAGACACAACAGGCTCAGCCTCGAATATCATAATATTTTATTCTAAATTATTTGTTGCATATTCWGCAGCTCCAGCTCCTCCGTGACCATCGAATACACCGAAAAAAGCCTGCAATCGCGATCAAAATCGAATTCAGCTTACGATTCTATAGAAACCCCAATTTAATCCAGTATAATTAATTAAATGAAGATATATTTTTCTTAGTTGAATAACCCTAATTATTCAAACTTCAACAAAAGAAAAATAAAAAATCCTCCAAAATCAAAGGATTGAAAACAAACCAACCTGTTCAGAATTGCCTTAGGAGCCCAAAACGGCAGCGTATCGATCCTCCATGATGCCACCCCTTCTGCCTCTCTTACAGTACACCGAATACCCCTCTCCTTCGAATCCCACCTCACTTGATTGCTACAGAGGTCTTCGGAATCTCAATCYTCGCCGGCCTTTTCCTCTTCATCACCATCGCCGGACCTACTTTCTCATCTCCCTCTCCATTCAATGGCTTGTACGACAAATAGTTCAACCGACCTCACGGGAGGTGGCAGAGCTTCAGCTGGTCACGTCGGGGAGGTTGATTGGGTTTGGAGTGGGTGAATTAGGTTGGGAAAATGACGGACAGGAAAAGAAAAAGGGATCAATAGATATGTTTAGAATGGATGGTGGAGATTATCATATCAATGAGCACGAGGATCCATGACGTGGCTTTGGATTTTATTTTAAAAACTTCAACATTCTACGGCGGTTATATGAGAACCGACGTAAAAGTGGTGGCAGCTGAATTTAACGGCGGTTCCTAAGAAACCGCCGTAGAATACCTAAGTTTGTAAGGCGGTTTTTAAAAATAGCCGTAGATTTACATCAATTTTACGGCGGTTTATATAAACCCGCCGTAGATTTTACATCACCTTTACGGCGGTTCTTAGAAAAACCGCCGTTAAAATCTGTTGAATCCTATTTTAACGTCGTTTTTTTTAAAAACCGCCGTAAAAAAACCTTTTTAACGAACGGTAATTTTAAGGCGGTTTTCAGAAAACCGCCTTTAATTAACAGCCTTAGAAAGCTGTTTCTGTAGTAGTGTCAGCCCATGTTCATTTACTTATTTTACTTTTATTTTATTTATATTTTGAAGAAAAATAGATAATATCACATATTAAATTTATTCTAATCTAATTATATTTCAATTATTTTAGCCTAAAATCCATAAATTATATTAGTGATGGTTGATTATATAGGAGAACTTCTTGCATTAAACGAGAGTTTATTGATACTAAATTAATAATTAATGTGATTTATTTTATAAAAAAAACTTCACGACACATCTACTTTCAAAATGCAATTTTAATACTTTATTTCTTATCCGAATCATTAATATTTGTAATTAATATAGAATATTTTATACGTATTTTTTTTAGAGTTGTTGGATGTGAGTTAATTTGCCTAATCTGCTGTTAAATTTTACGTCTCAACCTCAAAATATTTTTCGAATCGCATAAAGTATTGGCCATTTTTTTAAGTGTTTAAGTTAGTCAAGAGTTATGACTGTCATAGTTAATATAACACATAATATATATCTATTTCTTTTATTAATTACTAGTAGTTTATTATATTTTGATTTAAACACACACAAAACATATGCTAGAATTGTTGTACACTAAGCATACAAGATTTCCATTAGACATTCATATTTTTTAAACAAAATGCAAATTAAAGGTTAAATATCATACTTTTTGAACATATTTATGTTAACTATGACGTTTCACCATAAAAATATGTATTTTTGTTCAAGTAATATAACGGTATAACAAAAAAATTCGTACAACGAATATGAAAAAATACCTACTAAAATATTTATATTCGGCAGCTCAGGACGAACAAAAATTCTGGCTACGCCCCTTGTTCGAATGAAAAATCATGAAAAACAATCAACTAATTGGATATATATATATATATATATATATATATATATATTATAAAGAGTTGGGTCCTGAAATTTCAACCATTTTCTTGGCCCATTTTTGTATTATATATTCCAGCAGATTAAAGACATCAAAACCAAAATATTATTGGCCTTCTTAGTGATGATATGAATTGGGCCAACCCATATTTTTTAGTGCAATGGTATCCATGGTCTGATTTCAATGTCCAATGTGCCTATTAGGCCCAGCGTTCAATCCAGGATTGAATTGCAAATACTCATTTCCTTTTTTAAGAATTACACTATCAGATTGAAATTCTCTTTGACAGAGTTTTTTTTTATTATTATTATTTTTTGAAACTGAAAGCTGGGTTTTTTATTTTATGGACATTATTTGTACTCCAAGACATTATATATAACTTAATACATCTCTTAGAGGAAGAAATGTGTGGTACGAACAGAATTAATGACTTTAAGTATTTAGATTAAGACATGTGATTAGGTATACTAGATATAATAATAATGAATATAGATTTAACTCTTATTGGTGGTGAGTGGTCTTATGTATATAGATGAGCTGAATATGGACGAGTATCTAAATAAATAAAAATTTCAAATGGTTGATGAGAAAAGTTGCTCAAAAAAAAGTCGGCCCTCAAATAATTGGGAGTTAAAATTGAGTTGTCTTTTAAGAATATGATGTCAGAACATAGTGGTTGGTTGTTAGCAGCAGTTCACCTAATCTGTGATCCCCAATGTGCTAAAAATCATGTCGTAACCATTAATTGTCTACATATCATTTTTATTAAGATTAATTAATTTAACACTATCTATAACTCCTCTAACCTGTTCAAATTTCATTTAATCATTAGACCACAATTTGTCACTTGCCTAACGACTATTTTGTTTCTGAACACTGGTTATCCATGTCAAATGCTTTCTTACTCGATACTTTATAATTCTTGTTTAATCAGTTTTCTTCTTCTTCTTCTTCATTTTTTTTTTTTTCACTCGCTTACATTATCAAACAACTCTGTATTCAAATATTATTTTATTATTTTGATATAAAATCAACTATTATCATTTCATTTTGGTCTCATATCTTATAACATTCTTGAAACTCTTCTTTCTTCTTTCAATTTTTAATCAGTATTGTCTAACATTAAATAAATAATATCAAACGAATTGACATCCAACAGCAACCCCATTGTTCTGGTTTAGAGAGTTATTTGACCTTTTTTTTTAATGAAAATGGCTAAATAGACTATTAAAACCAAAATGACTAAAAGTGAAAATGTAATAGTATGTTTATTTATTTGTTCAATAAAACAATAAGTAAAACGCATTTTTTCTTGTGGATAAATGACAATCATCAGTTGGACTGACCGATAGTATAATGAAGTTTCTTTATTTAACTAGGCATCTCCAACAATCTACACTCCATCTGTCAATTTGCACCCAATAAAGAATATTCAATATTACACTTTATTTTATTTCTTAAATCTCAATTTTTGTTATTATAAAATTGATAAAATAGGTAATAGTAATTTTGGGTAATATAATATTAATTAACAAAAAGTTTAAATTAAAAGTAATAACAATAGGTCAAGTTCAATTATATTAAGGCAAAATAAGAATTATAAAAATATTATTTGTATCTATTTTATTTGTATTTTTAATATTCTTATGTTTCGTTATTTTATGTATTTAATCTATTTTTTTTAGTACTTTTATGTCATTTTCTTGTTTTAATATTTATATTGTAGCATTTTATAATTCAATTTATGTAATAATTTTAGTTTACATTTTTATTGCCTATAATTAAGTTTATATTAATTTCTATCAAATGAGTTAAATTAAAAAATAATTACAATATCTAAACTAATAATAGAATATAAGAAAGTTCTACGAAACAAAACCAAAAAAAAAAAAAGTGCAGTAACAATCGCACTGTTTGAAATAACAAAAATAGCAATGTATTTTAGAGCCTGGCTGATTAAGTTGATTTAAATAACTCATATCTGGTAGCTGATATATGTTGTACCTTATATCTAATTTTTAAGTTAGTATTTGATAAATTGGTTGATTGAAACTTAATTTACCAATGTAAACACAATTAAAAATTGTAAAAATATTATACAAAAAATAAGAAGAATATAAAAAAATAATAATAATAAAGTTATAATAATAAATAAATTAAAGAAATATATGAAAAATAATAAGAAAAATAATTATAAGAAATAAAGATTTTCCAATAAAATAATATGCTTAGTTTATAAAGTAAAATATTTATTACAATATGAAATGATTAAAAACAATTCAATAAGCTATAAACTTATTAGAAATTGTTACAACTTATATTTTTCCTAACAAAGTTTATTAGACCGATCGAATAAGCTATCGGGAGGGAGAGTTCTCATAAAACAATGTAAAAGCGCTTATTGTATGAATAAATTATAATTTTTTCCGAAAACCCAATCAAACATGGAGCAGAGTTCAACTACAAAATAAGAAAAATACTAAGACCGAGTGCTTTGAGAAAGTTTCTTGAGGAATTATTTTTTTTTTTTAAAAATGTGTATAAAATAGAAGAATATCTAGATACAAATGATAATTAAAACTTCCACCAGGTACTAATCAAACAAAGTCTTAAATAGTGTATAGCTAGGGATGGGATGGCCTTAAATAAAGTAAAGAAGTCTTGAAGAAAATGAATAAGATGGGGACCGGGCCGCCCCTTGCTTATGTCAACCAGTTGACTTGAGTTCCATTTCTAATTTATTTAAATGATTATTATTACTGTATCTGAAACGCCCGAAAAGATATTAAAGGACGAATTGGCTTGTTGTTGCTGCATACCCAAACAAACAAACACAAAAAAAGAACCTCGCTATTTTCCCCTAAATATTCTTCCTTTCCAAGTTTTGTATTTTTCGTTTGTCGAAGATTTTCATTCGAACCGAGAAAGATTATTGAAATGCAGGAATTCAAGAAAAAAATGATGTGGATTTTTTCCAATTGATATCAGCGTGTTGATAATAATTAATCTCTTGTTTTGATAATAACCCAGCGCCCAAACTAGTTTGTTTTTATTTCAATATTATCTTCTTTCTTTTTTTTTCTTTCAAGAAAATAATGTCCATACCATCTCTCACTCTCAACATCCCTTCAATCGCCACTCTCAAAATCCGATCAAAAATGCTTTCTTTTTGGTTTGCCCTCGCTACTCGTCCTCCTGGCCTAGACCCTTAATTTTTATTTTTATTAGTTTTTTACTTTTTACTTCGTTGTGTTAAGATTTGAAATTTATGCTGGCAGGGTTCTTTGTGTTTATTTCTTGAAATATTTTCCAGGGTATCATTTTATCAGTGGACATGCTCTGTGCTTTGAAATATAAGATGATAAAGTTGCATTGAGATAAAGATCAAAATTTGCTCGAGTTATAGTATTAAAGCATTTACTTATTTGAGAGTCTAAATATGTATTGTGAGAATCCATATAACTTGATGAACTCCGAGTGGGATTGTGGCGAGTTCGCGAATGGATTATCCTGGAACAATTGTAGTGGTTTTATTGAAAATCGAGGTATCCAAGGGTCGATGCCCGTTAAACGAACATTGGCTTTTGATGATGAGAAGGGGAAGTTAATGAAGGATTCGCGGCGAATGGGGAAAAATATTGGGGTCTCAGAGACGAAAACGATTGCCGCATTGAAAAGCCATAGTGAGGCGGAGAGGAGAAGAAGAGAGCGAATCAATGCACATTTGGAGACCCTTCGAGCTCTAATTGAGCCAAGTAAAGAAAAGGTTAGTGTTGTATTTAACCATTTGTTTTTAATATGTAATAACGTTTTATGAAGGTGGTTTCATAAAATAGCCGTATTTTAAAGTATGATCATTTTACATGAAACATAACAGTCATTTTTCCAAATATGTATAGACCTACTAATTGTATCAGATTGAAGAAACGGTGTAGTGGTGGTAACATTATTGTGATGGATTGTTTTTCCAATTTATTATCAAAGGTCGTTTTTCGTAGTGATATAATAGTGAGTCGCTATTCGCGTATAATACATTAATCTTGGGGGTGAAGTGAGGTGATAATGTAGCGTATACAAATGAGTTTATGACTAGCCTGCAAAGGAGTACAAATATATAGATTTAAGTTGCCATCGGATTATTAATGGTTGCAAAAAAGTTGACTTGATTGCAACGAACAAACCCACACAATAAGTTTACTTCATTAGTTTTTGACTTTTTTCTAAATTGACTTTCTTATTGCATTATTGCTACCCAAGTCAATAGTTGACATGTTTATGCCAACGCGACAAGCCATGTTTCGGTTAAGGAAAACACTGTTAATTTATTTATTTGTCCGCATTTTGTTCAAATTAATATAAATGTATTTTGAGCCTAACTCTTTGGACCAATTGCCCGTTGACAGATGGACAAAGCCACATTGCTTGCTGAGGTCATCAGCCACGTAAAGCAATTGAAGAAAACTGCAAAGCAAGCAACCCAAGGCTTGCATCTCCCGATGGACACTGACGACGTACAAGTCGAAATACTCGAGAATCTTAAAAATAGTTCTATTTTGATTAATAATAATAATAATGTGTGTAATGATTCGTTCTTGCTAAGGGCTTCGATTTGCTGCAACCACAGTCCCGAATTATTGTCCGATTTAAGACGAGCCGTCAATGAACTTCCCGTACAAGTTTTGAAGTGCGAGATATCCATTTTGGGAGACAGGGTGAAGTGTGTTTTCTTGATTACCACTAAAAGTGAACTTATTGTGAGTTCGGTTCGTGAGGCCTTGGGTAATATTCTTGATAAGGTCTCTGCATCGGCCGAGTATGCGCAACCGTTGTTTTCTCCCCGTAAGAGGCAACGAGTTTCGTACCTTGACTCTTCGTGCCCTTTGTCATGAGAGAGCTCTTTGGCTGTGGAAGTGAAATTATGGAGAAATTTAATGAGGATATCTGAGTGTTATTTTGTATTTCAAATTGGCATTGTACGTAACTTTATGTTGTGTGAGAGTTCATGTTCGTGGCTGGTATTTAGTAAAATTAGTTTGGAGTTGTTTTATTCAGAAGTGTATTTGGTGTTATATTTGTAAATAATAAATAATAGAGACAAACATAATCATTGATAGTGAATACGTATAAATACAACTAGGGTGTCGAGTTAGTTGGGCCGACCCAATGTTACAGCAGGCATATATTTAAAACGGTAAGAGTAGTAGGAGGAGCCATATCCGATCCATCAAGAAAAATCTTGAGATCCAGACCAAAAGAATAACGACGTAAACTGTAGTTTTCATGAGAAATAGTTGGTGGTGGCAAGAGGAAGGTGTGCAACGTTTAAAAAGTTGTTGGTTGAGTATTGAGAATTTGAGTAATGAGGGTTGGGATTCGTGATCCCAATACAAATATTGAAAGTTTTAGAACAAACATCCCCTGTGAGAGTCTTATTGGTTGAGCCGTTTAAAAAACAAATAGATGATATTAAATTAGTGTTTAGTAAATCATCCAATTAAAGTAGCCTGTTAAATGTTAATTTACCAATTTACCAATATATATATGATTGAAAAACATATAAACATTGTACTTAAAAGATAAGAAAGATAAAAAAATAAAAACTTGCTATAATAAATGGTGACTTCCTAAAATATTTATTAAAATATATGAGAAATATATGAAAAAAGAAAAAGTTAGAGTAATAAATAAAATCCTACTTAATTTTTGTAGAATTTAAAATGATATATTAGTTTATAATAAATTGATTAGTACAATATAAATTAAATAAGATTTTGCCAATAAAGTAGTAGTTTTTCGGAGAGGAAGCAGCGGCAACGGCAATGATGGTTGTGGTGCATGAATCAGTAGACATGATTGAGTATGGCGGTGAAAAGGTGAGAATAGAATGGGCGGCGAAAAAAGAAAAAAAAAAGGTTTCTTATTAGAGTGAAATCCGAATAATAATAATAATTATTATAATAATAATAATAATAATAATAATGATCCGCCCTATTATACTAATTAAAAGTACATTTATAAAATTAATATTTTTTATGTGTCTGTGTAATATTTATTTATTTTTCTTTATACCGCGTCCCTAAAATTTTAACTTTGGTCTATTTTCTCTGTTTATTGTTTTCTATCACAATTTTTTGTTTTCTTTGTTGCTCATGACCTCCAATATTAATTTTTTACACAAAATTTTTTAATTTATATTATGTTATTGGCCTGTTTTGATCGTTATTTCCATATAAATAGAAACTATCCACTATTAACTAATTCTTTGATACGTGTTTTTTATTTATATTAATGATCAATTTGTCAAACTTGTTTCTAGATATCCATAAAAAAATTTAACATTTTATTATATATTATCATAAACTTCTATATTTTTTTGTTTTTTTTTATTGTATTTTATAAATTGTAATTTTTGACTGATATTCTTATACTTTAATTGTTAATATTACATATTAAGTTATTTTTTCAGAAAAAAACTAATTATTTTATATTAAAAATAACTCACAAGAAATATATAATTAATTTTTAATATTAAAATAATCTGTTTAAATACAACACGCAATATACAACGCTATTTGCACTACGCGGAGTTGGGATCAAAACGCAACCCGCGTTGCTTGATACGCGTTTTAAAACACTGATTTTTACCTATACTAATATCTATCGTGTTCATCCTTCTTAAAAATCTTCCCTTATCATTCTTCTTTTCATTCTTAAATGTCCCCATAAACAGATTTGACATATGAACTTTGATTTTGATTTCTAATTATAATTCTTAATTCATGATCGATTTATGTGTATGGTTGAACTGAGATATCAACTGGAGTTTTATAAGCCATCGAGAATGAATTGTAATGATTATTCAACCTTTCGTATAGGCAAATGGTACTCTTCCTCATTATTTGTATTTTATTTTTTACTCATGAATTAGAAATGAAATAAACTTCCGATTCATTTTTATATAAATTATTATTTTTTGCATGTGGTTTTTTATTTTGACGAGATTTTCTAAAATTTTAAAAATGCATGATTATTTTGTGTAATTTATATTTTATTCCATAGACCTTAAATAATTGTTCAATTGAAATTGATCTTTATTCTTAGAATTCATAATGGTCCGTAATTCAATTTTTAAAATTCTTCATCCTGCATTTGTCCCCATTATATCTTCCACAAGATTATAGTGCTTATTTAAATTCTTATCACATACCGATTTCTTATTTCACATATTAGCTACATAATTTTTAAGGCGGAGCATATGTTATTTGATTTATTATTATTATTTATAAGATGAAAATACATAATATTTGAGATTTTTGGGATTAGTTCATAGATCTCAAATTGTATTCTGATATGATATTACGAGATGTTCTATGTTTTCAACTTTGTTCTTTTATAACTTATTTGAAATATGTAGAATTTTCTTTATTATTTACAAAATATAATTTTATTTTGAATAAAATTTGATTGTATATTTTTTTAATCAAATCTAACATATCCTCATCCTTATTTTTTATTTTTTTAATATCTTTCACATATAGTTTTAGAAAAAAGTCTATATAATTCTCTATTTGTTTTTATTTTTCACAATAAAATATTTGCCTTTTTGAAATATTATTTGGTGTAGTATTAAAATTATATTTTATTACATTAACATTATAAAATTACAACAGATAAATACTCAATTTCGTCTATATCACAATTTTTTAGAAATTGTCAGCTTTATACTTTAATGTCGAAAGTAAAAGTAGAAAATGATTGAAAATATTTTATTATGACAAATACGATAGATATAAATTGTTGAGGAATTTATTCTTGGCAATAATTCCTATTTTGTTATTTGCCTTTCTTGAGCACAAAATAAGTTAGGAAACTAGATATAGGACAATATTATGTTTCCAAGTTTATGCACAAGACTTTAATTATTTCTAGATTGTGTTTAGGATTTATTTTTAGGTATTTACCAAGTTTAGGATCTTAGAATTGTCTATTTAAGACATTAGAAATCCTAAAGCTTGGTAACACGGTTTTTAGAGGATTGACGCACGGATCTCTTGAAGACGCAAGACGACGCACAAGAGAAGAAGAACACGAAGAAGAAAACTACTTGGAGCCAACGTTCGTGAGAAACAAGATCTTTGAAGTTGCGTGACCAACGGAAGAGATCTTGACATTCCGACAACAAGTATTTAGTATCAAGTTTCTTGAAATTTAGTTTTCATATATTACTTTATATTTTGTATTGAACGTAAAGTGAAAGTAATATAGTTTTCGGGTTTGTACACCCAAGTTCACAAGTATTTACTTGTGAACTGAATTTGTTAAATCGTGTTCTCGTATTTTAATTTCTGCTGCATAAGTTTAAATTTACTCTGGTCGATGTTGTTAACTGATGTTGTTAACATTGATTAACAACATCGTGAATCTGAGAATTATTCTTATATCCATAGACCTTCTAATTTTACAATTGGTATTAGAGCGGGTTACTTAACCTTTTAAGTATTGATCCTTTTTTTTAGGTGCTATGGATGCTCAAGGGCAACCCGAGGCCCTT
>BMAC01000011.1:1280496-1294183 GCA_014905375.1 Phtheirospermum japonicum
CCCCCCCAATTTAGCTTTTGTGGCTGAGACCTTTGGCCGCGTGAGAAATCCAACCTTGAAGCGGTCTAGGCGTTTGCGCAACATACCGCCCGACGTTGTGCCGCCCGTGGTCCCAAAGAGCAGGGCTGGTCCATGTCGCCATGTGCCGATTGAACACATGAACCTCCAGGAAGATGTTGTTGTGGAGTCTGACCCCGATGATCATGATTTTGAGCCTACTGCTCCGATTGCCGGAGTTGAGCCGCCGTCTGCTTCTGCTCCCAGTTTGCCGGAGAAGAAGAGGTTTACTCGCCGTAAACAGCTTGTACGTAAAGCAGACAGGAGACCCGGCCTGACGAAAGACAGTGTCTCTCCCAGCCGGACAAAGGTCAAAGTCTCCCCCAAGTCATCTGCTACTGAGTACTCTTCGCCTCCATATATTGTGCTGGATTTTATCACCGGCGAAGTTACTAGTTCCGCCAAGTCGCCTACTGATGTTCCCCCGCCGTCTCCAATTCGTACTGCATCACCTGAGTTTGATACAGGTCTTTTTGAACATTCCCCTGACTCTACAACGGATGTGCCCTTGAAAGATATTCTTGCTGCATTCAAAAAGGACAAGAAGAAAAAGAAGGCAGCTGCAAAGGATGATGTTGTTAGTCATGTTGGTAGCCCCTTACCAACATTGAGTCGTTCAAAGTCTGTCCCGTCCTCCCGCACTGCATCTGTTCCATCGCATTCTCCCACGCAGTCCTCCTCGGCTTCCTGTGATCACTCCCAGTCCTCATCTGGCACTGCTACTCCTACACCCGAGATTGAGGACATGGAGCCCTTTTCAGAGAAATTTTTAACCGCTGAGGCTGCTGAACTGTTTGATGTTTATCAAACTCGCCATATGATCGCTGAGAGAAAAGTGCCGATTGATTTGTTTGAGCGCCACAACCTGATAGCCTACCTCCGATTTCATGGTATGTATTCCACAGTCTCTACCGCCATTCCATTTGTTAGAGACATAGTTCTTGAGTTCTATGCCAATATGCTGCCCTCGATTGTTGATTTAAGCTCTGTGAACTATGGGAAAGTTTTTCTGCGTGGTAAAGTGTTTGCCTTCACCCTTGACTTAATTGATGATTTATTTGGCACCACTTCACATCGGGGTAATTTTGCTGTGGATGATATAGATGAGGTTGTGTCTTTTTTATCTGGTGGTATGGTTCATTCGTGGTTTGAGCAACTGCCGAGCACTAGACTCTCATCTTTGTATTCTATTATGCATAAAGTGGCTCTTTGCAACTGGGTCCCTTCCAAGAACACTACGGTTGTTACTTGGCCTCAGACCCAGTTTTTGTTTAAGCTTGGGAAGGGTGTAAAGTTCAGTTTCGGGCACCATGTTTTTGATATTGTGACTAAGTTTGCCACATCAAGGTCTGTTGCCTCGTTGTGTTTTCCCTCTCTTATTTTCAGCTTGTTGAAGAACCAAGGTCTGATGCTTCTCCCAGATGATATGCTCACTGTTGATGTGGATTGGTTTGCTTTTCGAGGCCAACACACTACAGGTGATAGGGTGATCGATTTGCCTTGGCAGGCTCCTGTTCCTGCTGATGTTGATAGTGATGTTGGGAAGGACGATCCCAACATGGTCCGCATTTCTGCGCAGCTGCTGCGTGCGCATGTTGCTTCCATTGATTTGCAGATTTCTAAGTTGCAGGCACTTTGTTGCTCACTGTTGGAGGCCCTTTCCCTTTCTGGTCAAAAAGGGGGAGAGGATGTTGACGCGAACGTAGGGGAAGAAAGTGTTGATGGAGAAGATGTTGCTGATGTTGCCGAGAATGAGAATGCTGCTGCTGCTGATGCTGTTGCCACCGAAGCCTTGGCGAGCCTTGCTCAAGAGAAGAGGCGTAAGCGAATTCGAGCGCGCAACAAGGCTTTGAAGAAAATGATGAAATTGAGGGAGAAGAAGAAGAGGAAGAAGAGTGGTGAAGGAACTTCGACATCTCCTCGACGGTCAAAGAGGATTCGAATTCATTAAGTTCCTTTACTCTGTTTGTTTTGTGAAGTGCTGGTTATTTTGAACAATGTTGGTTTGAGTGTTAACAACATTGGGTGTTTTGTTTAGGGGGAGTTTTTTTATCGTAGGGGGAGTTAGTATTTTTATTCGTGTTTGCATCTTAGTGTTTTGTCCAGAAAGGTAAAAGGGGGAGATTGTTGAGGAATTTATTCTTGGCAATAATTCCTATTTTGTTATTTGCCTTTCTTGGGCACAAAATAAGTTAGCAAACTAGATATAGGACAATATTATGTTTCCAAGTTTATGCACAAGACTTTAATTATTTCTAGATTGTGTTTAGGATTTATTTTTAGGTATTTACCAAGTTTAGGATTTTAGAATTGTCTATTTAAGATATTAGAAATCCTAAAGTTTGGTAACACGGTTTTTAGAGGATTGACGCACGGATCTCTTGAAAACGCAAGACGACGCACAAGAGAAGAAGAACACGAAGAAGAAAACTACTTGGAGCCAACGTTCGTGAGAAACAAGATCTTTGAAGTTGCGTGACTGACGGAAGAGATCTTGCCATTCCGGCAACAAGTATTTAGTATCAAGTTTCTTGATATTTAGTTTTCATATATTACTTTATATTTTGTATTGAACGYAAAGTGAAAGTAATATAGTTTTCGGGTTTGTACACCCAAGTTCACAAGTATTTACTTGTGAACTGAATTTGTTAAATCGTGTTCTCGTATTTTAATTTTCGCTGCATAAGTTTAAATTTACTCTGGTCGATGTTGTTAACTGATGTTGTTAACATTGATTAACAATATCGTGAATTTGAAAATTATTCTTATATTCATAGACCTTCTAATTTTACATAAATAGAGTTAATAATTCACTTTATAAAAAAAAAATACGATGGGTAAGTTAAATAATATATTTTTATTTATTAATATTTATTCATTTTTAAAATTTATGTATTTTTAATACACTCAATATTGTAATATATATATATACATATACATGTTATTTATATATCCGTGTGTTAACATGGGTATAATAATAAAGACAAACATAATCACATTGATAGCGAACGACGTATAAATACAAATAGAGTATCGAGGTAATTGGGTGGGGATGTAATTAAAACAAACATAAACACAAAATTAATAACAAATGTGAAACAACAGTATCTATATTTGTGTTGTGTGCGGGCTTCAATGGTTTAAGTTTATTAGCATTTTGTAAATTAAATTACATTATGCATACCATATTCGTGTTGTGAGCGGGCTTGAATGGTTCAAGTTTATTAGGATATTGTTCTTATTAATTTAATCAACAATCATAACATCAAGCACCAGTGGTCTAGTGGTAGAATAGTACCCTGCCACGGTACAGACCCGGGTTCGATTCCCGGCTGGTGCAAATATTTTTGTTCTCTTTTTTGCCCTTTTAGGATTTGGGCTATTTGCCGCTATTCAAACTCTCTCTTGGGCTTGGGCTATATGCATGTATTGAACTCCTTTAAATTTTCTTTGATCCAATTCAATTTTAAAAATCATTCCATTCTTCTGAATTATGAAATATAGCTTATAAGTTCTTCTGAATCATTTTTTCTTTTTTGTTAAAATGACAACATGTTTGGATGGGTGATTTAAAATACTCTACTATTTATATATATTTGTTTACATTTTATTTTGACCAAATATTATTATTTTAAACAAAGACCAATAAGTATGTATTTAAAATTCTCAAACCTTTAAAATCTACAAATAGCATTTGGCCGACCAAAACTACAATTACGCTGCCAATTTTCTGAAGAAAAGCAAACAGAGAATCTAAATACTATCCGGATCACATGTTTGTGTTATAAACTTATAACTGGTGAAGGAAACAACATAGCATCATTAAATGCTAATATTAATTTACATAATATGAGACAACAAATTCAAACACACGTGTGTTTACCATTAATCTTCTAACCTTAGAAATTAAATACGCTGATTATGAGCTTCATTTTGTCTTGATTTTTCAAAGCATAGAGCTAAAGTTTTGATTTTTTAATCTCTCCGGACTGAAATGAGGACACAGGAACATGACAAGCTAGTTTTTTTCCCCACAACAATTCTATTAATTTAATTAGAGTAGCTATACATTGATATGGACACAAACAAATCTGTAAAAAATCATAGAAGATGAAATTAGCCCTGAAGTGCTGCCTAATTACATGGAAAAAAATAGTTACTCATAATATTTGTTTTTCTTATAAAATTGCTCAAAGGGAGTCAGTATTTTTAAGGTAATTACAAATTTTAATGTGGTATTTGTAAATTTGTAATTAAAAATGATAACTAGGTAAGTGTTTTATTTATTTATTAGACTAACCTCAGGTTGGGGTTTGTTATTTATTTGTAAATATCCCTTATGTTAATTATACATATACTACATTTGCTTTTTTTTTCCCCCTTGTTGAGTCGCATAAAATTTTATTTTCGAGATTTGTAAAAAAAGGGGAAAAAAATACATAAATCTTCATGTATGAGGAGGAAAGTCGCCGATTTTCTAGGGATACCAGGCGTGACTAATTGAGCCTAATTTCGAACAAACAATGATGTTCAATTGTCATTAAAAATAAACTGACAGAGATCTACTTTAACAAAATTAAAAACATAATAAGGTGTGTAAATCTTGCGTATACTATGTAGTATTTGCAGAATTTTCAATATGAAGTCTTGAATATTTGGAAGACAGTTCAGAATTCAGATCTACAACGTAATATTGAGGATCACAATTTGCAACAAAAAAGTTGTCTACTTTAGTTGAAGTATACATGAACAATTACTATTATTCTTATTCCAGGAATTAGAAACGAATTTGATTGGTATATTCACACCGGTGAACCATATATCATGCATTCGGATGTACCGTGTATGGTGCACTCAATTCTATTTTTAATATTTTATATGATAATATATGAATATTTTGTTTGATAGGTATATAAATATCTTATTCGAAAATATATCGATATTCTCTATGATAGTATATGAATGTTTTGGCGCCTAATAATCTAGTTGACCACGTCAATAGTGTTCGCTTATACTTTCGGTCGACCAGATGTCAACGACCACTTCGACAGAAGGTATGTATGAATAATGCGATGATATATAAATATTTTATACGACGATATAAGATGTTCAGTGTGATCAGTATGTGAATGTTTTGAGCGCCTAAAAATCTAGTCAATCGGATTTCGACAAATCACTTCGACGGAAAGATTCGTGTTGCCAACAAATATATTCATCACTGATTCGTACATATTTGTGTGTGACTTTTCTTTGTTTTTGCATCTTGTTTTGTATGTTGTAGTGGGTATTAGGTCTTGTTTTCTCTCGTTTTTATTTATTTTAGCTTTTTTGTAACTCGTGTCAACTTTTATTCATTTTAGTACTCTTTCTCATATTTCTTGTAAATATTTATTCTTGTCTTTTTAGTCATCCGAGCAGAGGCAAGTGCGTCCCCAAGAGTTACGACCAGTTCGGATTGACGAAAGCTTGACAAGGGTTCACGAAACATGCCCGTCGGTTGAAAGCCCGAGTCAATCGACCTGTTGAGAAATAGCCTTTACGGTCGATCGACGTGACATCGACGTGCGTCTCTCGCCCGCGCCGAAAGCCCGAGTTAATCGACCTGTTGAGAAATAGCCTTTACGATCGATCAACGCGACATCGACGTGCGTCTGCCACCACTTTGACAGCATGTGTCATCACTGTGGTGATCTAGGTCACATTCGACCTTTCTGCTGGAAGACTATTGGCGAGAAAATTCAGTTTCAGAGGACAAAGATGTCTGCTGAGTCCCGTGACGGTTTCCATGTTACTAACACCAAACCCAACATCAGGTTCAAAAAGGTCTGGGTAAAAAAGGATGAGATCAAGTGCCACATGATCTATTCTTCTTTGAAGTCTCACATTCCTGGAGCTTGGTACTTCGCTAGTGGATTCTCCAAACACATGACCAATTCAGAAGATCTCCTTTCGAATATTGTCAAATCTCAAGGAGGAAAAGTTAAGTATGGTGGAGGTGAAAATGGCCAGATCATTGGCCAAAGAACTCTTAATGTTCTTGGTATTGTAAAGCTTGAGAAAGTGCTACTTGTTGAAGGATTAACTGCGAACTTGATAAGTATTAGCCAACTGTGTGATGGTGGTTTCAGTTTTAAGTTCATCATGAAAGGTGTGAAGTTTATGACGAGGGCAATACATGTATCCTCACTGGTCAGAGGACCTCCGACAACTGCTACCAAATTAATGGTGATGTGTTCTGCAAGCTATCTCAACTTAGTGATGCCGAGGTGTGGCATCAAAAGCTCGGTCATTTCAACTACAAGATGTTGGAAAGATTGGCCAAAAAGGAAGTTGTGAATGGGCTGCGTAACTTAAACACCAAGATTATTACAGTTTGCGAGGCATGTCAAAAAGGGAATCAAGTCAGTGTGTCACATCCAAATGTGCAGAGTCTTACCACATCAAGTTGTTTCGAATTTCTTCATATGGATCTTATGGGTAAAAGGTATATTCTTGTGATTGTGAATGATTTTTCTTGGTTTACATGGGTTGAATTTTTAAAAGAAAAATTTGAGGCATTTGAAGCTTTTAAAAAACTTGCAAAAAAATTAAGTGTTCGTTTTGGTGTGAGTATAGGTAGAATCAGGTTTGATCATGGAAAAGAGTTTGAAAATGTGTCTTTTTCGAATTATTGTCCAAAAGAAAAAATAACTCATGAATTTTCTTCATCCATTACCCCCCAACAAAATGGGATAGCCAAACGCAAAAATAGGTCTCTTGTTGAGATGACTAGGACTATGCTCATTTCTAATAACATTGCAAAATATTTTTGGGCTGAAGCTATGAATATACTACATGTCATATAATTAATAGGGTGTATTTTAGACCAGGGTCTTGTGTTACTCCCTATGAATTATTGTTAGGAAAAAAGCGAAATTGAATTACTTTCATGTTTTTGGGTGTATCTGCTATGTGTTTAATGATAGGAATCATCTTGTAAAACTTGACTCAAAAAGTGACAAATGTGTTTTCATGGGATATTCTCAAAATAATCATGCATATATAATGTTTAATCTTAGGACGCGATGCATGATGGATTCAGTTAATATCGAGTTTGATGATATGATTAGTGGAGTTAAACCTGCCGAGGACAATGATCTGGTTTATGATCAGAATCCTCAAGATAATATCACGGTTGGTGTAGATGAAACTGCAGGTGTTGAAAGTAAAGATGCGGGTGGTGATAGTTTTGGTGACTTAACACAACCACAGGCTACTCCAGAATCAGATTCTGAATCAGATGAGGAAGAACCAGAAGAACAGATTGATTTACATAAGAGAGACATTCCATCGAGAATTCAGAGGAACCCTACAGACAAAATCATTGGAGATCTTGATGAAAGAAGAACAAGAAAGCGTCAAATAAACTTCAAAGAGATGGTTAGGTATGTATATTTGTCTACTAACTGCTCTCAGATTTGAGAATCTTTGTTTCTTTCTAAGACAGAGCCATAGCGTGTAGAAGATGCTCTGAATGATGAATTCTGGATAAAAGTCATGCAAGAAGAGTTGGACCAATTCGCCAAGAATGATGTATGGGAATTAGTTCCTCGTCCAGGAAACTCACATGTTAAGGGAACAAAGTGGATCTTCAAGAATAAAATGGACGAGGATGGAAATATTGTGAGGAACAAGGCACGATTGGTTGCACAGGGGTAAGACTCTGATGAGACGTTTGCTCCAGTTACTCGCATTAAATCGGTAAGACTCTGACTTGTTGTTGCATGTCACATGAAAGTATCTCTACATCAAATGAACATAAAAAATGCTTTCTCAATGGAGTTTTAAGTGAAGAAGTATTTGTTGAGTAACATAAAGGGTTTGTTGGCCCTGACAAACCTGAGTATGTTTTAAAATTAAAAAAAGGCTTTGTATGGTTTAAAACAAGCTCCCAGAGCTTGGTATGAAAGGTTGACTCAACATCTACTTTTCTTAAATTTTAGACGAGGGGAAGTTGATAAAACCTTATTTCTCCTTAAATCGAGCAAGCACATTTTGATTGTCTAAATTTATGCGGATGATATAATTTCTGGTTCCACTAACGAGCAAATGGTGAATGAATTCATAACTAGAATGTCTGATACATTCGAGATGAGCATGGAAGGTAATCTCTCTTACTTTCTTGGTTTGCAAATTAAACAGTTGGATGATAGTATTTTTCTCTCTCAATCCAAATATGATAAGAACCTTGTTAAGAAATTTGGGTTAGAGAATGATACGTATAAGAGAAATCTGTTAGGCAAAACCATGAAACTGTCTAGAGATGATGTTGGGATTAGTGTTGATAACACCTTGTATATGAGCATGGTAGGAAGCCTCTTGTGCTTAACAGCTAGCAGGCCTGATATTATGTATAGTGTGTGTCTTTGTGCTAGGTACCAATCGAATCCTAAAGAATCACACTTCAAAGCTGTTAAACGAATCATTAGGTATGTGGCTTGTACACGTGATTTAGATGTTTGGTATACTAAGGAAACTAGTACTGAACTTGTGGGATATACGAACTTGAATTGGGCTGGGGGTGTTGTGGATAGGAAGAGTACTACTGGGGGTTGCTTTTTCTTGGGTAATAATCTTATCTCATGGTACAGTAAAAAGCAAAATTGCATCTCTATTTCTACAGCTGAAGCCGAGTATATTGCAGCTGGAAGTGCTTGTACACAGTTGTTTGGATGAACCAAATAATAGAGAACTATGGTCTACATAGTAGAATTCTGACCGTGCTTTGTGATAATTCCAGTTCCATTGATATCTCAAAAATTCGGTCCAGCACTCACGAATCAAATACATTGACATCAAGTACCACTTTATTCGTGACTTGGTTAAGAGGAAGATAATTAGTCTTGAGCATATAGGGATAGACAATCAGCTTGCTGACATCTTCACAAAGGCATTGGATATAGAGACCTTCTCTCGTTTGAGAAGGGATCTCGGAATGTGCATTGTTTAAGTCAATGTTAGTTTTGATGTCATGACACTTAAACCGTTATCAGTCGTGACATCTGTAAATTTTGCATGCATTTTTTATTATTTTTCATACATATCCTAAATGCATTGGGTCTGATTGAAGTGCAGAAAAGTCACGTGTCGTAATAAAAAATGGTGACAAAAAGACTAACCTCTTCAATTAAGTGATTGTGAAACTTTCCCGCAGAAGCTGGTTTTCTCGCAGGTCCAAAAACAATGGGTGTTAAAACCAATTGCTGAAGATAAGATAAATTCTCTTCAAATCTTTAAAAAGATGAAGAAAATATGGATTAAAAAGGACCCAATCTTTAATTTTAACCCTCTTGAGTGATTTTGATGTAGTCATTAACTTGGGTTAAGGGGTCTGTTTTCATTGACTTCACTAAAGCAATGTTAGTTATAATGTCATCACATAAAAAGCAACACTGATCATGTCACCTGAATCAATTGTTGTATTTTTATCTTTTTAGGCCATGATTTTTACGCATCAATTAAGACATTCATACTTTGTGAGGATGCCTTTTTGCTTTGTGTTCTGTTGCTTGTGCTTGCTTCTTTTCTAGAATTCTATTGATCAAGTTTTGAATCTTGCTAACTAAGTATTACAGTGGTGTTAAAATCGGTGGGTTGGACAGGCAATGACGAGGTTTATTTGGTGAGTGAAAAATTACTTTGTAAAGAATTTATTCAACTATGGTGATGGTTTATAAAAATCTAGCTCTATTTCGATTTTCTAAGTAGTTTAGATTTGTGATCTTTATTTCCAAAATTGAGATAGTGGATTAGTTTGGTTGAGATCGTGTGCCTTAATGTGAGAATAAATTGGATTTTTTTTAGGAAAGAAAGTTTGTTGGGGTATAAAATAGGAAGGTGTGAAAATAGAGGGGTTATCTTTTTACTTACTATTTACCTTCACCGGTCATATTTGTCCCCTTATAAAAGGCTGTGTTTTCACTCTTTGATCACTCTCTATTTTACTTTCTACTGTTTGTAATTCTCAACAAAATCTAATTCTCTCTCTCTCGATTATACTTGTTAGTGTGTGTTCTGTTCAAAAGTCTTATTGCAGAATGTCGAATCCATCTTCTCCAAGCAGAATTCCAGAACTCCCGACAGGTGTGCGCCGCCCCGGTGAATAGATTCCAGTGAATTTGCTAAGGTTAGCCTCTATGGATATACGCGAAGAAGTTGGTGGTGTTATACCACCAAACCCATCACCAACTGAAACCACTACTACAAATCCACCTCCGATCAACCCTCAAGACCTAGTGTCTATCACGACCACCTCCGACGCTGTACCGGAGGTTCAGGTTTTTCCTGGCCAACAGGGCAATGAAATTGACATGGAAAATTCTCCAGATTTGTCGTTTATTTCAGAAGTGTTTAGTCTAGTTGGGAATCCGACCTTGAAAAGGTCGATAAGGCTATGCAATATTCCTCCAGACGTGATTCCAGCGGCTATACCGAAGAGTCGAGCAGGGGAGCGACGTCATGTGCCTATTGAGCACATGACTTTTGATGAGGACGTCACGGTCATGATGGACTTCAATGATAAAGATTATGCGCCCTCTGTAACTGTTGCCGCACCGCCGACCACTTCTACTCCACGGTTGACTCCTCGCCGGAAGCAAACTGTGAGTTTAGCTGAGAAGAAGAATCCGCCAACATCTATTAAGGTGTCTCCGGACTCAATTGAAACCAACTATTCTTATCCCCCTTACGAAATTATCGAATTTCTCACTAGAGAAGTTGCAAGCTCTTCTCATCCGTTGGTTGCTAATCCCCCTTTGAATCCTTTCAACATGACTCAACCTGAGCCTAAGTATGATTATTCGAACATTTTTTTGCGATAAGGTCCGCGAAAAAGAAGTCCAAGGCTGCACAGAAGACTGGTGCGAGGTTAGATGTTTCGTCACCGAATGCAACATCATTAGCTGCTACCCAAACAGTAGATGCTGGTTCTGGTGATGTGTCACCAAACTTGACATCCCCTGCCGCTAGTCCTGCCTCCTCGTCCAACTCAGAGTTTGCTATTGTTGCCCCTGCACGTGGTCCATCCCCGTCTCCTACATCAGAAGAGTTTTCTTGTGATTCTACTGACGTTGTTGTTTAGGACATCGAGATTGAAGACATGCTGAAGAGTTATTTGCTGGTTATAGAAACCGAGCCAAGATTAATAAGCGCCGGGTTCCGGTAGATATCTTCAAGAAGAAGAACTTGGTTGCTTTCTTTGAACACCGAGGTATGTATTTCACTGTTTCGACTGCAATGTCATTTGTCCGAAATGTCGTACTGGAGTTTTATACAAATATGTTGCCTTCCATTGCTGATTCTGAGTCTGTGAACTTTGGAAAAGTATTTGTGTGTGGAACTATTTATTCTTTCACCCCTACTTCGATTAATGAATTATTTGGGATTGAGGACTATCACGGTGATTCTACGGTGGATGATATGGATGAAGTAGTTGATTTTATGTCTGGCAGTTTGACGAAAGCTTGGCATGAGCAACTGCCGAGCACACGGCTATCCTCTTTTTTATTCTGTGCTGCATAAAGTGGTTGTCTGCAGTTGGGTCCCTACCAAAAATGTCACGGTTGTCACTTGCCCTCAGGCGCTGTTTTTGTTCAAGCTAGGGCGTGGGATCAAGTTCAACTTCGGCCAGCATGTGTTTGATGCTATCACTAGGTTTGCTACGATAAAGGCCACGTTCTCGTTCTGATTCCATCTCTCATCTACAGTCTCTTGGAGAATCAAGGTTTTGTGTCTGCTGCGGAGGATGTTTCCATGGGGGAGCCAGAGTGGTTCTCTCTCCGTGTCCAGCACACGACCGCAGCGCGGGTGGTTGGTCTCCCGTGGAAGGTGCCAGCTAGAACTATTGGTGCGGATAATGTTGGTTTTGATGTTGGGAACACCAGAACTAACACGGTCCAGCTTTCTGCTCCGGTTGTGCGAGCTCATGTAGCCTTACTTACTCAACAGATTGACCAGCTCCAAGCTCAGGTTGAGCAGCTCCGGGATCTTCGAGCCTCCTTTGAGGAACCCCTTTTGCTTTCTGCCCCAAAAGGGGAGAGAGTGTGAATGACGACGGTGCTGCTGAATGACACAATGTTGCTGCTAAGGTTTTGGCAGGTTTGGCCAAGGACAAGAGGAAGAGAAAGATCAAGTCAAGGAAGAGGATGTTGAAGAAGCTAATGAGGAAGCGGAAGGCAATGGATGATGGGACGTCTCCTCGTCGGTCGAAGAGGATCCATAGCCGTTAAGCCCTTGTGTTGATTTGTGTTTGGAGAACATTTCTTTATTATTAATTATGGTTTGTAATTTTTAGACAATGGCTATTTGTTTAGGTGAGTTTATAAAGTTTTTTATTTTTGTTGCGTCGTGGGTATTTTGTCCAGAAAGGCAAAAGGGGGAGATTGTTGAGAATTTTATTCTTGGCAATTTTTTTCCTTTTTTAGTTATTTGCCTTTATTGGGCTCAAAATATATTAGGACTCTAGATTTGTTTCCTAGATTTTGTCTAAAACTTTATTTAGTTTCCTAAATTATGTTTAAGGCTTGTTCACCAAGTATAGGAGTCTTGTCTATTTAAGACAAGAAGAAGAATACGCAAGACATGACTTTTAGGAAGAGAACGCAGCAAGGAGCTACACGACGCAAAGCGAGAAAAACACGAGCACGAGAAGGACTTAATGCCACGATTCTAATCACGTAGATCTTTGAAGTTGCGTAACCAATGGAGAAGATCATCACAAGCTTGGCACCAAGTGTTTTAGTATCAAGTGTTGACACTAGTGTTTTTCATACATTACTTTATAGTTTTGTAATTGATCTTGAACAAGTAAAAGTAATATAGTTTTCGGGTTTGTACACCCAAGTTCAAAAGCACGTTTGCTTACGAACTAAATTCAATTTGTTATGTTAGTTTATATTTATTATTCCAATGCTTATTTTTCAAATAAACTGTTTGATGTTAGTTTCGGTGTTTTAACACTGAACTTAAAATCGTTTACTGATACTTATTTCAACAACCATAAGTCCTACGAATTTACACGGTAACTTGGATATTGAGAAACCAGCTCATTGGGAGCTCCTTAGTCTCTTTTGGTGATTAGGATTTGAAGAACTTGTTTGGGTAATTTCGATATTCGATTCCTAACATTTTTATTTTGGATTTTAAATATTTGTTTTAAATATCTTGTTGCTTGTGCATGGATTTTAGTTTAATTGCTGGGCTCGGGATTGAGTTATCAAGATTGTTATTCTTTCGGTGTTTAGAATATAGACAATTTTTTGATTCCCTCTTAGCTTTAATTTGATTATCGAACACTGATAGGTGAGGAATTGTACGATATTTAATGGTTTAAATCCTATATTTTTATGTGCTTAATATTCTTATATATATTTATTTCTCGCATATTTATTATTATGAGTAGTCGAGCACCAATTGTGTATTTTTGATCTATTTTGCAGTAATTAGGTGCTAAATTGGTGACTTGAAGATATAAGGATGATGCATAAGAGTTGCACGAGGAAACGAGAGACAAAACGAGCGAATTGGCAAAGAAAGGACAATTCCTGGCTATCTAGATGGGTTATCGCTGGGATCAACCGTTATAGAAAGCAGG
>BMAC01000011.1:1296110-1307851 GCA_014905375.1 Phtheirospermum japonicum
CATGAGTATTGGGAGCGTTTCAAGAGACTCGTCGCTAGTTGCCCTCAGCATCAAATGGGCGAGGAGTTATTAATGCAATACTTTTATGAAGGTCTMTGTCTCACTRATAGAAACATGATCRATGMGGCAAGCGGAGGCTCACTCATGGATAGGACACCGACGGCGGCAAGGGAGTTGATCTCGAACATGGCGGCCAATTCTCAGCAATTCGGCTACCGTGATAATTCATTGAGGTCGGTAAATGAAGTAGACACTGGTTCGTTGCAAGCTCAGTTGGATGAGTTGAGGTCCACTATCGTTAAGAGGGCTACGGTTCGACCATGTAGATTGTGCCACACATTCGATCATGTCACCGATGATTGCCCAACACTACGAACCAATCTCAATTTAGGAGCCTATGGAGTGAAGCCTAGAGGATGGCAAGAGAGGAACGGCGATCCATATGAGCCAAGGTGGGGGGACCCTCCAAATTTTCAAAGGGAACAAATTTTTCCGAGACAATATGATAACCATCCCCAAGCATAAGAACCGTCCCCAGCCCTCATAGAGATGATGGAGGCCATGATGACGAACACCAAGAGGCTCGATGATCAATTGAGTCAAATGGCGGATCACATAAGCCAAATGGATAAACGATTGTCTTCTCAAACTGAGGAACGCATGGAGAATGTGAATGCCATCATGCTGAAAGATATGGGGAAAATCAATGATGCGAAGGACCCGACATTTGAATTGGAGGACGAATACGAGCTTGAGGAAGAAGAAACGAGGCGGACACGTGTTGATCATGATCTGCCTGCGTTTACAAATGATGTTCCTTATTTTATCATTTCTCCTAGCAAGGTCAACGCCGAACCAAAGCCAGTGCCACCATGGACCGTGTGTCAAGTGATGAAGGATGAAGAAGAGACTTGCGTGCGAGATGAAGATTTAGAGAAGATGGTGACTACGATCCCTCCATTTGAGATGGTGGACGAAACTACATTTACCAATTTTAATGAGAAGCCAGCACAAAATCGGAAGGATCCAGTTAAGCACACAACGGAGGATGCGGTGTACGAGGATAAAGCTTTAGTGAAGGTAGCGACCGATGACCTTCCATACGTGGTGATAGACGACACTGTTTTTGCTAAATCCTATGAGAAATCACTACCAAGTCGAAAAGATCCGGTTAAGCATCCGACGTTGAAAAGAGTGAGATTTGAGGAGGATGAAGTCATGGGGACTCCGTGTACTTTGAGACCTCCACCTAAACCCCCATGGAATTGAGGGGTACCACGTCGAGCCGACGACGTTAAGAAGAGGCGCTTGTTGGGAGGCAACCCAATGTTTATATTATTTCTATTTTGATTTTTATTTTTGTAGTTAAAGGGAGAGAAAGCTTGGTTGATTTGGATGATTGGGCCATATTTTTGTCATTGGAACCGAGACCCCCTCGACATTTACCCCCGGTGATTTCTTTTCCTTTACTCTTCCCTTATGATTTATTATTTGCTTGTTCTTGCTTTGTGTTTGCTTGAGGACAAGCTAAAGTTTAAGTTTGGGGGAGTGGGTTATTGAGGTTATTATTGAGGATATTGTGCTGAAAATTGATAAATTTTGAAAATTTTGTGATAAATTCTGGGGGATTGAAATGAAAAGGGTTAAAAGTACTTGCTTGAATTGCTTTGATGAATTATGTTTCGGTTAAATTCTTTAGTCATCATTTGATTTAGGAATCAATGGTACGCATGTTAGTACTTTTGTGATCCATTTGTGGGGCGTCAACTCTTGATTGTTGCGTTATTGATGTGTATTTGTGGTTGCCGTACTCAATATGAGTTGTGTGGGGCCTTGAAGTTGGCGGTTGTGTGATAATATCTCGTTAGTCGAAACAGAAGTCCAATAAAGTCCGGTTGGAGTATACCGGCATGGAGTAAGTAGAAAATTGAAAAATCTAAAAGAATTGAGGTGCCGAAACAGCTGCCTATCCGTAATACCAAGTGCAATTCGCTTACAAATTCTAAGGGCGAAATCCAACAAAGATGCTAGTAGCTCAACAAAGTCTATGCACATACTTAAGTGGCGCAATCCAACAAAATCTCAAACATGGCGGAGGTAAACTCAACAAATCAAATATCAAATCAAGATGATCCTCCTATCCAGCGCCGAATCATTATCAAGTCAAGTCAAGAACGGTAGTGCGGAGCTGCGGGCCTCAATTAAAAACAATAAGAATAAATAAATAAATGGGAGGACGAGATATTTGATCGTGACCAACAATGGATAGAGTCAAACCATTGAATAGCGAGGGGGCACCATAGTACATTGACGTGACGTATATGAAAAGGGGTTGCCAAACTGCTGGGATCACTTGAATCAACACATGAAACGCTTGCGATTTATAGAAATATAATGGTGTCTAGAGTCCGGATGGGTTCATTACTTATCTTATATTTATTTTTTGCTTAAATTCTATATGTTGCTTGAGGACAAGCAACGTTTAAGTTTGGGGGAATTTGATAGGTGAGAAATTGTACGATATTTAATGGTTTAATTCCTATATTTTTATGTGCTTAATATTCTTATATATATTTATTTCTCGCATATTTATTATTATGAGTAGTCGAGCACCAATTGTGTATTTTTGATCTATTTTGCAGTAATTAGGTGCTAAATTGGTGACTTGAAGATTTAAGGATGATGCATAAGAGTTGCACGAGGAAACGAGAGACAAAACGAGCGAATTGGCAAAGAAAGGACGATTCTGGGCTATCTAGATGGGTTATCGCTGGGATCAACCGTTATAGAAAGCAGGAAACAGCTAACATCACTGCCAGTCAAGAACCGTTATAGTATCCTGCGAGCCTGCCAGCCTGGCGAGCGCTGCCGACCCTGACTCTSYCATGCCGCACGCGCCYGCCCAGCCTGGCGCTGGGAGTCCTATTTCTGCGAGGAAACYGGTATAGAAAGTGCAGGACACAGTTAYGGAAAGTRCTTAACCGACAYAGAAGGGGCGGAAAACCTATTTTTASAAGGAAACTTRTTTTCCAAGACATCTACACCTATAAATACCCCCATAATCCTTCGAAAAYGTCTTGAACATTAATCCTAGGGTTTCTAAGCACCAAAAAGAGTCCAAAACACCAACCATCAAGAGCTTGAAGATTGAACACTCAAGATTCAAGATCTAAGCTCTCTTATCCCTTTATATCTTATAACTATGTTTTATTTCTTTAATTTTCTTCTTTTATTTCATGAACTCCATGAGTGAGTGATTGTTTATCTAGTCCTAGGGATRTTGAAACCCTCGTGAAATTATGTTTTAATTAATTTATGCGTATTTCTTTCGTTCTTCATATGAGATTGCTTGTGTTATCTTGTTTACAWATCATGATTGMTTATTTCATGACATGATTGTTGAAWYCTTGGTTTKGATTGGYCACCTAGATTAGGGATTTGGTGGTCACTTGCTAGAAAGAGGACTGCTTCCCGTGTAATTGTCATAGTTTCGATTTCTCTGAAGCAACTAATGGTCTTGCATCGTTAGGGATAACACAACATAAGTTGAATAAACCGAGCTTATGTGTTTATTGCTTAGATTAAYCTATTTGCCTGATTTTTAATGTTGTTCTTGGGTTGAATCTTGAGAGCTTATTCTAGGTTATTCAATAATTAGAATCAATTAAAGAGCTTATTTTAATTGAGTAAACGGTAAGGGTAAATTCGAGTAGCAGAGCTTATTGTTACTTARGRYTTTTAGTTTCATATGATGAGTGGATTTTATATTGCAATTGGTCAAATGAGTGGAACGAGGGTGGAAACTGAACTAGGACTGGGAGCTTTATTATTATTATTATTATTATTATTATTATTATTATTATTATTATTATTATTATTATTATTATTATTATTATTATTATTATTATTATTATTTATTTTCTTATTTGTTTCGTTTAATTGTTTTCGTTAATTATTTAGTTATTTAATTTTCTTAGAATAATAATATTCTCTACCCTGTTTTCTTAGTTTATTAAAATACAAAAAAAATCACAAATTAATCCACACTCCTCGTGGGATCGACCCTTACTTGCCGCTGCTACTAGTTAGTAGAGGAAAGTTGAGGACTTTATAAATATTATTTTTGACGCTTCAACGACGAGCGGCCAAACACCTTCTGTTGCCTATATGTTTAATTCTCGTTCTTTATTGTGTCCAATTCGTATGCTTGTAGATTTATTATGATTCGTGATGATTCTTCAATAGGTTTTTAAGTTTAAATTAAAGTTATATTAGTTATTATCTTCTTTTTATTTAAAAAAGGCAAACCACAATACTCATTGATCGTGTGTTTAGTTAAATTGTGTTAAAACGAGCATTTCGTTTCCGATTGTCATTCCTCAAGATATATGGTTCGAGTCAAACTTATCACTTACAACCGCTCCGTTCTCTTGTGGAAGAACTTTTCTTTAATAAAAAAAAACTTAGTATAAAAAGTTCGATTCAAAACTTAGCATCGTTGCCAGGAGGATATCGGGTCTCGAACAACTCAAGAAGTTTACAACATCTTTGAGTCAATAAGCTACAACTTCCAACAAAAGAGTGCCCGATCGAAGAACATAGTCGTTCATGAAGTGTAAATCTCTCATGCCTCTCATGACGACACGAAGAGAATTTCCGAGTTGACGAGTGAAGTAGCCTCCTTGCAAACTCATAATACACTTATCTCTCAAAGCGCACCCCAATCACCAATGCCTACCAAGATGTGTGGAATTTGTGGAGTGTATGTGCATAGAGACTATTTTTGCCAAGCAACGTTTAAACCCCCCGAGGAGATCAAAAAGCAAGTCCAAGCCATTCAAGGATACCAAGCAAATCAAGTCGGAGAAGGGTATCAAAATCACTACCCATGTAACAACGACCCGTACTTGCAAACATATAACCCTGGTTGGAGGAATCACCCAAACTTCTCTTGGTCGAACAATTCCAACGGGGGGAACTACACGTCAAATTCTAGGCAGCAAGGAAATTTCACCCCCCCAACAACCATATCAACAACAACAAAGTGGGGCAAGGTTTATTCTAAAATTAACCACCTTTCCAAATGACCCCACAAGGTCAAACCCTTTTTAAGAGACTCCACCGACTCAAGCCCCCGTTCCGCCTTCTCTCGATGAAACATTGCTTACACTTACAAAATTCATGCAATGCTCCAAAAAAAGATCAGATAGGATTGAAACTACCTTCGGCTAACTCGCTGCAAATAGGAAAAACTGAGTCGGGAAAACTACCGAGTCAACCATCACAAGCATAAGCCATCACCGTGCTTAGGAGTGGTTGGGTCATGGACTACAATGTTTCTTTGCCCGAAGAAGAATGTACACCACTGATCGTTCAAAATGATAGTGTAGCAATGAACGTTACCCCTCCACCGGTAAATGTTGAGAAGGAAGTCGAACCTTCAGAAATCCTTCATAAGGCATCAAACCCGTATCGGCCTCCTATTTCATTTCTGAGCTGCCTTCAACCAAAAAAGCAAGATAAGTGATTTCTTGAACTTTACAATATGCTTTCTAAAGTGAGTTTTAATCTTCCTTTACTTGATGTTACACGGAACGTTCCTTCATACGTGAAGTTTTTTAAAGATCTTGCTTCAAAGAAAAGACATTTTAATGACAATAAAAATTTTGTATTTCAAATGCGGCGAGTGACCCCGGGAGTTTTTATATAAAAATCAAGTTAGAAAATGGAAAATGAACTCGGGGTATGCTCGACCTTGGGGCGGGGATAAATCTAATGTCGTTCTCTATCTATGAGCAGTTTGATTTAGGTGACCTCAAGCTGACGAAGATGTGACTCCAATTGGTAGACCCTTCCATCCGATATCCCAAGGGAATTATCGAAGATATCCTCATGTAAGTAGATGGCCTCATCGTGCCCGTCAGTTTTGTTATTTGGATATCGGGGAAGTGCGGGATGATAGTCGGGAACACACTATTCTGTTGGGTTGACCCTTTATGGCCACAACCAATACGTTGATCGATGTAAAAAATGGCAGCATAACTTTGTCCGTTTTGGACGAAATGGTCACCCTATCCATTCACAACTTTCAAGCAACGCCCTCCTCTTCTATGAACACTGAATGTTCATTCATTGATCCCCTCGCTCCAATAGTACAAGAGAAGCTTGAAGAAGAATCTGTTATTCGTGAGTTCCTTACTCAAGACGATATCTCATGGCTCGCCGAGGACGACAATTGGCCAGAGACAAATCTGGAGGGGGTGATTGATCTTTGTGATCTAGGAGGCGAGAAACCTAATATTGAACCTAAAGCTGAACTCAAGCCCCTCCCAAGTCACCTCAAGTATGTGTTCCTTGAAGCAGGTGAAAAGAAGTTCGTCATCATTTTCACCGAATTAACGAGTGAAGAAGAGAAAGAATTGTTTGATGTGCTTAAGAGATTTCAAGGAGATATCGGTGGAGTTTCGGGGACATCAAGGGAATTATCCCAGCCACATGCATGTACTGTATTATGTTTGAGGAATGAGCGAAGCCGGTTCAAGATAGTCAACGTCGTTTGAATCCAAACTTGACGGAGGTCGTAAAGAATGAAAATCTTAAGTTGATTGACGAATAAATCTTTTTTATCGTGCTTGATAATGAGTGGGTAATCCCCGTTCATGTGGTTCCAAAAAAGGGTGGCATCACGGTCATCGAAATTGACAAGGGTGAGATTGTACCCACTCGATTGACCACCGGTTGGCGCATGTGCATTTATTATAGGAAGTTTAATGCCGCCACGAGGAAAGACCAGTTCCCACTTTCGTTCATCAATCAATTTCTCGAAAAATTTTCTGGCCACCAATATAATTTCTTCCTCGATGGCCTTTCCAGATACTATTAAGTAGTTATAGCTCCGGAAGACCAGAAAAAGATAACCTTCACATGCCCATTCGGAATGTTCGCTTTCCGGATGATAACTTTTGGTCTTTGCAATGCACCGAAAACTTTCTAAAGCTGCATGATATCCATTTTCATGGATATGATCGACGACTTCCTTGAGGTTTTCGTGGATGAGTTTTCAATATTTGGCTCATCTTTTACTTATTGTTATAATAATCTTTCTAAGGTTCTTGAGTGTTGCATTGGTAGTAACTTGACTCTTAGTTGGGAAAAGAGTCATTTTTTGGTAAAGAGTGGTATATTTCTTGGTCATATTGTGTCATGTAGGGTTTAGAAGTAGATAAGGAGAAAGTCGATGTCATTGAAATTTTACCCCCTCCTACGAACTTAAAAGGCATTATAAGTTGTCTAGGACATGCGAGCCTTTACCGATGATTTATCAAATATCTTTTCTAAAATTAGTCGCCCGTTTTCACTAAATTGCTTGGCCTTGATGTGCCTTTTGTATTCGATAAGTTGTGTCTAAATGCTTTCAACCTACTTAAAGAAAAAATCACTGCGGCTCCGGTGGTCGTTGCTCCAAATTGGTCCCTCCCCTTTGACATTATGTGTGATGCATCGAACAATGCGGTGGGAGCCATTTTGGGGCAACGAGTAGACAACCTTTTTCACGTCATTTACTATTTGAGCCTTATGTTGAATGAGTCTTACCAGCCCCGAAAAAGAACTTTTCATCGTAGTTTTCTCACTTGAAAATTTTCGCTCTTATATAGTCGGTTCTAAAGTCATAGTCCATAGAAACCACGCGGCTCTCCATCACCTTTTTAATAAAACTCAAACCAAGCCATGTTTAATTCGATGGATACTTCTATTGCAAGAATCTAATGTCGAGATTCATGATGGGAAAGGTTGTGAGAATGTAGTTGCCGACCATTTGTCTCATTTAGTTGTAGAAAACATTTGCATGAGCATGAACGTATTAGTGATGCTTTTCCTTATGAATATACATATGCTATTTCTTCTCACCCCACCCTATGGTATGCTGATATTTCGTGCGTGTGGCCATATGAGAGATGATTTATCCTTCTAAGAACGGAAGAGATTTCTTTCAATTTGTAGGCATCACTTTTGGGAGGATCCGTGCCTTTTTCAGTTTGGGAAGGATGGTATTATTTGAAGATGTGTTCCTAAACACGAGCAACAAAGCATATGGTCTTTTTGCCACGATCAATAATGCGGCTGCCGTTTTGGAGGACAATAGACCGCTTTCAAAGTCCTTCAATCAAGATTTTATTGGCCAACGCTTTTTAAAGATGCTCAGTTTTGAAAATCCTTCGACCGACCACTAATAGGGAATATTGGAAAGAGGAACGAGATGCCATTGACGAGCAACCTTGTTGTTGAATTATTTGATGTATGAGGCATAGATTTTATGGGACCATTCCCGAATTCTTTTGGGCACGAGTACATTGTAGTGGTCGTCGACTACGTGTCCATATGGGCTGAATCTATCCCCACCAAGACATGTGATGCCAAGATTATACTTAAGTTCGTGCAGGATAATATCATTAGTCGATTAGGGTTCCCGAGAGCCATCATTAGTGATGGAGGTATTCATTTTTGAAACAGGTTGTTTTCAAGATTGATGGTACAATATGTGGTCAAGCATAAGGTGGCCACATCGTACCACCCTCAAAAGTCGAGATAAGTGGAGACAAGCAACAAACAAATCAAAGCAATCCTTGAGTAAACTGTCCAACCGAACCAGAAGGACTGGTCGACTAAGCTTAAAGACGCTCTTTGGGCAAATAGGACAGTGTACATGATGATTTTAGAACTCTCCCTTATCGAATGGTATACGGCAAGGCATGCCATCTTCTGGTCAAATTTGAGCACCGAGCCGACTAGGTTATATGAACCGTAAATTTCGATTCGAAACAAGTCGATGATGTGCGGGGGCTATAACTCAAAGAGCTTTACGAGATAAGAAACGACGCTTATGATAATGCCGAGATCTAAAAAAGGAAAGCGAAGCTTTAACATGATAAGAAGCTCATTACTAAAGATCTCAAGTCCAACATGCAAGTTTTGCTCTATAACTTTCACCTCCATCTATTTCCCAGGAAGTTCAAGTCACGATGGAGTGGCCCGTTCATGATCAAAGATGTGATGCCATATGGAGTGTTGAAATTGGTTAACGAGATGACCAAAGAACATTTTGAAGTCAACGGTCATCGTCTTAAAGTATATTTTCAAGGATTAAAACAAACCCATTATATGGAGTCCGACATTTAAAGACCCACCTATTGCTTAGCCGACGAGAATTCGTATAACTATGGATGTTAAACAAGCGCTTCTTGGGAGGCAACCCAAGTATTTCGTATCCTTATTTTGAGATTTTTGTATACTTGTATATTCATACGTTAACTTCTCTGTTCTTTTTCGTTTTTATTCTGTTACTCTTCCTTTTGGGTTTTTTCCTCTTGTCCGTGTAGAAGGGAGTATTACGTTAGAGATAAAAGACCAATTATGCACCCCCGAAAGCATTTTCAAAAGGTTCGAGGTTTTGCTCGAAAAATGGTGATCAAAGGAGCAAAAACAAAGCACAAAGAAATACCCATCGATCGACGCGTTGGTCAACGTGAAGTCAACCAAGTACCAATGCATGCATCAATTGACATCGATTTCGCTTCGGCATCAACGAGAACTCTCTGTCTAACCCGTCGATGGACCATTTATCATGTCGACAAGAACTCTCTGTCCAACCCATCGATCGATGCCCATGTCGACGAGAACTATTTGTCCAACCCGTCGATCGACTCCCATGTTAACGAAAACTCTCTTCCAACTCGTCGATGTCCCGTCAATCGATGCCCATGTCGATAAGAACTTACTATCCAACCCTTGCCGACCCAGACCCGACTCAGTCACTGGCTCTAAAATTCAGATTTTCAAACTGACTCATTTCACCTTCGGCTAACCCATTTATGGGTTATAAATACACCTCCAACCCCCAACTCCTCTCATTCTTCTTCTTCTTCTTCCATTTCGCAAGAACCTTATCAAATTCTTATTGCTTTTTCTTGCTTCTCACTCATTTTCTGGCGAACTCACTCATTTTTTGGCAATCCTCCAACAATGATCTACCAACTCCGACTAGTTTCTACCTCCATTAGATTTTCTGTCACCAGTTTCCTCTGTTCCTTCCATGAAAAAAATGGCCCAAGCCCATTTCATTTGACGCTTACGTCTTTTTATTTGAAAACTGAGGTACTTCGCTTGAGCTTACTCATTGTTTTTGTCGTATTAAATTTCTTGGATGGGTTGGTGATTCTCTTGTTCAGGTTTTTCTCCAAATTTCTCTTTGAAAATCTCGCACACCACATGCTCGACGAAATTCCCCAAAGAGCACACTCTTTTAAATTCCTTCTTTTTCGATCCCCGCTTGCTTCAAATTTGTTTCACTACATCTTGGGTGGGAAAAAGAAAAGTATCTTGGCCAAATACGAGGACCCATTTCCTATTTACTCAAAAGATGAGGGAAAGGTTTTTGTTTCGATTAGAACTTGGGGATTTACGATGCATCGAGCGATTAATTTTGACGATGTGGAGAAACGGGCCCAAGAAGGCTCAAAACATTACAAAACTGTTTTAAGATATATCGAGGGGCTTGGGTGCACCGCGTTCTTCTAGATGGACCAACCCGGATATCGCAAACTCGTGCTTGAGTTTTTTACCACTTTGATCGTCTTCGTCAATCGAACACTCACTTGCCGACTTGGTGTTAACGAGAATTAAAAGAACGAACATTTATTTGAAGTAGTGTTCTAGTTTGGTAGAAATGACATTCCCCCAATGCCTCAAGACGATGAGTTTGACATTGTCGCTTTTTGGTATGAATTAACGGGGAGAAATACGGGCTCCTACAATCGGTTTCCGATTACAAGGATTCAAGATGACATAATCTATGTTTCCTATAAAATCCTTGTCCATGTAGTGATTTGTAAACAAGAGGTGACCAACGCTACAAAATCAGAACTTTACACGTTGTCGTGCCTCAACAACAGTCGATGCCTACGTCTTTTTCATGTTCTCTTGAACATAATATAAAATATTTTGGAGAAGAAGCCGGGAAACAAAATACCCCTCCTATCCTTCATCCCATTCATAACCAGCATCGTCAATTACTTCGGGTACAATCCATCTGACATGGGTCTAGTAGAACTTGGGGTCACCAACCTCCCGACGGCCAAACGCAACACGACAACTTCGAATCACCCTCGAGACCTCGGGTAAGGAGGAACTTCGACTCATCACACCAAAGTAAATGAGGAAAAAGGAGTTAACAAGCCGAATTAGGCCCGTGCCAAGGTTGGGATCAATTTTTTGAGGTAAATTGAGAATTCCAAATGAGTATGTTCGAGAAACTCTAAATCATCAATGAAAAAACTAATAACAATCACGAAAGCAATCATCGAAATTTTTTAAAGTTAAGAGCTTGACTCTCCTGACTCAAAGAGCGTTTCGGCCATGCAACTTCTCCTCAAGCGACTGACTCCCATTTGGATATGGATCTTAATGACAATCCTCCCACATATTATCCTAAGAAAATTGACATTTTCTTTTTATCTTGTGTTTTCATGTATATCGTTCGTTCTTCTCCACTTACCCCTTTTTGTAGGTTCCTCTCGATTCGACCGCCCATTGGATGTCACTTCACGCTCGACTCATTATCACAAGCATGACTATAGGGACGTATCTCTCTCTCTCTCTCTCTCTCTCCCCCTTTTACCATATTTTATCTTATTTTATGTGCAATGTGGCATTTCATGGTTTAAGTGTGTGTGTGTGTGTGTGTT
>BMAC01000011.1:1307872-1325459 GCA_014905375.1 Phtheirospermum japonicum
TTGTCCTTGTTTAGTAAATTCTTTTGTATGCTTGCTTGTGTTTATGGATTGATATAAGTTGTAACCTTGATGAATTAACGTGGTTAGATGCTTTGGTTTGGTTTTTTAGACTTTCATTTGACATTAATGTAATTGTGGGACATGAAGTGTAGGAAACCTATGAAGTGTTTTGACCTTGTTCTATTCGTGCAATTCATTCCGAGAGTCGAATACTCTCTACTAGCCCCATTTCCAAATGCTCTCTATAAGAATTTTTGTTAATTTTTTGTTTTATTTTTGGAGATCTTAAAAACTCCATGTGCTTATCAGAAAATATTGTAAGTTGCATTTAGCAACAAGAGATTAGAGTCAATGAACTCACACTTTTGAGTTGTAAATATCGTGTTCATCTAGTACCACACCTTCATGGGTACTAAAAAAAAACCAAAGAAAAAAATCAAATAAAAATGGTACAAGAAGAGATATCCTTGTACAAGTGATGTGTATATAATAAGTCGTGAAACCCTTGTACGCATTTTTATTTTTACTTTTTAAAATTCATTGTTAAAGAGGTGCATATATGATTGGGCTAGTGGAGTGCCGACTTAGTTGATTGAGCACGTGCGTGAAGGGCAACACACTACTTTTAGGCATTCGAAGTGATTCTAAACTTCTTATCTCAATGTATTGTATCCTTTTAGTTGAGTTTCTAATTAATTTAATGCATAAATCATCAAATCATTTGAATGCATTATTTTTTAGTTTATTGGGTGGCTAGGTTTTTCTTTTCTATGTCTAGGCTCGGTTTTGCTTGAGGACAAGTAATAACCTAAGTGTGGGGGAGTTGATTCGTACATATATGTGTGTGATTTTCGTTTATTTTTGCATCTTGTTTTGTATGTTGTAGTGGGTATTAGGTCATATTTTCTATCTTTTTTCTTTCTTTTAGATTTTTCGTAGCTCGTGTCGACTTTTATTTTATTTAGTACTCTTTCTCATATCTTTTGTAATTATTTGTTCTAGCTTGGTTTTCTTATCCTTTTAGTCATCCGAGCGGAGCCAAGCACATCCCAAAGAGTTACGACCAGTTCGGATCGACAAAAACTTGATAAGGGTTCGTAAAACATGCTCGTTGGTCGACTTGTAATCGACACATCACTGACACACATCTCTTGCCCGCGTTGAAAACCTGAGTCACTCGACCTGCTGAGAAATACCCACTACTGTCAATTAATGTGCCACGTCGATGCGTCATCAATGTACGCCTGCCACCACTTCGACAGTCTGAGTCGATCGACCCGTCGAAAACTTCTCGCCATCATCGACCGAGAAAAGTCATCAATGCAGTAGATGATAATTGTATTATTATTTTGCATGTAATTGTTGTGTTTTTCCTTGTGTCTTTAGTTAGAGTTTAGCGTCGTTTCTAGTAGTTTTGAGTCGTTTTTCATTAGGGTTTAGGTCTTTTTCTTGTTCATTATCTTTTTAGCTTTAAGTGTACTAAGTGTGAGGTGTTTGTGCTATTTTTTAGGTTTTTATGTTTGAATTCTTGTTTTGTAGGTGGCTAAAAGGGATTATATTCGCTCGATGGATGTCTCAGTTGTCGTAATATAAGCATAACTCTAAAACCACTTTTTCCATTTGCCTCCACCTTATACCATTGGAAATATTAGAGAATTGTCTAAAACTTTTGTGTTTACAAGAATTCCAAATTTCGAGTGTAAAAATGGTAAAAATCAGCTTTAAGTGGAGACAGTCCGTCGTCGCCTTGTTTGTGGTAGGTTTTGGTGCGGAGCCCATAACTCTCGGAAGAAACCTCCAAATGACACAATTCAAAAGCCAGATGATAAACAAGAGAAAGGGATACATTTTATATCTGGACATCATTGGCTAATTACGAAGTTTTGGCAGTCGATCGACTGGGTTTCTGTCGAATCGACTGCCTGACAGAGAGTTGGCTGTTCGGGACTGGGCAGTTGATCGACTGAGACGCTGGGAGTTCGGCCATTCTGATCATTTTTGGACGTTTTAGACCCTACAAGCTACTATATAAAGCCTACACCTTGCACATTTGAAGGACAACTCCTCTCCCAACCTAAGTTAGGGTTTGGGATCAAATTACTCTCAAATCTCTTGGATAATCTTCTCTCTTAGGTTTTAGATTCAAGTTCAAGCTTTTATGTAATTTCTTTTTCCTAGATTAGATTTAATTTCAAGCACCCTTTGGGTTTGTAAGCCTAAGAAGAATCCAAATTCTCCTTTGGATTGTTACTTTGATGCAATTACATTCAAGCTTTGTTTCATTTCTTAATTCAAGTAAGTTTCCCTTCAATTTCATATTTTATGCTTTAATTCCATGTTTGTTCTTCATTTTCATGCTTTGTTCTTCATTTTATGATTTTTGTCTTAGCACCTTGAACTCATGATGAAACTTGTGAATTGGCTATGGAATCTAGATGAGTGACACATCTAGATCATAGATCGGCCCTTGGATCGTCTTGATTTTGAGATTTTGCTATGCTTTATTTGCAACTTTATTTTTATGCTTTGTTTCATACTTAATCCTAGATCTAGGCTTTGTTTCTTGTTATTTTTCTTAAAGTTTCAAACTTTCTGGTCAACTTTCCTTTATCTTTACATCCATGCTTTCAATTTTTGTTAATTTGCTTTATTTAGGATTTTATGCATTGTTGTACCTTGTGCATGCATGCTTGTACTTGGTGAAACATTGCATTTTCTTGCTTATTTTCATTATTTCTTTGCATTTCTATTTGAGGCATACGATGAGGCATCCGACCAACTTGGTATTTCAATTTCTAGGATAGTTTAGCTATTTTAATTATTTTATTTTCATTTTCCCTTTATTTTCTAAGCTTGAAACACTTTGAAACTCACAATTGAATCGATCTCCGATAAAACCGAGCCATGAACTCGTTGATTCATTTCAACACCATAAAATATTACACTTCAATTATCGATCAGCATAAGTCGATGGTCGATCAACGATCATCATTTCCAAGTAAATTCACCATGGTGACCTCCTCGACTCACACTATTTAAGAGTCAACACTTCCCAACTGCGAGGGGATCTACAGACCTTCCTATTTCTGACCTAAAAAGCTCATTTTCAAACACATGATTCATCCCATATTCCTCTCTTTGATAATTTACCTTCCGTTATTGATTTGAAGACTACGGTAACTTAGGTATTGAGAAACCATATCGTTTGAAGCTCCTTAGTCTCTTTTGGTGATTAGGATTTGAAGAATTTGTTTTGGTAATTTCGATATTCGATTCCTAGTATTTTTCTTGTGGATTTTTAATATTTATTTTAAACATGTTGGTTGCTTGCGCATGGATTTTTGTTTAAATGGGGTCGAAATTTTGTTAACTTAAGGAGATTGAATCCCATTGTTATCATACTTTCTAATCAAGATTGTTATTCTTTCAATGTTTAGAATATAGACAATTTTATGATTCCTTTTTGGACTTGATTTGATTATTGAACACCTTTAGTTGCCTACATGTTCTCGTACTTTATTGTGTCCAATTCGTATGCTTGTAGATTTATTATGATTCGTGTTGATTTGTCGATAGGTTGTTACATTTAAATTAAAGTTCTATTATTTACTTTATTCTTTTTCTCTAAGAAAGACAAACCACAACACTCATTGATCGCGTTTTTAGTTCAATTATGCTAAACCGAGCATTTTGATTCTGATTGTCATTCTTTGAGAGTTTCGAATTGAGTCAAACTTACCAGATACAATCGCTTCGTTCTCTTACTGACGAACCTTTCTTTAATAAAAAAAAAAGTAAGTGTAAAAAGTTCGATTCAATCACATATAACACACATATACCATTGCACATAACATATATACCATCGCACATAAAATATGTATATCATCATCGGGCGCACAATGCATGGTGCACTCAGATAAACTATATACCATCCCTCAAAATCGCTTATTTCATTTTATTTATTTAACTATTTTTTCTTTATTTAATTAAATATTTGCAATCTTGGAAATATTTTATTAGTTTTCTAAGAGAACAATCTCTTTATTACAATATATATTACCTTTATATATAAAGTTGGTTTACAAACTTTTGGGGGATGACGTGTCGTGTCTGAAAATGTGTTTTATACTCTCTGAATCAACAACTGCGTAAGCTAGAGGCACGACTTGTTGATTTGCGTCAATTGTAACTGCCATCAACAACGTGTGCTTGTACTTTCCAACCAGAAAGGTTCCATCAACACTGATCACCTTGCGACAATGTCTAAAAGCCTCGATACATGGTCGAAATGCCCAAAATACAAATCTTAACATGTGCACATCGGGAATGCCAGAAGATTTGTGTCGCCACTCGACCACGATCCCCGGGTTGTACATTTGCAAGGCCTACATGTATTTTGGTAAATATGAATTGAACCCACTAATAGGCCAGCGCTTGGCCTTTACTCTAGCCCGTCTTTATAGGATAGAGCGAACTCTTCTCTCTTTACAAGGGAAGAAATTGAGGAGGCTGCTTACGATGATCTTGGAGCGACTTTTGGCACTCCCCTGTTGGGGAAAGTGTGTGTCATTTTAGATTGAATTATTCAATATATTTTAATCACATGATTACTGACGAAGTGGATCATAATTAAATTCTGGAATCTTCTTGATTATTGAGAATAGCTGGTAGAGCATTCAAGATGCCATTAAACCAAAGATGGAGAAAGTGGAATAAACCAAAGACTAAAACGTGTCAAGTTGTTCACTCTCACGATTTTTTTTTCATCATCTTTTTTCACCCGATTTCTCTGTAAATCTAATTTTATATTTCTTTCCAGGCTGAGTATGTTGAAGGAAGGTTGAGAAAACCCAAGATCGGAAGGGGTCAGGTTGTGTGGGGTCTTAAAATGACATCTGACGATGCTTGAACTTCTTTTCTTTCTCTGTTTTTTCTTCATATTCCTCTTCTTCTATATCTAACCGGTTTTTTCTTTTCTCTCTCTCTCTCACACACACACATTAAAGTATAGTGTTGTTATTTTCTTTATTTAATTTGGCACATTAGAAGTAATAATTAAGGAAATGCTCCATGTCTTCTCTTTCAATTCTGAAACTGTTGTTTGTTGCAAATATGAAACTTGGGTCATCTATACTTTAATATCATTATGCTTAGCATGGTTAATTAGTCTAGGAGCTGTCGTGGTAAGTCTATCTAGCATAAGTTTGAAGATAAATTGGTGCTTAATAACATGTTGCCTGCTTCTTCCCAACACCATTGAATGGGTAAGTTATTTATACATGAAACTATTGTTTGATTGAAAGGTGATGTGCTTAAATAAGGGCTTAAATTTTTATCGTCTAGATTTTGTGGATCATCATGTTCCATTAGCACTTTAATTTCTTTTGGTTAATAATGTTCTTTGGATTTGATTAGGGTGTGAAAACACTAAATAGGTGAATATTGTTATTTTTATCTCTAATAATTTTACGTTTATGTATCACAAATTTTCATTCAATGATAGTAGCGTTAAAACAAGGGACTCAATTGGTTATGTGTTCATGCAACAGAGACAAACATTATTGTTAGTTAACATTTAGTGTAAAATACATAACATTTTACTTTCATTTTCTCACTATAGTGTCCTACTTCAACTATGCATAAGCTTTAGGAGTTGTTGAACTTTATTTATATTTATATTTTATTTATAAGTTTAAGGTTGAGAATAATTGTTTGGTGCTTTTTTGATTTTATTTTATTCTATTATAACTCCTTTTTGATATTTGTTAAACTTTTATGAGTTGTTTAAGGTTGGTGGATTTGCTTACTCAGTTGTTCCACGTAGTTTTTCTCATCATCCTCTTCTTCTTCTCTTATTTTTATATTTCTTATTTTGGCTATTTGATGCGCATAAATATAGGAATGATTATGACATTATTTTACTTAAATTACAACTATGGATTCATAATTCTTAAATCACGCACTCAACGTAGTGTCCGTTTGAATATAGGGATCACATGTATTTTGTGCGAATGGGTGAATATGATTTTGTTGTGATGTCAATTAATTTGATTATTTCCATAGCCGCGGAATAAATCATGACCAGAAATAAATTCTACTACAAACCGCAATCAGAAACCTAAGTAATGTAGAGACATAAGAAAACTCAACAAATTCCAAAACATATGTATTCTGAACAATCTGCGAAACTTCCGTACTTTAAATTTTCAATGTGGAACCATGCGTTTGAATGTCACGGGAATTGATATCCTTCTAGAAAGTCTCTTTCTACAACCCAAATTAATGAAAACCCATGTGGTCAACGGTCATGGAAAAGCTCAAAAGAACTTTTTATATCATTCCAAGTTTTGTATAGAATAAGTTTGCTTCTGGACTCTTGTCATGGTCTCGCGTCCAAGATTGTGTGTGTAAGTGATTAACTATAAAATCAGCTGAATCAGCACCTTGTTATGTTTTTATGATCGAACTACGATGACACTAAAATATTGAGCTCGTTGAAGGAAGTTCAAATCTTAGGACTCAATAGAAACAGAGACCCAAGATCTCGTAAGAAGATGATTTGTTGCTTTTATTATTTATTGCTTATAAATCCCTTTATATAGGGAGTACAAGTAATATAGGAAACGAAAATATAATGAGGACAACTATCAGAGATATTGTCCTTAGTTATTATATTAACATTTGGTAATAAATCTTAAATCTTCTATAATTAAAATTCCAAAAATCAAACTACTAATCTTCATAAATCTCCAATTTGATTTCTTGCGCTTTTCATATTGCTTACCCATGAATACATCTATAATATTAATTGTACCTTACTCCCTTCCTGGAGAAAGAGCTTGTCCTCAAGCTCGAAAGATGGATAAGCCACACAAAAATCTGCCACATTTTCCTATGTAGTGTTGAGTACACCAGAGGACGAGAGCGGAGAATCATAAATGGCAGTGGAGTAATTTGACATAGTGAGTGGCCATTTCTGTATTGGGAAATTTTTTATAAATAGAGAAGTTATGTTGTTCTTTCGAGTGCCAAGCATACTGCTCTTGTGATCTAGCCCGCCCTAATAATTCTTCAAAATGACATTGATATTCCTCAACTATGTCCGCTTGCTTCAGGTTCACCAATTCTCCTAGTGGGTTATTTCTTAGAGGTGGTCCAAACCTGAGAGTACAATATTCTTTGAACATTCTCCAAGACATATTTGGCTCCTCTTGTTCGGTTTGGTAATACAATAATTGTCCAAACTTGTGGAAAGCAGCTAACCCATATCTGTTTGATTCTATTGTTCATTGGTTGTAAAAGAATTCCTGACATGGTGTAACCATGTGAGGTGTCCTCCAATCCATTAAAGGTTGGGATGTCCAACTTGGAGTAGCATGGCATGAATACGTTCCCTCATGGTGTTCCGTTTTTGTTGGTATTTGGCATTTGTTTTGTCTGTGAGAATCTAATTCTGCTACTCTCTCCACCTCCCGCTTCTTTGTTGCGTGTAGTGCTTGTACTAGTGAATCTATAGAACTTTGCGCCTCTTGAATCATGGATTGCACCTCGGAAGCATTGATTGAATCGCCCATCATTTCTATCTTTGGTACCAAGTTTTTGTGATCTCGCATCCAGGATCAGGTGTATGGGCAATTAACTATAAAATTAGATGAATCACCACCCTTGTTACGGTTTCTTGATCGACCTATGATAACATTGAGTAACTGAACCCGTTGAAGAGAGTTCAAACTTAGGACTCGATAGATAGAGACCCAAAATCTCGTAAGAAGATAAGTTGTTGCTTATCATTTTTATTACTTATGAATTTCTTTATATATACAAAGGATATAGAAATGGAAAATATAATGAGTGCAACAATTAGATATATTATCTTTAGTTATTATAATAATATTTGGTAATAAATCTTAAACCCTCTAAAACTAAAATACTAAAATTAAACCGTTGATCTTTCTGAATCTTCAATTTGATTTCTCGCGCATTTCATATTGCTTGCCCATGAATGCACCTGTAACGTTACTTGTAACAATTTAATTTGGAAAGATTAACTTATAATCTCTCCGTTTTTTATTAAATGTCATTTTAGAATTTATGTTTAGAATTAAGGAACATGTAAATATGACTAATATACCCTTAATCAATTAATAATATTCCTAATTAAACTCTCGTACCTCTTTACTAATAATTGTCTTATTACCATAAATGTATTTTGTTTCATTAAATGGGTAGGGATAAAGTTGGAAAAAAGGGATAAAAAGTTCCAAAACGAAAATTAATTTGAAGCAAAATTTAACTTCTAAAACGACATTTAATATGAACCGGGGGGAGTATTATTATCTTCCTCGAAAACAAACTAAGAAAATGTGTATCGGAGAATTGCATGTTCTGATAAATTAAAATCAAGTCCTTATAGTATTTTGAAACTTGTGTCAACTGAAATGGTTCAATAGTAAATACACTGATTATGGTAAAATACTTGGTCTGCTAACGGAAACTGAAGACCACATCGCCATATTCTCTTCTTTTTGTTATTTTCTCTATGTGTATTTTCATTCCCTAAGTCTTTAATTATTATTTTTTAAGATATTTAAGTAATTGTTTGGACAATTTTTTTGCCAGTACTATAATGCTCCATTTATAGAATTACCTTTTTTTTGGGTGTGTGTGTCAATTTTCCATGTTATCAGTATTAATACATGAGTTCAAAGGATGATACAAGTCATGTCCATTTTGCACATTAGAGCAAAAATGGTAAAGGCTCCTTTGTTATTATCAGCAACGACTAATTACGCCAAGACTAATGTAAGGCACAAAATCTTTATGTATGACTCAAACTTTTGTGCATCCCTTTTATTAAATTGCTCGCAAGAGTACGAGGTAACTGTAGGGTGATGAGTTTAACTCGAGTCGTATCTCTCGAGAAAACAACTGTTCGGTCTTTCGGATGTTTTTCTCAATTTACGAATTAAAGTAAAATACATGTACAACTGGGGTTTTGAAAGATATTGAGTTGATCATTATAACAAAAGTAATAATTAAACTAAAACTAATTAAAACTAATTACTCTAGCTAGATTATCAACTACGAGCAATAATTTAAACTACTAATATTACGCAACCATAAATTAAATCTAATTAACGAATCTAAGATCATAAGCATAAGAAATTACCACTAAACAACGAATCATAAGAATCTAAGATTAACGAATAACTAAGCATAAATCGATCGCATAAATAAAATAAATTAACCAATATCCAATATCAAGAATAAAAATGATTAAACTAATTATCAAAACTAGAATTAATTAAGAAATCAACTAAGCAATTAACTATGAATTTAACTAAGAGTTTAGAGTACTTATTGTAACTACGAAAAGAAGTAAAAATCTCCAGTTATTCCGGAGTTTGAACGTTGATCTTGGGCGAAGAATGAATCCCGAACACGAATTCGATGTTTTGGAAGCGTTGTTCTTCGATCCTTGATCTCCGTCTTCAAATCTTGTTATGAGATGTGGAATTATGTTTATTATCAGCAAAAATACCCTAGGGGGATCGTATCTCTGGTGTCTCTCCTCTCAAAATCCGAAATATAGAGGGTTTATATAAATATTGCAAGTCTTGGCGCACAAGAAACCCTAAAATCCAAATTCTGAGCCGTCGCGTCGACGTAGCGTCGACTGACACGCGCTGATACTCGGCGTCGGTGCTGCTTGGGCCTACGCGTTGGCTGGGCGGGTGCGTCGACTGGGTGCGTCGACATCGACGCTTCAGCAAGTTGCGTCGACAGTGCGTCGACGCTGCGTCGACTGACGCGGATCATGGCTCGTGTCGACAGAGCGTCGACGGTCGTGTCAGTCGACGCGACTGCGCGTCTACCTCCGTCTCTCTCTATCTTTTTCTACTCGTTTCGCCGGAAAGGCTCGTTCTCCTATTCTTGATTATCGAACTCCGTCTATTACGCGTTGAACTCTTCCGGTTACTTAGCTGTAAGGTGAAAACAACGAAATATCACCTATTTGCATCAATTACGATTAAAATACGGTAAAATAATTCAAATAGAAAAACGAACTAAAAAGCTAATAAAAATAAGGACAAATCTACTCTAATCAACTACCCCACGCTTAATTGGTTTGTTCGTTCTCGAACAAACGATAAATTCAAATTATGATTAGAATGAAAATAAGTTCAAGCAAAGAGTCGTGTTGTGCTACATACATAATTTTGAAAATATAGATACAAGTCACGCAACGTCAAACACTTGACCATTATTACATTGTTGTTTCAAAATAAAATCATGCTTCCTCACGAAGGATAATATATATAAGTACGCTCAAAAGCACTCAAGTATTTTCTGCATGGGACGTGTATACACTCAAATCATACAATTACATGCTCAATAAATAAGCACCGAAAATCAATCTTTTTTCAATCGCAAATTAAGTGTGTAATCAAAACTAAGAATCGGTAAAGGTCTTTACGGGTTGTAATGCAAGGCTTTTTGGACGGGTATGAAATATACAAGTCGTGTGGCTAATCGCTCACTCAACCTACTCTAATCAAGAAGCAAATTGCTTCACCTCGCTCAAAAATAAAAACCTCACTTAACTCTCATAACGTAGCCTTTAAAATATAGGTTATTCCTCAACTCAAAACTCGTAAACCGACTGAAAGCTCAAAAACCACTTAAGCACAATTGAAGCTTATAGCATGCTTCTTACACAACTCTTGCCTTCTAAACATTAGGCTTCATAAAATAAACAATTAGACTCAAGCCTTTACAAGAGCGTAGGCAATTAATCAACATATCCACCATCATATCTTTTTCTTTTTTTTCCCCCTTTATTATTATTATTTTTTTATGGGGTATTAACTTTTTTCTCTCTCTTTTTTTTTTATATTTTTCGGATGGTGGTCCTTAATTACAAAAATAATAAATTCCTAATAAAAGTTTCCAAGACACTAATAACCAATAAAAATAGCGAACTCCTACCCCACGCTTTTAATAGGTTAGTAGCGGTCAACTCAATAAAACCACTCATGGCTAAAGGCATGGATTATTTGGCTATGATTGGCTCATTCGAAATTTATAGTGGCTAAAATTATATGGATATGGCCGGAATAGGGTTTTATATGTGCCTTAACGTCATTTTCAAAGTCGACTACACACAGCGGTTTCAAAGAGATATCAAAACTGAAACTTATTCACGTACATGCAATGATGATAAACACTCAGGCTACTCACAGGCTTTTGCATGAAAGAGTTTTGAATTGACGCTGTTTTTAAGGTTTTGCGAAATCGATTGCGTCCAAGTACCATTTTACAATATATAATAATAAATTTTGAAAAATTATGCACTTATGCACGCTAAAAGGTGAAAACAAATAATCATACTTAGTCAGCTTCGACAGGCATGCCATACAAACACAATTAAGCGTAGAAATAGCAATTAATCACGTTTAATCATATAATTATTACAGGCCAAGTATCAAATAAAATTACACAATTAATCAAAACAAATCACACTCGACCACCCCCCTCTCTAAAAATCCCGGCAATCTCCTGATTGCCACAAATACATCCAAAAATCAAAAAGAGGAAGGAAAAAGAAAACATCCCTGAAATAATAGTAGTCGAGCCGCTATTCGTGATTTGTGTAATTGGCCACTTCTTCAACGTACGTGATATGAATTGCCCTAAAAGAAAAATAAAACACACAAAAACAAAGAAAATAACAATATTTTTGGATTTTATATTTTATATTTTTTTATTTTTATTTTTTTTTAATAAAGCATACATAAAAATAAAGATACGAGATTTAGAACTCGCGGGATTCATCATCCTCGTTGGGGTTCTCGTCGACATCCATGCTAGGTGTGGGGTATGCCGCCTCAAATCGCTCCTCGAGCTTCGAAATGCGAGCTCGCATCTTCTTAAAACTCTGACGGTTTTGGTCGTGGTTCGCATCAATCTTCTCGTCGATGATTTGGATCTTATCGAACATCTTCACTTGAAATGCCCGATTTTCTTCGAAAAATTGGCTCCAATCGGGACTCGGGCTGGAAGTTGAATGGCGGGCTTGCTCCATATCCGCGTCGCCATCGTCGTCGTCATCGTGTAGTCGAGATGAAGATCCTCCTCTAGTCGTTGACCTTACTCGGGTGCCAGTGCACGCGTAAGAGGTAATGAAGTGGTCCCGAGTGGGCTAAGTCCTTTTTTGGCCGGATCGAACCCGAAGTGACGGGCGAGGCCGGTAATGTATTGTGCAAATGAGAGAAGTGGCGACTTTCTTCCCGGAGTACCCTTAGTGACGTTGTAAAGTCCTAGCAAAATTAGCGGGTACAACCGGACTTGACAACCATCAACGAGGCATTGTAGAACATAAAGCTCGGCTTTGGTCGCGTAGGTGGCCTCGTTCTTGCATAAAATAATGTGTCCGAGGATCTTATAGGCAACGTAAAGGGCGTCGTCTTGAATTTTCGAGCAAGGAAAATGCTTGCAATCGCCCGTATTTCCCCCGGTGATCATCCCCCCCAAAGAGGCTAAATCGAAGCCTTGAACTCCAACCAGGTGGTCCCCTACGGTCGGGAAACCAAAAATGTGGCCAAAAATCTCCTCGTCTACACTAACGTCATTCCCTCCTAGTCGACAAGTGAACGTCTCGTCATTCCGGATTGCCAACGTGGAGAAAAACTCTAGCATAAGCTCTCGAAATCCGGGAAGGTGCATTTGGGCGAAGTACCCACAACCAAGGCCATATACATAACGCGAAAGACCGGTGTGGTGTCCCGACCCATTCGAGGCTTCGACCGCAAGTCCTTGGACGTTCAAAATCCTATGCGTAGCGAAACCTCACTTGCGAATATTCTTGAACATGTCCCCTTCCTTTTTGTCAAAAATTGGGAATGGTGCTCCATATTTCCCCGAAATATCTTTACGTTTACCCGCTCGAGACATTATCAAAAAATACGAAAACGAACGGGATTGAAAAACCTTGAAAATAAAACTTTTTTCTTCTTTGGGGAATTTCGTCGAACACTTGGCGTGCGTGTTCAACCAACTAAAAACTTAAACAATCCTTGCACCAAAAACTTCCCAACACAACCAAATAATGAATATAACGGTCCCAAAAAGGTTTCAAGTGAAGTACCTCGTCGATTTCCCGTAGAAACGCAAGATTTGCCCGAAATTGCCCGAATTTGCTTCAAATCCACCTAGCCCGTAATGGAGGTTTTGGATTATAAGCAAGATAATGGATGGATGTGGTTGATTTTTTGAAGCGTATGAATTTCTGAAATCTTTTGAAAAACAAACGAAAATTTTTGAAAAATAAGAAGAAGAAAAAAAATTTTAGAACAAGAAGAAGTTAGAAGTTGAAAAGTGGGAGAAAAAAAGGGGGTTTGGATGATTTTAAAACTGTTTTTCTGGGCTATCCCCGCGGGTCATACGCGAACGGGTTGGTCAGTGGGCCAAAAACCGGATTAAAACGCTTTTGGGCTGGGCGCGTGGCTCGCGTCGACGCCCGCGTCAGTCGACGCGACAGAGAATGATTTCTTGGCATTTGGCGTCGACACGGGCGGAATCCTGGGCGTCTTTTCTTTGCTTGGTCGATTAATTCTCCTCGTCCGAGTTCTTCCACCTGTTCTAAAAAGATAAAAACAAAAATAAAAAAATAAATAAAAATAAAAATAAAATACAAAAGGATACATAATGCTTGGGTTGCCTCCCGAGAAGCGCAATTTTTAACGTCGCTTGCTCGACGCAATTTTGTTCGTTTAGTTCCAACCGTACGGTGGATCTCCAAACACCATCGAGTTATGATCGCGACTCTTCTTCCTTTTGTCATAATAATGTTTCAACCTATGCTTGTGAACTTGAAATGATAATTTTCCGATCTCGTCATACAACGTGGCTACGCCGTACTCATCCAATTCTTTTATCGAGAACGGTCTGCTCCACACAGCTCCAAAATCAGCTGGGTCATATTTACGCTCGTGATTATACAGTACTAAGTTTCCAACCTCGAACTGCAAGTTTTTAACTTCCTTCGTGCGAACCTCTTTCGATTTCTTCTTCACCTTCGCCCAATCGTCGAAATATGCCTCTCCCTTGTTCTTTTTGCGTGAAAATCTAAATTTTTTGTTAGGGTCGAGAGAATCGTGACTTGGGCGACTTATTGGTGGTTTATGCGGTCGCTCCACATCGAAATCGTCTCCAAATTCTTCTACGATATCGCGCATGTCAATACCTAGTAACTCGATCAAGTCTTCTCCACTTAAGTGCATATGATCTTCAAACTCGTCGTACTTCTTGCTTGAATCGACTCGTTTATCCCCTCCCTCATTAGAAAAAACAGCGTTGTCCCCGTCGCTCAGTTTGTGCAAAGTCGCTATTTCTTGTAACTCATTCACGCATGAAGTAACGGGATCAACGAATGAATCATCCTCTTGCATGATGGGGGAGGGAGTGTTTTGAATATCACTTAAAGAAAACGTCACTGTTTCGCCCAAAACAGTCATGGTCATCCTACCTTTGTGAACATCGATTAGCGTATGGGAAGTAGACATAAACAGGCATCCCAGTAAAATGGTATACTCAGGACCTTCAGTCGGTACCTCGCCAACGTCCATAACCACAAAATCAACCGGAATTACGAGCTCTCCAACTTGTACTAAAACATCTTCGACTATTCCCAAGGGTCGTCGGGTTGAGTGATCGGCTAATTGTAGGCGCATGGTTGTCGGCTTTAGTGGTCCAAGATCAAATGCTTGATAAAGTGAATATGGCAGTAAATTTATCCCTGCTCCAAGATCTAACATTCCTATCGCTTTCTGTCCATTGGCCAACGAAATAGTGATGCAGAAACTTCCAGGATCGCGTTCCTTGGGTGGCAATGGCTTCTTAAAAATCGCGCTAACCTCCTTCGGTAATGGTACATATTGATTCGTCGCCAAACGTCTCTCTCTCGAAGCAAGTTCCTTAAAGAATTTTACGTAGGCGGGCATTGTTTTGATTACCTCCAAAAGTGGTAGGTTGATGTTGACATTCTTCAAGAGGTTGTATAGCTCCATGAACCTCTTGTTTTCTTTTGCCGGACGCAACTGGCTTGGAAAAGGAACAGCATCCTTAATTTGCGTCGTCGATTGCTTCGGCAGTGATACTTCGTCTTTGCCAAGGGTGTTGCTCGGAATCGTCCCTTGAATGGAACCAGGCACGTATCTATTGGTGGATTTATGTATCTTGTCTACTGGTTTAGGAAAAAGTTCCTCATCTTGGTCCTCTATGCCATTGTCGATCTTCTTCCCACTGCGAAGGACGTGAACCGCCGACGCTTGCTCCGGTTGGCTTGTAGCTTGTCTTTCTCCTTATTTGACCTAGCAATATCAGTTGCTATTTGTCCCATAGTTCTTTCCATCCTATCCATGTTTTTAGCTAGATCATGCACAACACCGAAAAGATGATCGATTCCGCTCACTTCTTCGAGAGTTCATCAATCTTTGCGTTCACCTTCGTAAGTCCCTCTCTATTGCTAATCGTCTCGGCCACTTGATTTTGCTGCCAAACCAACAGCTGATCATTTGGTTGAGTCGCATTAGATGCCTTCCCTTGCATATGGAAATTATTTTGTTGTGGTGGCACTTGTAGTGCTTGAGCATATTGTGGTGGTGGATATTGTGGATCAGGTGGCATATGATTTGGATTTCTAGGGCCCCACTTGAAAAGAGGATTATCACGTTGCGGTGTGTACTTCTTTTGATTCGAATAATTTTGGATCGCGTTAACATCCTCGTGTTGCTCAATGTTGTTTGGACACACATCCGCTGAATGCAGGGGTGATCCACACTGGTTACATGTTACGGCTATCCTTTGTGCATTGGCCTTGCTAGCTCGCTCGGCTTTCCAAGCAGCTAATTTCTCGTCAAATATCTCCTCACATTTCTCCTTCACTAACTTACCGTCATCTAAATCAGGATCAGGGATGGAAACTTCGTTAACCCTCATTTTACGAGGCCGAGAGTTGGTTTGTCTAGACTTTTCGCTTTGCTTTTCCAACACCCGCCTCGCCCCGGTGGCTGTTAAATCTCCAAAATCTCCTCCCGCTGCTATCTCTACTTCTCATTTCCCATGGTCCAATAAACCATCGAAGAAAAACTGGTTAGTTATCTCCGGAGAATAGTTGTGGTGGGGGCAAGCTTGTAAAAGCGTCTTGTAAGGCTCCCACGTTTCATGAAATAGCTCTCCATCCAACTGTTCAAAGGTAGCAATTTGCCTCTGAAGATGCCCCGTAGTTTGGGCCGAATAGTATTGATTTAAGAATTTCTCGCTGATCATATCCCAATCAGTCAACGAGCCAGGCTCTAGTGATAGTAGCCATGACTTCGCCTTGTCCTTCAAGCTGTACGAGAATCAAATCATTTGTACTTCCTCTTGGTGAAGTCCATGAACTACAAATCCCCCCACTTCATCAACAAAGTAGTTTAAAAATGCCAAGGGGTCCTCATGGACATTTCCGTGAAAAGTCGGGAGTAAGTTAAGTTGATGTGGTTTGATTTCGACTGCCCTTGCGGTAGGTCCAAGAACAATGGCGGACCTAAAGAGTACAACCTTTGGACGTGCTAAATCGCGCTGTCTTGGTGCTCGATCTCCCCTTGGTTCCCTAACTCGGTCATCAGCTCGCTCGTACTGGTCATCATGCACGTGATGGTGCTCGCGCTCGTATCTCCTTTCGAAATTGTTTTGCTCGTAACCATGATCTTGATTTTCCAACCACTCGTTCACGTGCCTTTGATTGTTAACATAGGCGTTTTGCTGCAAAACATCCTCATTCCTAAATGCCACGTTCTCGATGTTGTGTTGACGCATGACATTGTTATTCATCTCTTCGTTTTACCTAAATTCGCCATTTTGGGCGGGTGATTGACTATGTTGTGCTGCTGGTTAACTCCTTCGTTTCTCCTTTCGTCTCGTCTGGTCGAGTGTGATTTGTTTGGTTCACTACCATACCCAGTTCGAATGGGGCGTGGTGGTGATCTCAGTGGTGAATCGCCATTTTGAACCGAATGTGCTCCTAACATAATGTCGGGAACTTGATCGCAAGCAAAATCAGTTGTTGTCGAGGAATTGTCCTCGGGAATAAAAGCGGGCCTTGGTCTTGGTGGATTTGAATGGTGAATGTTGTCAATGAATGGTACAAGGTCGCGTTGAAGTGATCGCCTTCCTTGCATAAACTCAACAACACGTCAACGTACCAAATGGCAAAAACCAAGTGCGAAAATTTAAATAATAAAGAAAAGAAAATAAATTAAAAAGAAAATGAAATTAAAAACATCTTAAATTTCTACTCGTTGCTTCCCCGGCAACGGCGCCAAATTTTTGACTCAAACTTTTGTGCACCCCTTTTATTAAATTAATTTAAAACACGTCAGTTTGCTCGCAAGAGTACGAGGTAACTGTAGGGTGATGAGTTTGACTCGAGTCGTATCTCTCGAGGAAATAACTGTTCGGTCTTTCGGATGTTTTTCTCAATTTACGAATTAAAGTAAAATACATGTACAACTGGGGTTTTGAAAGATATTGAGTTGATCATTAT
>BMAC01000011.1:1326293-1338458 GCA_014905375.1 Phtheirospermum japonicum
TGGGTAATTTCTTATGCTCATGCTTTTAGATTCGTTAATTAGGTTTGATTTATGGTTGCGTATTTTTGATAGTTTAAATTATTGCTCGTAGTTGATAATTTAGTTAGAATAATTAGTTTAATTAGTCTTAGTTTAATTATTGCTTTAGTTTTTACGCGTTGAACTCTTCCGGTTACTTAGCTGTAAGGTGAAAACAACGAAATATCACCTATTTGCATCAATTACGATTAAAATACGGTAAAATAAGTTAGAACTATAAAAATACGAAATTATGCTTAAATCGTCCAACTTATACCAAAAACAAATAGAAAAACTAACTAAAAGGCTAATAAAAATAAGGACAAATCTACTCTAATCAATGTAGTTGCTAGATGAAGTAGTTCTTGGAAAACAAGTGTGATTGACATCTGTGGAGCCAATGTAGACTATAATATCTCTTAAATGCATTTGATTTTGTTAGGCAATCAGGCATTCTGTATTATAAATTAATCTCCACTTAGAATAGTTCAACAAAATAAACTTAGGTATCATTGAATAATATTATAATTCTTTTCCTTATTATGAATCCGAATTTTTCACATGTGATTTCTAACCAAGAGAATCAAGTGCGGGTAATTCTCTAATATTATACTTATGCACTTATTGTGTTTACCTCTTCAAAGATATATACAATGTTAAATAGAACTCTAATTATTGTTAATTTTAGAAGTGAAATGAAGAAGATATTTCCAAATTGACTATCATTAAACCACTCTCTAAGATAACTAGAAAAATGATTTTGTTCCTTTGTTTGATCCTACTATAAAAAAATTCTCTACATTATTGCTCTTCAAGCTAGAAAAATGATTTTGCTTCTTTGCTATTTCTATACATTATTAGGTTTTAATAGATTTTTATACATTCATGGATTTTATTAAATTTAATATAATTCCATAGAATTCATCATATTCCATGGAATCCATAAAATTTCAAATCAATAGAATTGTATAGAATTCACCATATTCGATATAATTATATTTTTTTAAAGAAAAATGAAACATAATCATACCATTAATTCTAAAGAATAATCATAAAATACACCACGTTAAAAATCAACCAAAAACTACACAATCCGTACTCGCACACATGCATTCAAATATAGCCATATATCTCATTGATCACCAAAAATGAATAACGGGTCCATTATACCTTTTGAAAAACTTGGAAAATAACAAAAAATATGATAATTAAAAAATGAACCAAAAGTTCTCAATCCTCCACTTCATGGGGAAAACGAAAAAACTATTAATTGTTTCTAACCATCTCTATTATCATCATTCACTGCATTGTTACAAATATTTAATGCTATGTTATTTATCGATTCATTTGAAATGCTCTCTTTATTGTTCTTGAGTCTCAAGAATGTAATCGTCTCTCGCATCCTCATTACCAGACAAATCTTCTACATCTTCTTCAATAGGAAAATCATCAGAACGACACTCTTTGCGAAGAAAATTGTGCAATCCTGCACAAGCTAACACTAATTCCGCTTGTGTTTTAAATTGAAATGGAGGTGTCAATTTAAATATTTCAAATCGCGACTTGAAAATACCAAATAGTCTTTCAACTATATTTCTCAATGAAGAATGTCTCAAATTGAGCAGTTTATGAGCGTTTTCAGGATGACGACCTTCACCCCCAAAATCTTTTGGATGATATCGAAAACCTCGAAATGGAGCTAAAAATTGACGACGATTTCCAAATCCACAATCCATAAGAAAAAAAATTCCCTAAGCATACTTTTTTGGATYCAAACTTCTTTGTGTCTTCTTCTTGCATAGAAGAACGCAACTGTTGCAAAAACTGGGATATACAACGAATAAGAATACCATGAAAATAGAATTTCATATGAATCAAAAAGATTATTGATATTTATCTTTCACACACACACACAAACACACATACACACACACATATAGATAATTTATGACCAAATAATAAAGTAAAATGATACGAACCTCGTGGTACTTTAAGTTCATTTTGTCTTACCAACGCATCATTTAGTAGTTTAGAATCGTGAGCCGAACCTTCCCACCCAACCAGTATATAAATGGATTCCAAATAAAGATTACAAGCCGCTAATACATTTTGTGATATCTTTCCATGGCGATTACGGTAGATACTCACATCACGTCCAGATACCGTAGTTAGTATGTGTGTATCGTCAATAGCCCCAATGCAATCCTAAAATAAAAAATAATTTGTCATTATTTATATTCATATATAATGTAACTTTTTAGAGAGCATTGCACAATGATTACTTAAAGTAAGGATAAAATCTTGTACTTTATTTTATTTTACTTTGGCACGACAGATCCGTGTTTGACATCATAGCAGGTGCAATTGTATTCAAAGCCTTCAAAACCTTGTTAAAATTTCTGCTAGCAGTAGAATGTGCTAGACCAAATCTCTTTCATGAGACACAATAATGACTATGTTGACCAACCGTGAGCAAGAACATTGCAACCATTTCTTCAACACAAATGTAACGTGTAATCATATCCTTTTGTACTAATTGGTCTACGAATACGATGCTCGATAAACTCATTAGCATTTACAAAGATTATTATATCCTTAAACACTTGAAGGAATGCTTGGAGTACCAACAACACAACTCTGATGGTTTCATAAAATTCTTATTTCGATTCTTTTCTTGTTTCATCCTCCATTTATTCTCAAAACTAAAAAATAAATAACATCCACATAAAAAAGATATTAAAATGATTAGGAAATAAATACTATTAGAATAAAAAGATTAACATCCACATAAAATAAAATATATATTAAAGCAATGCAAAAATATATTATTAAGATAAAAAAGAGAGACAACAACTATAATCAAACTTATTTCAACCAAAAGTACGAAACCATTAATCAATATAAGTTAACTTTAATTATAATTACATAAAAAAATGTCTATTAAGAATTTGAGTGATGAATTCAAAAATCAAGATATAATTGACAAGGAAACATTCTCATTCCACATTATATTTTATCCATTCTTAGCGCTCCTCAACTGACATTTCTATAAAGAAATCTTTCATTCCAAACTTGTGAATAAATGCAGACGCTTTATAACTAGTGCGGTCGTCCAAGTTCGGAATATCTTTGATAGCATTCCACAAGTTTTTGTTATCACTCTCACTCTCTCTTTTATCCATTATCCTAAGCATACCTCGAATGTCTGTTGCAATTTTAGTAATGGAATCTAAGCCATAGGAGATTTTACCTTGTAATTCATATTGAACCACACTGTTTGACTTAGAACTCTCTTCATATTGAATTCTAGTTCGCTTTGTCGAACCATTATTTCCTGAAGGAGTTTCTTTGCGATTTTCCATCATAGGTGGGGAAGAGATGTGATTTTCAACTGATGTAGCACTATTTAATAGGTCTGGCTGAGTAGATATGTAGGCTAAAAAAAACTCATCAAAGTTATAGTCTTCTATTTCGACATGTGAATTATTTTCAACTCCATAGGTTTGTGCATCTATTTCAACACCTAAGCTAATTGAATTTCTCCCTGCAGCAGTCCCATTGCCAACCACTATTCATAAATCATCATAATCCACAAAAGTATCAGTTCAAAGTTGCTTATGAGTTGGATGGGACTACATGAAAAGTGAAAGAACACAACAATTAATTTGTTTTTAGATTTTATTTATCAATATTATGAATTATATCTTACCTCAAAGTAGATTTCCCACACTTCATCACTAGCAGTGAACTTTTTGGTAACTGGTTCCCATCCAAAACCCGAGCTAAAACGCATAAGATCCGCATATTTTTGATATCTTTGCTTAAAAAAATTCCATCGGCTTTGATAAAAGGAGAATGTCTTTTGACATCCAAGCTTTCATTTAAAATCGGAAGTATTTTCTTTTCAACCGTTAGTTTATTTATCAACCCACTACTATCACGCCATCCACGACTAGCAGCATCAACCAAAAGTTTTAACAATAAAGCACTACACTCCAAGAATTATATCCATTTTTTATTTCTCCTTGTGAATCACCCATCGTAGAATTACCTTCTCAAGAAATGAGTTATAATCAAGGTGTATTACCTATACAAGTTTGATAAATACCACGAGAAAAGACGTTGACTAAAAATAATAATAATCTCATTACTACGAGAAACCTTACATTATCTAAATAGCAATTTGATAAAACAAATAATTTGGTCCTAATTAAAGCCAAGCAAAAGGAAAGCAATCCGTGAAGCTAATTATAGCTTTGAATATGCAACAAATTTCACAAAATAGTATCATAAATATAAAACATATTTTGTTTATTATTCTGAATTTGATCGAGCCCATGAATGGTTGTTGATGCGTACACATAATAGAACCAAAGATAAATTTTATATATATATATATCCAAGATGAAAGTTTCACATGCTGAACACATACCACACACAAATAATATAATATTTACAGCAGCAACAATAGATATATATAGATACACACAATGCTGCTTCCAATTATTTTTTTTAAATGGTGAAAATACTTCTTTTTTTCCAATAGTTTTTTCTACTTTTTTTCTTATTCAACTAACAACCTAAGATATATTGATTTCTGAACAAATAGTATGAATATTGTCAGGGTTGCAAAATTAAGATTGCTTAGTTATTAAAAAGGGGAGAGAGAGAGAGAGAAAGAGAGATTATGTTGGCAGAAACCTCTCATGTGTCTAATTTGATACAAATCATCATACTTCATGTTTGGATCATCACATAAAATGATCAAATGAAAAGACTAATTATACAAAAACCTCTCATGTGTCTAATCTGATACAACTATATAAACCATCTCCAATCCAAAATATATAAATCCAACTGCATTAACCTCAATACTTGGTTTTATAACATCATTAAGGATTTGCAGGAAAACTCAACCCACAAGGAGATGACTACACACTTCTAAAAATTCACTGCTCTTTAGTTATTTATTTCTAATCTGCATTACTGGCTATAATCATTAATTTGTTAATATACGAACCTTAAAGATTATATATTAGAGATTCACCAATTCCAATTGAGGATTTTTTTTTTCCTTTTTGTAAATTGTAGTATAAATTAGTTGAATATGAACATGATCATAATTGTCGGCCACATGCACAAAACATCACTACTGCAGAAACAGGATACGATGGCAGCTTATTAACGGCGGTTCTGGAAAAACCGCCGTTAAATATGATTTAACGGCGGTTTTCAAGAAAACCGCCGTTAATTCTATATTTTAACAGCGTTTTTTTAAAAACCGCTGTTCTATATATATTTTAACGGCGGTTGTATTAAAACCGGCGTTAAATCTGAACTAAATTCATGGCAGTTTTTTAAGAACCGCCGTGAACTAACAAGAATTCACGGCGGTCCCTTGTGAACCGACGTTAAAGGCATCTGATTTTAATATATTAAAATAGTCCCCACCCATCACGCCTTCATATCCCCTCTCTTTATCTTTCTCTTTCTCTTTCTTTTTCTTTTTATTATTTCTTTTTGCAACTCCAAATTAAAGCCCCGAAAATCCCTATCTCAGTTCCCCTCCTCCGCAACGCCGACCACCAATCAAAACCCTAACCCCACCAATTAAAACCCTAATCCCAAACTACTAGGCGGAAAATCAAACCCAATTCTTAGGTAAAGCCCCCCATTATGTGTGTGTGTGTGAGAGAGAAACCTTGCCGAATTTTGACGCCGGTGAGGTTAGGGTTTCGGGATTGGGGCTGAGAACTGACACGATGGTTAACGGGTGTTTTCCAGTGGATCTACCAGCGGCTGTGGGCTTAGCGTCTGGTTTGCTGCGAGTTTAAGGCTAAACGAGGAGATCTGAGCGGGCATCTCTTGTACCCCTTCCTTCGTTTGTCGGCATCCAGTCACGGTGGTGCTGCGGCGGTGCTCGCCTCCGATCGACGAAAAGAGGTATACCTTATTTTGTTAGGCTATCTTGGCGAGAGTGCWAATATTAAACATTTTGATGAGCTTCTGGGCACTACTCTAKTTTTCTTAYATTTTTGCTATWTTTAATCCTTATMATGATGTGTGTTCCGTCTGTACATTATGGTTAAAACTAAAATTCATTCAAGATAGCCAACGCCATTTGAGGTGTGAACCTTTTTTATTTTGGTGATGAAGCGTGGGATTTTCCACAGTTTAATTGATCTCTCGAGACTTGCATGAACAGTAGAGAGCATAATATAGCCAAAGACAACTTGCAGATGAGCCACGTTTTTCATGAAAATTATGGGTTAAGTGTGATAATTACTGGGCTTTGCAAGAGATCACCGGTGAGTCATCCTTGGCTACAAATTAGAGAACAGAGAAAGGGTATAATTCTTGGCTGATTTTTTTTTCTTCATTCATTTTGATCGATCGATTTTGTAACCCGTTTGTTTTATTTAATTTCAGCTTTCCAGGTCATCACTTCTCTCGGATCTGGTAAGCAACAGATACTACATTATTGTTTTGGTCCATATTTTATGTAGATTTATTTTCATCAGGGGATTATATTTGTACAACAAGTCACTCTTAATTTTCTTTCTTTTGTTCTTTGTTTAGTTGGCCAAATGTCTAATGAACTGTGTAACCCAAGAAGTGAAGGATCTTTACAATATTTTAGAACATGAATTTCTACCTCTAGACTTGGCTTTGAAAGTGCAACCCTTGTTAACAAAGATTTCAAATCTTGGAGGTAAACTTGCTTCTGCTTCTTCTTCCCAGAAGTACATCTGTCTCAGGATGTTCCTTCTCTAGAGAAGCTTGCTGCTCTTAGGGTGCTGCAGCTGGTATATTTTACTTCCCAAAGTCACGCTGATCCTTGTTAAATACTTTTTTCTTATAGTAATTTGACATCATGCTGTCTCTGTACATTCTATATATCCAGGTCTCACAGGTGTATCAGACTATGAATATTGATAGCCTTTCGAAAATTATTCCTTTCTTTGATTTTCCAACTGTTGAGAAGATCTCTGTAGATGCTGTCAAAAGTAATTTCTTAGCAATGGAAGGGTGCGATTTTCTTTGGTAATAAGGTAACCATTTTTATAGTCATTCTTTGTCCCAAAATGTAATTTGCCCAGCAAATCTTGGCCTCTGATTCAATGAATGGTTGTCAGCTTGTTGTATATCTTCTTGATAGGTGTTGTAAATTGTAATGGTGATACCATTGTTTGTTGCCAAACTGCATGTTTTCCCATTTTGAAATGTTTATTATGAAAATAGCAAAAAAAATTCTATACTATTATGATTGAATTGTGGAAATTGTTAAAAAAAATTATAAATGATTGGAGATTTGATGGGTTTTTTGAAAAAAATGAGTAGATGATTGGTGGGAGAAAAAGATTTATGAATAGTTCCATAACAAAATGAAAATTTTCTGTAACCATTATCTTCCTAAAACTTTCATTTTGTTAACATTCAATTAGAAGTCATTGCTAACTCCAAATGGAACAATTGGTTTGAGAGTGTGGGATAATTAAATTGACTGTGGCGGCAAGCATGTAGGTTCCTTTAAATACTTGCTAGAACGGTATAAAGCTTCTCCTGTAAAAGGATATGTTGAGTCTCACACATGGCTGATAATGTATGCTTTGTGTTCAATTTTTGGACTATTTACTCGTCTCTGCAGTGATTGAAATTTTAAGAGCTCCTAACACCCATCCTTAAAAGGAAATCCGGTAAGAAAGGGGCTCCGTTTCGCGCTCGATACGATAATAGGGTTCCAAACCTGTTGACCCCAGAAATATACATGGCCCAGTTGAGATGGGATATTATTGCATCACGATGTCTAAGGACACGATCGCGCTTTAGTTTGATTGCAGGGGCGCGTTAGACAAATCAAGATGAGAGAGAAGTACAGGCTATCATGATTGGGCAACCTCCCAAAGGGGATTTCTCCAGGATTCGGCCGATCCATACAGCTCGCCAACAAGTCCAACCAATGCAATTGCAAGTCCAATCCAGGGCAACCGCTCAAGCTCAATCCACCCCAGTCAGATATATGGGAAGAGAGGAGCACACCGGGGTTTTTAAGATTTTCAATACCCATGTTTCCCTTGATCCAGGATGTGTGATGTATATGCCATTCCGAAGTGATCGAATGCCTCTGAGATTCAATCATAATGTATAGGTAGGAGTACATTATGGCAGGATCTCACGGTACTTGTACGCTATCGGTCATTGAGGAATACTTAGGCTTAGTCTTGTTATTTTTCTAAATACTTGGTTATGTTTTTCCTTTTTACGAATACATTGAACGAATTGTCTTGTATTAATTTCACTAAGTTATAAAATTGGTATTGGCTTTATACTTTGTCCAATTTAGAGTTAATGTTACCTAAACCAAGATCTTGGAAAGTATTAAAATTTATTTGTTCATAATGTGGATGGAATGCTATTGTTGCGGCTTCTTGCTACTGCTTCTAAGGATAAGATGGTATTTTTCTTCTACACTTCTCCTAGATTTCTTTCGATGTATTATTTTTTCCCCTTCCCAGCTGAATACATGTAATTTTGCCACTGCAGGTTAAACTCTGGGATTCGTCAAATGAGCCATCATGCATTTCTTCAAAAAAATCGTGAATGTTGTATGTTGATTTTTCAGTAACCTCGTTAGATTCCATGTCAATTGATGAATATTTACAAAGTTCTTGAGGATTTGACTTTGCTACATACCTATCAAATTGAATTGTTGTTATTTTAGCTGCTTCTATATCTGGCAATGGATGAACTTGGAGTGACTATAACATAGAATTAAATAGCTGTTGAAATGCTTGTGAAATTATACTAAACTTAAAAAAAATTGTTTTCAGGGGGCTGTGTTTTCCGTTTCATTCTCATCTAACTCTTTAATGGATATGATCCAAGTCAACTCATAAATATGAATCAGCTTTAGTCGTCTAACTATTATGTGTTGGAACCCCATTTTTCAGATCGTTGATTCGGTGATAGCTCTCTTTCGTGTGGACTCCACTGGACGAGAAGAACTTGCAGATCGTCAGGTATGGTCCCTCTATCAATAAATATTACTATATAGTTTAAAATCTGTGATCCTTGAGAAATCTTAGCTTTCTGTTTTGCTTATTTACAGCAAAAGTTGGCTCAGATGCTCTCAAGGTTGATTAAAATTGCTGAGGAATTCAATGTAGCTGTCTACATGACCAACTAGGGTAATTGGCTCTGACTTTTAACTTCATGCTCAAACTACTTTTAACTTCATGCTCAAACTACTGTATGAAAACTTGCATTATTTTCTAATTTATTTTCCTGATTGCTCGAAATGAAGTGATTGTGCTTGGTTTAGATGATTGCAGTTATTGCTGATCCTGAAGGAGGAGTCTTTATATCGGATCCGAAGCAGCCAGCAGGAGGGCATGTTTTGGCTCATGCTGCCACTATACGTCTAATGTTCAGAAAGGGCAAAGGCGAGCAACGTGTCTGCAAGGTGTTTGATGCCCCAAATCTCCCTGAAGCAGAAGCAATATCCTTTTCCATATTTAACTTTCTAAATTTTCACTCATTTATTTATTCTCATGGTAACAAGTGAACAAACTTTTATTGATGTTTAATATTATTATTATTATTGTTGTTGTTGTTGTTGTTGTTGTTGTTGTTGTTGTTGTTGTTGTTGTTGTAATAATATTATTTTCCCTTAACAAAAGCAAGTTTTCCAGATAACTCTAGGTGGGATTGCAGATGCAAAGGATTGAATCAACTACACAATTACTTTCTGCTTTTGGTTTTAGTTCCAGGAAAATGCAAACATGGTAAATAGTATGCTTASTKGCTACTTTCAAGTGTAAAGGTTTATGCTGAACAAATTTGTTTATGCTTACAGCCAGAAAAGTGTAATTGATGATAGTTCATTCATTATGAGTAATTTATTTGTTGAAATAATCAATATATTCAAAATATTTATTATTTAATTTTCTGCTTTTATTTAATTTTAGTGCACCTGCTTTCATTTATTTTTTTTTAATTTCTATACTACTTTCTAGAAGGTATTTCTTCAGAACCGATGTAAAAAGTGAACCAATTAATGGCGTTTCTAAAACCGCCGTAAACTTAACATTCTACGGCGGTTCGAAAACCGCCGTTAAATGTCTTCCAAAACCGCCGTTAAATCCCACTTTTTTACGGCGGTTTTTAAAAACCGCCGTAAAATTTAACGGCGGTCGATACAACGGCGGTTCAAAAACCGCCGTTAATTAGGCAGTTTGTAGTAGTGCATATACCAAGCCATGTGATAAAAAAAAATAAGTTATATATGCACAAGCAAATAGGTTTCTACATAAGTACCAAATCTAAAATATATTCTCTATAATTACAAAATGAATATTTATGTAAAGGCTCATCAATTCATACCTGTGCAAGAAGAATTGTCGTTGGTTGCAAAAGAGATGTGGTTAGGGCAAAAGTCTTTCCACAAGTTGAGATAGACGAGTTTATGAGAAATATGATGTGATATTTCTTCTTCTTCTTCTTCTTCTTCTTCTTCTTATTATTATTATTATTATTATTATTATTATTATTATTATTATTATTATTATTGAGGAATTAGAATTCCAAGGGGTCATGGTTGGATTTGTTAAGAGATTCTCCCTTCATAATTTTCATGTAAAAATCTATCAAAATTCTTTAAATTCCATTCATGATGGAACTCTACCAAATTCTATAAGTGTTGACCCCAGAATTATATGGAATCAGTTAAATTCAATATGGGGTCTCCCCCAATATGGATTTTAATAGTGTTTTATGCATTCATGAATTTTTGTGATTTTTTTTGAATTTAATAGAATTCCATAGAATTCATCATATTACATAGAATCCATAAAATTCCAAATCAATAGAATTGTATAGAGTTTACCATATTCCATATAATTATATTTTTTTAAAAATATAAATGAAACATAGTTGTATAGAATTGTATTCTAAATCAATAGAATTGTATAGAACTCACATGCTGAATGATTTGCATCTTTTTGTACATATTTTCATTACCGTTTTTGTTTCACGTTGCGTGTTTTTCGCTTGCTTTTTGTTGCTTTAGGAGTCGGGTTGGCCGTTTTTCGTATTTCTAGATTTTCTTAGTTTTTGTACGTTTTATTAGTAATTTTCGTAGTTTTTCACTTTTCCGTTTTTCTTGGCCGTAGGACGTCCAAGAGGGGCCCACGCTCGTTTGGGATCGTTGATACTCGACTCGGGAATGGACGGACAAAGCAAGGAAGCGCAGCGGACGAGGTTCGATAAACCGGCAGACGCGAAAAGAACGAGAAATCGAGCCCGGCGCTGGAATCCAGTCGGCCGACTGGATGTTCAGTCGATCGACTGCCTACTTGGTCGATCGACTGAACCCCCAAAATCGACTGGATTCCAGCGACTTTTGGCATTTTGGACAATGCAGTCGATCGACTGCCTACTTGGCCAATCGACTGCTGTCGATCGATTGGGTCCTCCGAAGATCGACTGAATTCCAGGGCTCTTGGCCGTTTTTGACGATGCAGTCGATTAACTGCCGACATGGCCGATCGACTGCCAGTCGATCGACTGCTTTTTCAGATGATCGACTGAAAAGCAGGATTTTTGAAGTATTAAGTAATCAGACGTCATTTCAATCATACCAACTTGCTCCTGCAGCTTTCTTCCCCAAGGAAGCTCTCCAAAACCAGAAAAACAATCTCCCTTTCATTTTTTTACTTATTTTAATTTCTATAATTCCTAATAATTAGTTATAGATTAATCAAGTTTAGATCTTAGTTGTTTAATGTTCAAGCTTTGTTTTAAGTTCCCTTTTTGAAGAATCATTCAGCTTTCAAACTTTCTCATTCAAGCTTTTGTGTAATCAAGTACATTTGGTAAACTCTTTCCTTTAATATAGTTTCATTTCGATGTTATTTTATCTTGATCTTGTATTGAAGTTTGATTCTTGCTTTGTGGTTGTTTTGATCATTTAAAATCCCTATCTTCATTTTCTAGCTTTCTAGCTTATGAACTTATGCTTTTAAGTTATCTAGTTGTAATTAACTTCTAAGTTTGCAAAAGTTTATCAAAATCTTCCTTTTTAAGCCTTTGATTAATGCTAAGTACTTATGTTGACTTATTCAAATAAGTTGACTTTAATTTTCCCTC
>BMAC01000011.1:1345487-1364623 GCA_014905375.1 Phtheirospermum japonicum
TCTTACAAAGAAATTAATCAGATCAAATTGCGTTAATAAATTTTTTCAATTTCTTTTGCTAGTTATTAACTATGTTTATCTATTCGATTTCTTATTGTTGTTGTTGTTGCTTGAAGTAGTGATGTGAACTCTCACAACCTTAGCCAATACAAGCGACTACTCTTCAAGCAATGAGATATGGCAAGATTCTGCTATGGTAACCCTTTAGCCTACCAGTATTGAGCCTAATGAATGTACTGAACCTAGACATAACCCGCTAAGGAACCATGTAAATTGGAAGCATACAACAACAAGCACCCATATTTGCAGTCTTTCTAATTAAACCTTAAACTATATGACAGCCTTAAGATACATCCTACCCTAATCATGAGTGTTAAACCATATGTTCAGCATAATAGAAATACTTCTTACACTTGGTTCACCATCAATTTGCAGACCACAGGTGAGTGCGAACAATTGAAGGCCCACCCAGGAGGTTAGTTTGAATAAAGAACCTAAAACGCCTTGGTGAATCAAACCTAGAGATCATTGCCAACAACGTCAATCACCGACGCACTAGGAACCCTAAACTAATACGAATGATACAAGAAAGATGTTCTTAGGTACGATAATGACAATTAAACTTTGTCTCTGTGATACTAATATCATCAACCGTACCCATCAACTCAAGTTCATCAAAGATTAAAGCGTTAGAACATTAGGCGGTTCGACACCATGTTGTACTGCTACTGAAATTAGATATTATCCAAAGGTAAACTTATGACTTTCGGCCACACTTGATGACTACGGATATGCTTGACTACGAGGCAGAACGCACGGTCCTGGATATGGTCAGATTAGTGCTGGAGTTGAAAAATACGGAAGTGTTTTTGTTTTCAACTATGTTATCGGCTTCCATGATGAAGGTTGTGCGGCGTCGAAGAAAATGTTTTGGTTGAGGATTTTGTTTGGGTCTTGTTGAATATTAAGTGTAATTTTGTTCACGATAAAATAAGCATCGTAATACTCATTTATGCTATCATTTGATTCAGTTTGTATATGGAAAACTATCAAATAAACTAACAAGAATTATGTTAAAAAGTAATCAACATGTAGTAACAATATTACAGTTCTAAGTATGTTTTCAGCCACTGCTTCGGCCGCTGGATCATTCCCTTATGGGATGGGAACTTCGGTCCAAAATGTGTCATCTTCGACTGTGATGACGGGAACCTCGGTTCCAAGCATGTTCGCAACAGCTCCGCCGACGTACTCTTCCGTTACCCATTCAATGGGTATGATGGGAACCTTTTTTCCAACTATGACCGCTCTGGTGCACTCCTCATGAATCATGCCCACCGCGGAGAAGCCTCCAAAATTCACTGGTGAAGGCTTTAAGAGGTGGCAACAAAATATGTTGTTCTACCTCACGATGCTTGGCTTCGCTAACTTCGTGAAGGAAGACGAACCACCCACTCCGAATGAGTCCGAGACCAGTTTCACGGTTCGTGCTGCCTACGATAATTGGCATAACGGTGACTATCTGTGTAAAGGCTTTCTCTTAAGTAGCCTGGAAGATAGCCTGAGTAACGTGTACTCGGACGTAAAGACCTCCAAGAAGATCTAGGAGGCACTTGAGAAGAAATACAGTTCCGACAAGGCTGGAACTAGGAAATTTGTAGTCACGAATTTCATGGACTACAAGATGGTTGATTCTCGCCCGGTTATGGAACAAGTTCAAAAGTTCCAAATGCTGGTGAATGACGTCCACGCCAAGGGGATGGTTCTTTTGGATGCTTTCACGGCTACTGCCATGATTGATAAGCTTCCACCGAACTGGAAAGACTTTAAGACGTACCTCAATCACAAACGAAAGGCGATGTCTCTTGAAGATGTTATCCGGAAGGTACGAATTGAGTCCGAAGTTTGAGTTCAGTACCAGGATTCGAAAAGTTCGGTTGAACCTTTGGTGAACCTACTTGAACGAGGAGACAACTCGAAGAAGAGGCCGCATCCTGAAAACGAAAAAAAGAAAGCTCCTTCTTCTCAGAAGTTCAGTGGCGACTGCTTCAATTGTGGCAGACCTGGACATGGGTCTAAGGACTGTCGCAAGCCAAAGAAAAAGAAGGCCAAGCCGAGTGCTCACTTAGCCGATAGAGAGCTAACTAGTGATGATCTCATTGCGGTTATCACTGAGGAAGCTAACATGGTCGAGAACCGTGGTCAATGGTTCATCGATGTTGCTTCAACTGCATATGTGTGTGCAGACCGGAGCTTGTTCTCCAAATACCATCCCTATGATGGAAGGAAGTTGAACATGGGAAACCAAGCGTCTTCGCAAGTTGCTGGTGTTGGCTGAGTTGTCCTCAAAATGACTTCTAGAAAGGAGATCACTCTGAATGAGGTGCTGCACATTCCGGACATCCGGAAGAATTTAGTCTCTGGTTCAATACTAGTTAGTCATTGTTTTAAACTTGTATTTGAGGCTAATAAGTTTGTACTGTCTAAGTTTGGAACACCTCTGGGTAAGGGTTACCTTACAGATGGACTGTTCAAACTAAGTGTAATGGTTATACGCCCAAAACCTATCATTAATAAAATTGCTTTTGATTCCTCTTACTTGACTGAGTGCTCAAGTTTATGCCATTGTAGATTAGGCCACATTAATCTAAATGCAATAAAACGTTTGTCAAATCTCAATTTACTTAAGGTAAATGAATTTGTTAATAAAAGTAAGTGTGAGATTTGTGTAGAAGCAAAAATGACTAAGTTACCATTTAAATCAGTAGAAAGGAGCACGACACCTCTAGAATTAATTCACACGGATGTATGTGATTTGAAGTTTGTGCAAACTAGAGGTGGCAAACAGTACTTTATTACTTTTATTGACGATTGCACAAGGTACTGTTACCTTTATCTTTTGAGAGGTAAAGATGAGGCCCTTGAAGCTTTTAAGAACTTCAAAAATGAAGCCAAAAATCAACTTAACAGCAAAATCAAATCTATCCGAAGCGATAAAGGAGGAGAATACATAGCTCCATTTAAGGAGTTGTGCAACGAAAGTGGCATAACTCTTCAAACTACAGATCCGTATGCACGCCAATCGAACGGCATTGCAGAACGCAAGAATCGTACTTTGAAAGAGTTGATGAATGCGTTGTTGATTAGTTCTGGGTTACCTCAGAACATGTGGGGGGAAGTTGTTTTAACGGCAAAAATAAAATCCCACTTAAAGGTAGGGACGAAACTCCATATGAGTTGTGGAAAGGAAGGAAACCTTATTATAAATACCTCAAAGTGTGGGGGTGTTTAGAGAAGGTAGAAGTGCCTCTACCGAAGCAAGTGACAATCGGAACCAAAATGGTTTATTGTATATTTATTAGTTATGCACTAAATAGTAGCGCCTATCGATTTATCATTCATAGGTCAAATGTTCCGGACATGAATGTCGGAACTACCATTGAGTCAACGAATGCAATATTCTTTAAAGATATCTATCCTTGTAAGGATAAAGCTACTTCCAGTTCAAACACTGGTGATGCCGAAGGAACTACAAGTCAAGAACTTATGGGGTTGAACCTAAGTCTCGTAAACAACTTGGTTCAGAACTTGAAGCTCTAACTCCTAGACGAAGCACTCGAGCTAAAGTTGCGAAGGACTTCGGTCCCGACTATGTGGTTTTCATGTTAGATGAAGAACCAGCTTCATTAAAAGAAGCTTTCTCCCGAACTGATAGTTCATTTTGGAAGGAAGCTGTTCAGAGCGAGATCGATTCAATCATTCAGAACCATGCGTGGATTCTGACTGATTTACCTGAAGGTTGTAAACCTTTGGGGAGTAAATGGATTCTGAAACAAAAGTTCAGAGCTGATTGATCAATCGATAAGTATAAAGCTCGGTTGGTTGTGAAAGGATTTCTCCAGAAGGAGGGATATGATTTATTTGTTACATAATCTCCTGTGACGAGAATTACCTCTATCCGGGTGCTTCTAGCGATTGATACTTTACACAATCTTGAGATTCACCAAATGGATGTAAAAACAGCTTTTCTAAATGGCGATTTAGAAGAGGAAATCTATATGGAACAACCTGAAGGTTTTGTAAAACATGGACAAGAAAGAAAGGTGTGCAAACTAGTTATGTCTTTATATGGCTTGAAAGAAGCACCTTTACAATGGCACTTGAGATTTGACGAAGTGATGATGTCAAATGGGTTCAAGATAAACGAGTGCGACAAGTGTGTCTACATTAAGAGTACTAATGACATATTTGTTATAGTATGTCTTGATTAGATGATATGTTAATCATGGGTAGAAACCTACAAGTGATTAACGAGATGAAACTCATGCTAAAAAGGAATTTTGACATGAAGGGTCTGGGAGTTGCTGACACTATTCTTGGCATAAGAATCATAATAACTCCAGATGGAATTGTCTTATCACAATCTCATTACATTGAGAAAGTGATCAAGAAATTCAATATACACGATAGTCTTCCAGCAAAGACACCTATGGAACTCGAAGTTCACTTGAGTAAGAACAGAGGTGATCCTGTTGCTCAGAAGGACTATGCTAGGATCATTGGATGTTTGATGTACATTTCTAACTGTACAAGGCCTGATCTTGCCTGCTCGGTAAACAAACTGAGTTGATATACAAGCAACCCAAGTGGAGAACACTGGAAAGCGCTTGTGAGAGTTTTGAGATACTTAAAGTATACTCTAAATTTGGACTACATTATGGTAGATTCCCTAGGGTACTTGAAGGTTACTGTGATGCAAACTTGATATCCAACTCAAAGGACTCTCTGTCAACAAGTGGATATGTGTTTGTAATAGGGGGAGGAGCTGTTTCTTGGAGATCCACCAAACAGACATATATAGCCCGATCTACCATGAAATATGAGTTTATCGCTTTGGACAAAGCACGTGAAGAAGTAGAATGGCTTCGTAACTTTTTGGAAGATATTCCATGTTGGGAGAAACCCGTGCCGCCAGTTATGCTACACTGCGATAGTCAAGCTGCTATTGGAAGGGCAATAAGTGGTTTGTATAACGGTAAGTCTCGACATATTCGTCGGAGACATAACACCGTAAGACATCTGTTATCGAGTGGGATTATCTCAGTTGACTACGTAAGGTCGATAGATGATCTAGCGGATCCATTCACTAAAAACATAGCTCGAGATCAGATGTACAAGTTGCTTGAAGGAATGGGAGTGAAATCCACATCTTAAAGATGATTGTAGTGGAAACCCAACCATGATGAGTGGAGATCCCACAAACTTGGTTCAATGGGAAAACTAAACTATAAAAGTTTGGGTAAGTAAAACTCTACGACCTCATTCCTTAACGGCAAAAGTAGAGTTTTTAATCCGTCATGTGGTGGGGATAAATCTCTGATTTTTAATGATTCTTGTGCAGGTCTTTGACTTGAGTACGACAAAATACTCGTTTAAGAATCACCTATGTAAGTGAGAAGTGAGGGCCGCTTCTACTGAAGCTTATGAATCCAAAGATGTCCATGGCCAGAAACGGACACAAACGTGAGAACGGAAGAATTCTGAGACCTTAGTGGGTTGGTACTATTGTCTAGTATACACAAAGGGGAATAGTTCAAGAATTATGTTCACTAATCCGCCGGTATGCTCGGTAGTATTAACTAAGGAGGGTTCAAGGCCACAAGCCACCTATCTCTATTCTCTATTGTCTCTTAAGGACTGAGCTATGTATTTGCATTCATGTTTTTCATTTTTTGGAGTTTCTCGCTCATGTGGGTGATTATTATTAAATTGGATTTATTCTAATTAATGGTGCAGTAAAAATTCATTGTAATGAATTGTATTGGCTTGATATACGTGTTGTGTAGATAATCATAGCATTTTGAGTTTCTCAAATCCATTTATTGGTGAGTGAGAAATAATGCTTTGAAGTTGAACGGTTTCTTTTTGTGCTTTATTGTTAATCCCACATTGAATATTAATCAATGTGGAAGGGAGTTTAAAAATGATTACATTTTATTAGTGGACATCAAGTGGGCCAGTGGGTGTTGTGGACTTTGTGTGAACAAATCTCACGCGGGCTATTGGACTTGGGTTCGCCCGTCCGACTTCGGCGAAGACGATGGTGGAGCCAAGCGTGGTCCGTATGGTGTTCTGGTTCAACCCTGGCTACCTTTTTTGAACTGCTCCTGAGAAGTCCTTTGGACTCCTGACCGTTACGCAAATGGCTAGCACACTCCTGACCGTTCAGGTACGTTTCCAAACGTACGAGAACGTTGTATCTGTCCAGGTTCATGCTGCCTTTATTGGACGTTTCTTCACCTGACAGTCAACACGAAAGCTGCCACTAATGCACGTCATAATACTGCCAATTATGAACGTCATTATTACTCCTCAGCTAGAATACCTATAAAAGGGTGAGAGGCTCCTTCACTTTTTACAAACGAAAATATCACCTGAAAGCATTAGAACTCTCGGCATTCTGCAATCATATTATTCTGCTTTTTATTTCTTACGTAGCTCAGTCCAACTTCTCCCAGTTCGCTTGAGCTCTGGTATTTACGGTGCTGTAATATTAGAGACGAAGTCGTTTCATCTTTGGGGACGAATAGCCAAAACCGAAGGGCACTACCGGGGCTATTTCGCCTTGCGGACAGAGATTATTTTCGACTCGGCTTTTGATTAATAACTTTCTATTCTTTCATTTTCCAGTTTTGAGATATTTTTTTACATTCCCTGTTTGTGCTCTCAGTTGTAATTCCAACAAATGTTTAGTTAAAAATTAATATATCTTGTAAAAACAAATGAATCTCGAAGAAAAAACAGGAATATCATGTTAATAAAATGAATATTAGGTAACAAACAGATGAACATTATATAAGAAATATGAATCATCTCTAGTTGTTTACCATGTTAAGTACTTTAAGTTGTACAGTATAATAAGTGGCTTATATCTAGCCATTATTAAGTATATGTATATCCAAACATGAATATTTAATATAATCAAAATGTTTTTTATTAAGCCTACCTCTTGTTATGTATTCATTTATATTATGAAAAATTACACATTTATAACATTAAGATTAATATTTTTCATATTAGATCTAACTAAGATACACACACACACACGCATATATATATATATATATATATATATATAAAGTTATAAAAATATATTTAAAAAAAAGATTAAGCTAGGCAAGATATAATAAAAGAAAATATAATAAATTATGGAGATATTAAAATTCTTATATTTGGTAAGTCTCCAAACCTCCGAAATTCTCCAAGTAAGAGCATCTGAACCATCAGGAAATTACACATTAGCCCGAAACTTACTAAGCAGACGCGTAGGATATAAATCTTTTCATTTAGTGTGCATGTGTGTGTGTGTGTAGATAGATAGATAGATAGATAGATAGATAGATAGATAGATAGATAGATAGATAGATAGATAGATAGATAGATATAGATATAGATATGGGTGGGAACCAATGAGAACCCTCCTTTATTTGCGAACATACGAAGTAGCGATTTTATTATATACCATTGCTTTTATTATACAATCACGGTTTTTATTAATATATCAGTTATATACACCAGCAGTGCTTTAATTATATAATTCTAATACTTTTAACCAAATAAGGAAAAATACAAAAAATTTAATCTATTCATTTAATTATATCTAAGGATCATAATTAACATTAGGTTCACAAATAAGTACATGGTTCATAAATATGTATATACATATTTATAAAATTGGAGATTATTATTTATCATAATGGAGATGTACTTTTATCACGATGAAGATGAATATTTATTTATCACTGATCCCTGCATCTGAGGAGGCCTCCATGTCCAATTCACCTGCAGAAAATTCCTCCAGTCCTTTGAATGTTGAAGACACTGATAGTCCCAAAGGCAACCAAGCTACTAACAGCTCTAAGGATCCAACTCTGAACTTAGCTGAACAAGGTCTCACATTAAACTCAGGAGCACATCTATCTCCTGAGGAAGCTACCCATACTGTTCTCATTGGGTCTTTAGATGTTCAAGTTGCAGAAAGCACCAAAATAAGCACACCCCTTCACAGTTTTACAGAAGATGAATCTGCTAATCTTAAGGAACAGGCCTTGCATAGAAGGGGCAAATCAGTTGAACCTGTGATGGATGAACCCACTCCACTTCATGCACCTGCAATCCAACCACTCAAAAATAGAAAGAACAATAAGGCTGGAAAAGCTAGGGCCACCAGAGCTGCTAGTCACAAATGACCACACAAGCATTAATATGGAATGTCAAGTGAATTGGCAACTCTCCTACTCAAAGATATTTATATCAGCTGTGCAAACAACATCACATCAAAGTTCTGGTAATTCTTGAACCAATGGTGGAATTTCAACCTGAATTCTTTTGTAAAAGATTAGGATTTACTTTTGTTGTTTCCAATAGCAATAACAAAGTATGGCTGTTTGTGGTTGAAAACCTTGATATTCTTATCCTGCAAAATCATAACCAATTCTTACACTGTCAAATAACCTCAAATCTTTGGCCTAAACCCCTATTATTCACTAGAATCTATGATGGACACACTAGAATGGTTAGACAAGTCCTTTGAGATCTACTGATTGACATTTCTGCAACCTCCTCTGGTTGTCCTTGGTTAATTGGGGAGGATTTCAATTCACCTTTACACATTGAAGATATTCAGGGGGTATTTCTAATAGAGTTGATCACATGCTTGATTTCTCTGGGATGGTGTAAGTTACTGGTCTCATTGATGGAGGGTATGTGGGTGATCCTTTTACCTGGTGTAGACAACAACTCAAAGAGATATTAGATAGAGTTTTTTATTCCTCTGATTGGACCTCCCTTTTTCCTATTATCTATGTTCACCATTTACTCAGAGTCTGGTCTGATCATGCACCTCTGTTAATTAAATTTGGACCCAGGGCCAGGAGTCAACCTCCTTTCAGGTTTCAGATCATGTGGTATCACCATCATGCTTTTCTGGAACTTGTTAGAAAGAGTTGGTATCCTAAAACTGGGGAAACTTGGATGGTTAATCTCCAAATAAAACTCTCTAGACTTTAAAAAACTCTTCAATGGTGGAACCATAATGTCTTTGGTAATGTTTTTAGCCTAGTTAGGAATGCTGAAAGAGCTGTTGCTCAAGCACAAAGTGATTGGGATTGTGATGGCTCTGATAGGAATTTGATTTATCTTAAAAATGTGTTGCTGATCTTACCTTTGCAGAGAAATGTGAGGAATCCTTCTGGAAACAAAAAGCTGTTGTGAGATGGTTAGCTGAGGGTGAGAGAAACACAAAAAATTTTCATTCTTATGTTCAAAAGAAAAGAAGTAGAGCCCAAACCCATTCTATTTCTGATAATGGGGTCCTTCTTTCAGAGATATAAGATATTAAAAACTCTGGGGCTATATTTTTTGAAAAATCGTATTCAAATGATCATGTATGTGGTGATTTTAGTGTGATTGAAGGTATGGATTCTCTTCCTCCTGATTTTGATGTCTCAAAACTTTGTGCTCATCCTTCTAGAGAAGACATTAAGGAGGCTATGTTTGATATTATGGGGGACAGTGTAGCTGGCCCTGATGGATTTCCTGCCTCCTTTTTTCACATTTGCTGGGATATAGTCCAGGAAGATGTCATTGAGGCTGTTCTTGGGCTTATGGAATTCCTCAGGTCCTATGCTTCTATTTCTGGTCAGACCATCAATCACTCCAAAAGCACCTTCATCATTAGCCACAAATCCAAACCTCACATCATCTCAAAAATCCAAAACACCACTGGTTTCATTCTTGCCCACTTGCCAACCACATATCTTGGTGCTCCATTATATAAAGACAGGCTCAAGAGAACTCTTTTCACATCCCTTATTCAGAAATTTCAAGGTAAAGTGCTTGGCTGGGATAATAGACTTCTTTCTCATGGGGGCAGGCTCCTTCTTATAAAAAGTGTACTTGCCTCTCAAACAGTGCACCTTTTTCATGTGTTAAAACCTCCTGAAATTGTGATTCATCAACTAGAGCAAATCATGGCTTCTTTTTTATGGGATCCTATGGAACTAAAAGAACTACTCACTGGATTTCTTGGGATCAATGCTGCAGAACCACTGAAGAGGGAGGGTTAGGCCTTAGAAAACTTTCAAACTGCATTAAAGCTTATTCCTTCAAAATGTGGTGGAGATTTAGAATGCAAAAGTCACTCTGGGCTAATTTTATGAGAGAAAGATATTGTGGCAATTTATATCCTGGAAATACAATCACTTCTGTCCATAACAGCCCCTGCTGGAAAAGATTGTGTAAAATCAGAAACAAAGCACAAAATCATATTTTCTGGAATATTGGCACTGGAAATATCTGCTTCTGGCATGAACACTGGGTTGGGGTGGTCCCTTTAGATAAGTTAGTTCCTGGAGATCATGATAAAAAGGGTGTGATTCAGGTTAACAACTTATGGACTGCAGGTTCTTGAAGCTTTCAAAAATTGTGCACTATGCTCCCAATTAATATTGCCCACCTGATTTATGTTGTTCCTATTAATCATGGAAAAATGGACAGTATGATCTGGAAAGCCTCCTCAAATGGTTTGTTTACCACTGCTTCTGCTTGGAGCTGCATTGTTGAGCCACATGTTAAACAAAAAAATCTTGGGTTTTTCTGGAAAAAATACTTCACACCTACAATCTCTGTTTTCCTCTGGAGGCTAGTACAAGGGAGAATTTATGTGGATTGGAAACTAAAACAAAGGGGGATACACATGGCTTCAAGGTGTCATTGCTGTGGTAATTGTGCAGGTACTCTTGACTCTCCAGTTTTATCAGATTTTAAAACTGAAAATTTAGAACATTTATTTTTTGAAAATGAAGTTAGTACTAAAATCTGGGATCATTTTGAAAATCTGTTAAAGTTGGAGAAGCCTCAGACTAAAAATGTGAGATTACTTATACAATTTTGGGCCATTCCTTCTCACATACACACACAGAACATTTGAGTGTTATAGTGCCATGCTTAATTTTCTGGTTCATCTGGACTGCCCGGAATTATTCAAAATATAGAGATATAAAATTCTTCTTTACAAAAATCAGGAGCAAAATTTACAATTATATATTTAACCTAGCTAACCGATTGGAGCCCAAAGTTTGGAAAGGTATTAGGTCTCTGGCATGTGAATTTAAAGTGCAGGTCCCAATTAAGAAGAAACAGCCTGTTTTGACCTTGGTTAGATGGATCAAGCCAAGAACAGGATGGTTCAAACTTAATACAGATGGTTCGGTCCAAGACAAGCAAGCTGGAGGAGGTGGACTCATTTGTGGACCGGATGGTGAGGTTATTAGAGCTTTTCAATCTTTTTCAAGCCCAGGCACTATCCTTTGGGCTGGGGCTGTTTGAGGATCTTCCAGCCCATCCGGTCTGGATTGAGCTGGATGCGTTGGGCCTCCAGCAAATTCTAATCTCCCCGGCCCATTCCGGACATTGGGCCCTACAACATTCTATCCAAAAAACTCGACAATTCTGTGCGAACCGTTTAACCAATTTGACGCATATTTTCCGTGAAGGTAACAAACCGGCAGACTCCCTCGCCAATATCGGGTGCCGGGATCAAAGAAACGTTGTTTATAATTCAGAAAATCTACCAAAAGTTTGTGTCGGATGGATCAACTTAATTATCCATCCTTTAGGTTAAAATGAGTTGAATTGTTTTTTTTTTAGGATCTTGTTCATATTTCTAGATTCTAGGATCCTTTACTGGGTTTCGATATTTTTCCCCTTAGAAAATATCGATGTATCCTTTATTTTCTTGTAAGTCGTGACTACGAATTTAATAAAATCCCACCCCTCGGGTGTTCTTAAAAAAAAAAGATGTATATTTATCAAAAAAAAAACATTTATATAATAAAAAATATGAACATTTTTATGCATGTTACATGTTCAAAAATATACATTTATCACAGTAATGATGAAAATTTATCTCAATAATTATAAAAACTTATTTTGACAAACATACCTTCACTACATTCAATATATTCTTTTCACATGAGTTATGTTATAACATACAAACATGTATACCTAATAATTTACCGTTTATATCGACCTAGAATTTATATTCTTTTCACATGAGTTATGATATAAAATACAAACGGGTGGTCGTTATTGATGCGATCAAAAAGATTGGTTCACCAAGAAAAGAGAGTACTTACCTAAATTACATATTTGCCGACTTGATAGACCTCCAGAAGACTCATGGCAACCTGATCAACCTACAAAACAAAATCCAAGCCAGACAGCCCCGGCGTAGGCCCTCCGATACTTAAGTCAGTCCCTTTTTAATAATGATATGTGAGAGCTCATAAAGTAGGATAGAAATTAAATTAGAGAAAAAAGTGAGGCATTTTTTCTCTTTATATAGACAAGAGACGCGTTCCCAATCTAGGGTTCCCGTTTCCTATTCAAACCACAAATATCATAAATAACCACCAACTTAAAATTAAGTTTTCTTCTATATGCTAAGTTACCATAGATATTATAACTCTCACTAAAATAAAACAATTAAACTAACTAAACTATTCTAGAAATTGAAATTGCATATTGGTCGAATGCCTCGCCGTATGCCTCAAATTGAAAATGCAAAGCAATAATGAAAACAAGTAAGAAAATGCAATGTTTTACCAAGTACAAGCATGCATGCACAAGGTACAGCTATGCATAAAATCCTAAATAATGAAAATAAGCAAAAATTGAAATCATGGATGTAAAGAGGAAGAAAAGTTAACATGAAAATTTAAAAATTTAAGGAAAGCAACAAGCAACAAAGAGTAGATCTAAGATTTAACCTAAAACTATGCATGAAAATAAAATTGCAAATAAAGCATAGCAAAATCTCAAAATCAAGACGATCCAAGACCCGATCTATGATCTAGATGTGTCACTCATCTAGATTCCATAGCCAATTCTTAAGATCTAACATGAATTCAAGGTGTTAAGACAAAAGGCATAAAATGAAGAACAAGCATGGAAATGAAGAACAGAGCATGGAAATAAAGCATAAAACATGAAATTAAAAGGAAACTTACTTGAATTAAGAAATTAAATAAAGCTTGAATGTAATTGCATCAAAAGTAACAATCAAAAGGAGTATTTTGATTCTTCTTAGGCTTACAAACCCAATGAGGTGCTTGAGATTAAATCTAATCTAGAAAAGGAAATTACATCAAAACTTGAAATTGAATCTAAATCCTAAGGAAGAGAAAATAGATCTTAAAAACTAGGGAGAGGATTTTTTTTAATCCCAAACCCATGCTTGGGTTGGGAGAAAATGAGAGGTTTCTTTACAGAAATGAGAGTAGTCTCCTATTTATATTACATTTAATTGGGTTTAAATGGGCCAAATTAGCCTTAGAGGATTGAAATTCCCGGGTTTAACCAAGTTTAACCCGGAGGCACCTTCCTAGACCCTTGGCTAGCTCTTTGGAAAATTTTGGCTTGATTTGGTTCGAGATGGCTCGACCATGGCTCGAGATGGCTCGGCCATGGCCGAGCCTGGGTGCTGCTGGGCGCAGGTGGCCGGAATCTGGGGCCTAGGCGTGGGCGCTGGGCCTTGGCGCGGGCAGGTTGGCGAGGCATGGCGACGCCTGGCGAGGGTTGGCGAGAGGCATGGCGAGCGCTGGCGATGCTTGGTGTCACACGGTCATTTTTCACCCCCAAATTTTTGTCGTGCGCGGCTCGATTGCCCTTTCAATCGATCAGCCTTTTCCCCAAGTCAAATGCCCCCATAAGCTACTTGACTTAATTTTGACGAGAACTCACCAATTCACTCGTGTTTCCCCGCACTCGTTCATTGGTAAATTAAAGATATAAAAGCATACGCAAAGATTCACAACTCACACACCCGTTGCATGAAAGTAAATCAAACATAAGCAATTACGAGCACCTTGCCCAACTTATATCATTCCTCAACAATATAAGAACATATGCATATATGCACGATTACAAGTTTGCTCTCAACCCTATGAGTTAAACTCGTCTATCTCTCGTGCCCAATATAGCTACACTCGCCTATTTATTGATAAAATGAATGTGATGGACAACCCCCAGCACTTAGGCATCCCATCTACAATTCCCGCCTTTGACCAGTTCAATGGGGATAACTGCCGAGACATGTGCATCGCACGCACATGTAACTGCTCGGTCATGTGCCTCGCACGCACATGTAACCGCCCACGTCAAGCCCACTTGCCCAGCTTCCTCATAACTGCAAATCTCGAGGACCCTCTCAGTCGGATCTTCAACCCGGTCTGACCCGCTCATCGAAGGCATAAGCCACAAGTAACTGCCAATCTCGCGGATCCCCTCTCTCGAATCTTCGACCCGGGCTTAACCCGCTCATGCATTAGACCAAGCCGCCAAGTAACTGCTACTTTCGCGGATCCTTTGACTTGGATCATGACCCGCTCATTACCCGAAGTCCAAGTGAACCAAGCCCATCTCAGCCCATATGTTTCAACCGTCCGAATGGCCCAAGGCCTATTTCAGCCCACGCGTAGATCTACGAGCTCAAGCCCTCTCAAAGCCAATTGTCGAACCAATGCCGTCACATCCCAACATCAGCCCACATCTCGTCCGAACCATACGTCTAAGTGTCGCAAGCCCTCGACACTTCCAGCCCACAATCAAAAACCATCGCATCCCAGCTTCCGTAACCCGCCTATGCGCCGAGACCGCTCGTCGCATCAGCCTGTTCGGCGAGTACCGTCGCATCTCATCACTCGCTTCTCGCACATGCGCCGAACCCGCTCAGTAAGCTCGCACGCAACATGCGCATGCGCTGAACCCACTCGGCACATTCAACCCACAGTCGAGCACCGTTGCACCTCGGCGCCCTTTTCCCACAAATGTGTCGAACTCGCTCAGCACAATAAGGCAAAAATCAAGCACTGTCTCATCCCAGCGCCTAATGTCCGTCTGTGCGTCAATCCCGCTCGACACTTATCATATCCCCATTCGAGTACCGTCGCATCCCGGTACCCTTTGACCGCACATGTGTCGAACTCTCTCGTCACATTACCCATGTTTTAGGCATCACCGCATCTTGACACCCTGTTTCCGTCATTGGCGCACCCCGTGCGTGCCAACCCGAGTCACCCGGCTAGGCCGGCAAGTCACCCTATAACACTTGGTGAGGGGTTGCACGAGTGCTAGCAAGCGGATGGCGTGCAGGGGCGAGACATGGCGAGCGGCGGCGAGAGCTGGCGAGCGCAGCGCGCGAGCTGTGCCGGGCGCACTCGGCAGCTTGCGGGCACTGCTCGGACACTGTGTAACCCAGTGTCGGCAGCGCTACCAGTGTGGCAGTTCTGGCGCGAGTTTTGGCGAGGCTAGACGAGGGGCGGCGAGGCTAGGCCACCATTCCAGAATGTTAGCCATTTTTGGAGCCTCTTCTTGGCTTGAATTTTGGTCCTCAATGCCTTAGCCTATAAAATAGGAATTTGAACATAAAAACCCAAGAATTTCACCAATCCTTTAACTAATTGAACCCATTAAACTAAATTAAACATAAAATCAAAAGAAGAACACAAAAATCCTAAAATAAGAAAAATAACCTAGAAAACAAAGCTAAACGACTCAAGAACCACTAAAAATAATATAAAACCTTATTTAAGAATACGAGAAAAATACAACAATTATATGCAAAACAGGAGGGCGAGATTCATGGAGTCTTGTGAGGCTAATTTGCCCTTACCCTCCTTGCTCCAATAGACGCATTCCTTTTTCTTTTCTTTGCCTTTTTTAATTAAACACACTAATTAAGTAACAAAACTTAGATTATACTCCCTCCGATTCATATTAAGTGTCATTTTAGAAGTTCAATTTTGTTTCAAATTAATTCTCATTTTAGAACTTTTTACCCATTTCTTCCAACTTTATCCCTACTCATTTAAAGAAACAAAATAAAGTTATTGTAATAAGATAATTATTAGTAAATAGGTAGAGAGTTTAATTAGGAATATTACTAATTAATTAAGAGTGTATTAGTCAAATTTACATGTTCCTTAATTCTAGACATAAATTCTAAAACGATATTTAATAAAAAAAAAATGGAGGGAGTATATAATAGTGGTGTAGACTGAGTAATGTGTTCACAAATAAAGTCCGTTTCTCAATCCAAACTATAATATATATATATATATATATATATATATATATATATATATATATATATGTGTGTGTGTGTGTGTGTGTGTGTGTGTGTGTGTGTGTGTGTGTTTTATGTATGTATATATATGAAAAGGTGCAAGTTAATTTTTTATATATCATTTAATTTGAGCACTACAACTTTCAAAAAAAATAATGTATTTGACGAGGTTGAATGTGTATTGATAGAGTGTAAATGATTCGAATCAAATCAATAATAGTAATATTCAAACTTGTTTGAATGTCAATACTTACACCGAAAAAATTGTATTTGAGATTATTTGATTAGTGATCGAATTGAGCTTGTACGAGCTCCAATGGAGTCAAACACGAGTTAAGCTTGAGTAAATTGATATTTTTATAGGTATTTTATCATTTCTTACTAATCGACCGAGTTTTATATTTTATCAAATAAGTTTATGTATTCAACTTGGTTGATTATGTTAACAAATTGAGCTCAAAGAACTTTTTACGACTAATCTTTAGTTAATTATCGAATAACGGGTTTGTTTGGTTTAGGACTCCCAATACCAGGATTGGGATTCTAAATCCTAATTCTCGTTTGTTCTACGACTCAAATTTTCAACCCACGTACCAATAATTTCTTACACTTTACCCCACACTCAATTATTTCACATCATCATTATATTTAGAAAATTAAATATTACTAAATACATTATCATCCACTTTTCATACATGATTTGACATCAAATACAATAAAAAAAAATACATTATCATTCACTTTCCAGACGTGATTTGACATCTACAGTAAAAAGTAAAGGATTTTGAATCCTATAACAAACAAAGATTCTTACTATTCACAGAATTCTCAATACTCAATATTTTGAATACCAAAATTTAGAATTCCAACGAAATCTAGTCCAAACAAGCCATCACGCGCGCGTACAAACGCACACAAACGCGCGCGCACACATGCACACACAATCTAGGGGGCCTGCCCCTGTCTATTACATTCCATCCTACTCATAGTGTAAGAAAAGGTTCAGGTGGTAAAATATTGGTTGGACTTCACGAATTCTTTATTGTTGATTCTTTTTTTAAATAATTTTTATTCTTTATATAAAGGACATCTTTTAGTCAATAAAATAACCACCTTGCTGTGTATATGATTGGATGATACATTTTTACTTTCGACTGAATATATTAAATCCTAGGAGGGGGTGGATAATCTGAATCGAATCTAACATGTTTGATTGTAATTTGAGAGTTTTAACCAAGATTCAAGTATAAATGGTCCTTTTGTTTAAGTCTCAAATGTCAGCACCAAAAACATCGAGATTAGAAAGTTCTAATCATTGTTACCATGCATGCATGAGGAAGAAGTATATGGGTTCCAAGGAGAGAGTGAGTTCTTTCAAAGCTACCTATTTGTTGTCGCCCCATTTAAATAGAAAATGTTCGTGACAGTTGCCAAATACTAAATATTAAAAAATATTTTTGTCAAATACTCTAACTAATTATACAAAATGCCTAATACTCCATACATAATTGTAAATTGACAAAATTAACCCCCGCTATTTTAATGCCCAACCCCAACCATCTCTTCCAATTTCTCACGCAATCTCTTCTAATTTCTTTCATTTTGTTTCAAAATTTCTCACACATAAATCTGAAGAAATCTCAAGAATTTAAATATATAAAAAAAGAAATCAAAGGAATTAATGGGAAAAGCGATGACGAAATCAAAAAAAAAATGCAAGATCTAGTAGAAACAGATCAAACCGGCATATAATCAAAGAACTTTCCAAAGAAGAAGAACAGCCCATCTTCGGAGAAGAAGAACAATCCAAAATCACAGTAATTATTTTTTTTTAATTCAGTGAGAAATCGCGATTAGGTTTTCATGAGAAATTTCTTCATATTATTGTTAAGAAACACCACCGTGTTTTATTTTTTCGATTCAGTAAGAAATCAAGATTTGGTTTTCCTGAGAAATTTCTTCAAATTATTGTGTGAAACACCTCCGTGTTTTGTTTTTTTGATTCAGTAAGAAGTCACAATTATGTTTTCCTGAGAGATTTCATCAATTATTGTGTGAAACACCTTCATTTTGTTTTTTCGATTCAGTAAGAAATTGAGATTAGGTTTTCGTGAGGAATTTCTTCAAATTATTGTGTAAAACACCTTCGTGTTTGTTTTTCCAATTCTGTAAGAAATCGTGATTATATTTTTCTGAGTAATTTCTTCAAATTATTGTGTGAAATACCTTCGTGTTTTATTTTTTTTCGATTTAGTAAGAAATTATGATTATGTTTAATGAGGAACGTCTTCAAATTATTGTGTGAAACACCTTTGTATTTTGTTTTTCTGATTCAGTAAAAAATTGTGGTTATATTTCTGAGGAACTTCTTCGAATTATTATGTGAAACACCTTTGTGTTTTATTTTTCTGACTCAATTAGAAAATATGATTATGTTTTTTGAGGAACTTCTCCAAATTAGTGTATAAAATTTGATATAGGTTTCTATATACACACTTGATCTTCTGTCAATTGTTATGTATCAAGAAATTTGTATTAATTGATTGTCGATCTTTTTTTAGGGCTAGTGACCAAATGAGGTCTACAATGGCTATAATAATAAAGACTATTATAGGCATAAGAGATCATTTGAAAACATTCAGCTCCTTCTCCTCCACACCACTGAATATACAATTAGCGGATTCTCATTTAGACTTCTTACCCTTATAAACCTTGATATTACGTGTTCCGTCAACCAATCCAAAAACAAATCTAACATCATCTGCATGTATCCCAACATCATGAGACCCAAGCTCAATCGTTCGTGTATTTTTATTGAAATTCTGAATTATTGACACTATATTCTTCTCATTCTTTCTACAATTTGCAGTTGTTAATTTTTTTTATCATAAATGAACTTAAACAACAAAAAAAAAAAAGGGGTTTTAGCCATCACATTGAGATGCTCCTC
>BMAC01000011.1:1365747-1395105 GCA_014905375.1 Phtheirospermum japonicum
CTCCGCCCAGTTCTCACCGCTGTGCCCAATGGGCAATGGTTTTGCCCATCCTGCTCAAATCACACGAATACAACGAGTATGTAAATGGATTCTCTAGTTTTATTTATATTTTATTTTAATATATGGATTTGATTTTTATTTTTCCTGTATATGTTTAAGAATAATGTAATGTTTATCCGCTTAATTTTGTTAATTCCTGTTGTAGAACCGAAATCAGAGATATCCCCACAGCATTAAGCCTTTGATTTCTTTTATTTTTCTGGAATGAATCACGAATTATATGTGTTTCAATGTGATTTCAATGTCTGTTTTTTTTTTTTCTGGAATTAATTTTTCTGGAATGATTTAGCTTCTGTGATTTCAAATTATGATTTTTTTTTCTCTGTGTTTATGTTTCGATTTATCAGAACATACATAATTTTATATCATCTATTTATCAATTTTCGTTGTGCTTATATTTTCCGACTTAATCCCTCATTTTGCCTTCAGACTTCTCACTTGGATGATAGCGTTGTTGATCCTTCCCTGAATTCGGCCAATGTCAAAACTTGTTGCTTGCTTGAAGAGAGAGAATCGGTTGTCGTCGCCGCTGCAAGGGCTGCCAGCTTACGGCCTGCTCCATCACTGACCTTTGGGGTCCCTGCGCCTCCCGACCCGGCTGCCCCGACAGCATCCACCGTGGTGAGAAAAGGCACACATGAAATATGCGAAAGATCAGATTCCTAAAGGTGGCTATTTGATTACTCTTCGTCCACCGGCCACACCAGATTATTCCTCATGGTTCACTAAGGCCACATTTTAGAGGTATTTTTTTTTTCATTTTCTAATATATGATCTCTTACGTCAATTTACATTTGGTGCAAGTTTGAGCCATTATTACTAGTAAATCAACTTGTGTTGTTTCCATTTTTTWAAATATTTYTTATTTTTGCTGATGGGTGGTTTGAGTTGAGACTCTTGAAGCCAAGATAACTGGAACTCTGAATAATATTCGAGAGACAACTGCAAATGTAAGATGCTACATTTTTTCTCAGTTTTATGGTTATTATCTTTTCATGACTATCTGAATAATTTCTTAAAGTCTGGTCACTGGGTACATTATGATTAGTCTAGTCGTTAATTTCTTGTTTTGTAAGTAATAAGATGATTGTGGAGGGAAAARGAAACAAAGGAGGATGTTTTAATCGAGACAGAGAATGGTGAAGTTTGGCGTCCCTCGTACGATGTTCGTCGCAAGGATCCTCACGCAGCTATATCTGGAATTATGGGTAATTTCTTGGTTTCCTCTTTATATATATACATACACACACGCACACATATATAAATTTAGCGCTGATTTAAATCAAATATATCTTTTCATCTTTGAAAGAAACATTTCCTAGTAAAYTTCATGGACAGTCATTGAAAATCGAAACGAAGAATAATGATAGCATCCAAATAATGCATGTATTAGTTCTGCTGAATGAAGAATTGTACGCGTGCTGTTCCTGAATAAATATAGAGATGACACGTTCACATGTGTTTTATATACTTGTTAAAGCCACTCTCTACTCTCTAGTATATGGACTTTAATTGTTAGTGTAAGTGGGATTTTTCGATAAACAAAGGATTTTCTTCTGTTCCAGCCAATTGTAATTGTTGCTGGACTGGGTGCTGGAGGCACGGAGATGTTAAGTAGCTTTCTTGCTGCAGCTCCTCCAGAGCAGCAGGAACATATACTGGGGGAGCGTCTTTATCCGCTCGTTGCTCATTATCAGGTCAACAACTTTTTTAATGCATAGTGTCTTGCATCTTTTATCACTTCTATTAACATTTTACCCACACATGGCTAAATAGAAAAATTTAATAGTCTAAGTAATTTAATTGCCAAAAAAAACACTAAACAAACATAAACACTTAGCTTAGTGACTTATTCTAATTACAAAAAATATGCATAAATATTTATTAATATATTTGATTTCTCACGTGGAAAATAGTACAGCAAACCTAAAATGATAATTTATTCCTTTTGCATGCAGCCTGATCTAGTGGCAAAGATAACGGGAATGCTTTTGGAGATGGATAACTCTGAGCTACTGCATCTATTGGATTCGCCTGAGGCACTAGCAGCCAAGGTAGAAGAGGGTGTCGAGGGTCTCAAGCTTTCAAAGTCCAAAGTGTCGAATCATGAATCACTGCGATCGAAGTATGTTTCTACTCAAGTCGCTGTTAGTTAGTTAGGTGACGGAAGCTATATGGATTTGGATAAAAGTGGATAAAAGAGGTCGTTTTGGCCCTGATTTATTTGGTTCATTATGCTATTCTTACCAACACGGTAGATTTAGAAATACGTTTGGAGACCTCCTTGTAAATTTAGAAATACGTTTGGAGACCTCACAAGGATTGATGCTCGTTTGGATATTGGTTCATTATGCTGATTTATTTGGTTCATAGTGCTATTCTTACCATTATGATAAGTTTCTCGATTAATATTTGTTCGTCGTGGCTTGAACTAAACTTTGTACTTACTCATCGTTTTAATAGAAAATATGGTTTATTTTTACTGAGAGTATTATTTTTTTTATAATTGTATTTGCATTTAATTTGTATTTTTATTTCTTTTTTTTAAATTTTTTTACTACTTTCTAGAAGGGTATTTCCCAGAACCGTCGTAAATTGTCTGTTCTGGAAAACAGGCTTTCTAGAAGGTATATTTAGAAAACCGCCGTAAAAACGCTGCATTCTACGGCGGTTCCAAAACCGCCGTAAAAATGCTGCGTTCTACGACGGTTCAAAAACCGCCGTTAAATCCCAAAAAAAACAGCCGTTAATTCATGATTTTTTACGGCGGTTTTTAAAAACCGCCCTAAAATTTAACGGCGGTCGATATAATGGCGGTTCAAAAACGCCGTTAAAAGCTCAAAAAAACCGTCATTAAAGTGTTGTTTTGCAGTAGTGTCAATATCGTAGGGGTTGGTTCAGTATGTTGAAAACATTGATGAGATGAAGACATATGATTATTGTGAGGCTATATTGAGTACTAATGTTCTGTCCATGGTTCAGAAGCATGATTAGCCATCAAAAATTATAGGATGTACTACATTTTAATGGTAAGATATTTCACTTTCAGTTATAACTAAATATCATTTCTTCAATTTCTATTTAACTAATAAGGAATCTGTTTTTTAAAAAAAAACATTGCAGTATTGGCTTTGCGAGCATGCAAGAATAGCTACATCGAGAGAAGGTGAACGCATACCAAGAGTTCTGAAATGGCATCTGCCTAGTGTGTGGACAAAAGTGAACAAGGACTGTTTGTTAAACTTGACGGACGACAAGGTAAATAAATTTTCAAATGTTGTTACATTATTTCTGTCTTGGCTTTATATTATGAAAATAGTTTGGCATAAAGTTAGTAAAAATGACATATAGTAAGTAATTAAAAGCCTATTATTTTTTATTTGGATATGTAGTAGGAACACATGACTTAAAATAAGGAATTTAACAAATGTAGTAGGAAACAGTGACATTGAGTAAAGAATTTACATGTGGTACTGTATCACAGGTGATCGACGATGCTCTAACACCCACAATTAATGAAGCAAACATGTATAAGAATTTAAAGACTGTTGTCAATGAAAAACCAATTAATGTGAAGTTTAAAATCCGACAAAAAACTAAAGCCCCATCGATTAAGGGGGGAAGAGTCTAGGAAACTTAAAAATTGTTGGACAAAAATGAACAGCTTCAAGAGGAAAGGCATCAAATGGATGAAGAGCTAGTGACTGCGCAAAAAATGTATGAAGATCTTCTATTGCAACACAATGTTATCGAAGCTCAATACACAAGTCTTGAGCAAGAAAACCAAAATTTTAAGGACATGATTAGTGTGTTGGAGGCTGAGCAGATCAATAAAGGTGAAGTAATTGTGAATCTTCATGCTGAATTATTTGCAATTCAGGTTGAGGGTGTTGATCTACAAACTATGAATGGAGATCAGTTGACATACAATGAGGCTATCAATAGACTAAGGAGCTTGGATGAAATCAGGTCAAGAAAACTAATGAAGCAACAACGAAAATTGCTACTCTTGAACAAGAAATCAAGTTTCTTAAAAAGGAGCAGATCAAGAAAGATGAAATCATTGTGGATCTTGATGTTGAATTATTTTTGATTCAAGTTGAGGATGAGGTACATGCAATCACCCAAGTTCATTTTGAGGGGAAAATAATGTTGAAGGTGCTGAAAGCAAACAAAATTCAATGTACTAGAAGATCAAGAACGAAAAAGGAAGTCGGCGGAAAGCAAGGATTATGATTATGGGGAAGGAAGAAATAAATCAAAGACGCGGTAAGAGGTTCCCGATAACATAATAGTGGATTGGGAATACACTGCTGGTCAAATCAAATTCCTTGAAAAAGTAGATAGACAGTCACTGACAAATTGTGGATGGGATTTGCCCCCAGAATGTTGGAAGAATTTATACTATGGGTCCCAAAAGGGATAATGTAAGATTTCTTACTTTATATCATAGTTTAATAATATATATCACTATTTCATACTCTACTTGCTTAAGATTTTATTTTATTTTTGTTTGCAAACAGGGAGACAGATTTCTATAACAAGAAAATCGCATCCTCGTCACTATAGAGAATATTTTGGATATATTTAGATGTAAATACATTAGTAATTGTGTAAGTAAAAAAAAGTCTTAATCTATTTAATCTTCCAGTACTAAATTTTTTGTTATGTACATTATCATTGACAACGTATTCTTATTGTTAATCATTACATTATTTTTATGTGATTGATGTCTATGCACATCATTTGTTGAAAACAAGTACAAGGCAGTGATAGTTCGTGCACAGTTTTGGGTACGTTCTTAAAACTTGGTTAGATTACATTAGTGTTATTTTAAATTATTTCATATCATAACATATTCTTGCCAAAAAAATGCATACTTCTATTCTTAAGAAAAAATCTGTCGACAATCCCATTTACAAACAAGTGGCGGATGCATCGGCAGTTAAGGATGCAGCTGTTCTTTTTCCAATCGCGTCGACAGGATACAACAAAGAAACAAACCCATTTCACTGGACTCTCTTAGAATATGATGTTTCTGCAAACAAATGTAGGTTCTACGACTCCATGAAGCCTAGGAAGAATAGAAAGGATGCATTCCGTGACACAAAAGTAATGGTATAACAAAGATCTTTACTTAAACTAATGTTAGTTTCAATTACTTTCTTACTTAATTGGGTAATAACACCATCTATTATTTTTTTTTCTATTAACAGGAAGAACTTATTGAGGCAAATGTGGCTGGGATTTTAAGTAAAAACAAAGAGTCTACTCACTTACCACTTGAGAGTGTAAGGGAAATCCCTCAACAAGGAGCAGACACGTAAGTGTTTTAATAATAACATTACTAGTTTATTTTTGAATACAAATTAGCTTATTGTTCCATATAACGATTCTCATGTTAATTATTTTCATGCCCCAGGAACGACTGTGCAATTTATGTTTGCTACTTCATGAAGCAAATCATGCGAAGGGAGAAGATTCTAAAGAAGCTTTCAAAAGATGATCTTCAAGTTCTCAAAGCAGAGATTGTGAAGGCTATTGTATTGAATGGAAAGAAATTGTAAAACAACAATGTTAGGAATCATTTGTTTTCTATTTGATGTGACTGACTTAGTAAGAAATACTTTGATGTGAATTTGTATTCATTTTGTTGTGGTAAGGATCTAGTAAGAAATGCTTAGATATGGTTATGTACTCTATTGAATCGTATATCGATCAAAATAGCGAATTCCAAGTTTAATGCAGTGTATATGCATGATTATTACAATTGCATGGTTTCAAAGTATCATCAAAATTTCTATGATTACCTGTATGTATGTGTTTATGCATATAGTAAGAAACATGTTCAGAATGTAAGAAATCTTGGTGTTTCCGTAAGAGATTCACATATTACGTAAGATTTTTAAAGAAAATATATAAGAAATGCTTAGATATGGTTATGTACTCTATTGAATCGTATATCGATCAAAATAGCGAATTCCAAGTTTAATGCAGTGTATATGCATGATTATTGAAATTGCATGGCTTCAATGTATCATCAGATTTCTATGATTATCTGTATGTAAGAAATTACATGTACGTATAGTAAGAAATTTGTTCAAAATGTACGAAATCTTGGTGTTTCCGTAAGAAATTCACATATTATGTAAGTTTTTTTTTCTTTTCAAAATGTACGGAAAACGTTGTTACGTAATATATGAACTTCTTACTCAAATCAAAAAATTTCCATCAAGTAAACATACCAGTAGGGCAAAAACACCAACACATTAACAAAATGCACATAAATTCATCACCTCAACTAACAAAACAATAATATAATTAAAAAATGCTTATAGTCAGTACAAATCTCATTTAACTAAAAAAACAGTAGATCGATATTTGTGTCTACCTGAGATTGAGAAATCTAAACAAGAGGTTCGGTGCATGTTTTTTTATTATGATTGTCGATATGTCCACATCTACCGTATTTCATAGCTCTCGGAATGTATTCTCCCCTACACAATTGCCTCTTCCATTTAGGTCTTCCAGGAGGCCTCGTTGATTCTGGTGGGACAATCAAAGCATTGTCCGGATGATCTTGGGGTTGGTCAAACATTGAAATGGGATGAAGGGGTGCTGAATACGACTTTGTATAACTATATGCACGATAGAACTCATCAACCAAGAAAATGCAGAGGTCTGCCTTCACTCATTATGCATGCCACCGCATGCGAACATGGTAGACTGGTGATTTACCATTGTCAGCAAGAACAAGTGCGCTCTGAAATATTAACCACCACTGAAGGAGCACATTGCACTTCGTAAATTGAATCAGACGACCTAAAAACAATCCATGTCCTCCCTTCATCAATGAGCATCGTCAAATTCTTCTCAATTGACGGGCAGAATACATTGGTCCAATTCCGACAACTACCTCTTCTATCTGAGAACAAATTAAACAAATAAATTATTAATTTCTAATCTAATTAGAAATATATATAAAAATCACAACTAATCTTGTACTAAATCAAAAGGATATTTATTACTCTATATGTCTTGCTATAGAAAACTCAAAGTATTTTTACATAATTAAGAAAATCATCAAAAAGAATGAAAAGTGTTACATACAAAAAAAATAATTTATCTTCACCCGGATTGAGTTTACCAAAGCTATGAATGGGAGATGTTTTGCTTGAAGGATCAAGTTATTAAATGACTCTGCAACATTAGAGCTCATCTCTCCATATCTTTGACCCAAAAAATACGCATTAGCCCAGTGACATGGATCAATATTTTCAAGAAAAACTTTGTGTCATCGTCCACCTTCTTTTAATAGATCATTCATATTCTATTTATATGCTTCGAATGTGGGGGCATATGCACAATTCATAAAAAGCCAAATGATTATATTTTGCATGCCCTTAGTCTCCCTTTTCCCACTAGATTTTTCCTTCAAATTTATCTTCAAATGGTTTAAACAATAACCATGGGGAAAACTTGGGAAGACTTTACTCATGGCCTCAAGTAAACCAAGGTTCCTATCTGAAACAAAAGTTATCATACGAGATGACGAAATAATTTCCTTAAGGTTTTTCAAAAATCATTTCCAGTTTGCAGTGTTCTCAGAATCCAGAACGAAAAAAGCCAAAGGGTGTAAATCTGTATATATGATAAGAAATGAACCAAAATCAGACAAGTAATTATAAGAAATATGGTAAGTAGTACATTTAGTAGAGACTTTACCTCTATCACCATCATTGCCTGTGGCAATAAGCAAATGTCTTTTGAACTTCCCTCTTAGATACATTCCATCAAGAAACAACAATGGAGGACAAAAGCTAAATCCATCAATACAAACTTTAAAAGATATGAAATTTTTGAAATTTGCAAGATATTGCATTCACATCCAAAACAACATGTGAGCCCGGGTTCGATTCTGAAATAGCTTTTACGTATCTACTTAACATTTCAAATTAGTCATTGTCATCACCATGGATGCACTTCTTCGTCTTATCAACACCATCAAATGTAATGGTGTACGATATTTTCAAACCATATTCATGCAAAAATAACTTTACAGTATCAAATGGCCGAGTCTCTTGATTCTTATGCACTTGGTCTATAATCAAGTTACAAACCAAATCTTCGCACACACGGTTATGTTTCAAAGATCTAAAAAATGAACCACATGTATGTACGTTGTTCATTAACTTCACATAAAAATAACCATTGCTAGGTTCCATTGACGCATACACATACCAACCACACCCCGTACTCTCCTTCTTTATGCATGTTGCTAAAACTCTTTTGGAATCATTCTTCCCCCAATCGAAATCAAAGCCGACACCAATTGGCATTTTACGCAATGCAATATGAAACTCTCTAGCACCACCTTCAAATTTCTGACCAACACCCGTAACTTCTTTATCCCAACCATCCGTCAAAAGAGTCTTGTTATTCGAGGGACAAAAAAGAGGAAGTAAATATTTTTCAACACCATATTATCGATATCTGTCAAAAAGTTGCTCTCGTTATAAGACGAGCAGACAGACTTCTCACAAGTTCCAACGGGATCTTTCTTTGATATTTCAACTGTCAGACGGTCCAAATTATACAACAAACATAATTAGAAAAATCACGAGTTGAGTAATGCATGGTGAAATTATCTATGTGAAGCTTCTTCCACTGATTTTGTATTTTCAGCAAGAGTTTCTCAAACGAATCGCTAACATCCATCTTATAAGCTAAAGTCTCACTATCATACAAGAAAAGGACAAAGATCCCATTGCCAATAGCATTAACTACCGGTAAGAAAAAAAAAAGAGAAAAATCAAGAAATAGTTTATTATGATTAACATAACGTAATAAATAAAAAACTACCAGAAATTAACATATACAAACTCATACTCGAAATCAATTAATCAAATTACCAGAAATTAACATACGTAAGAAATAAAAAATTAGGGGAAAATGCACACATATAAAAATTCATACTCGAAAGAAATTCATCAAATTACCAGAAATTAACATAACGTAAGAAATCAAAAATTAGGGAAAAATGCACAAATATACAAATTCATAATCGGAAACAAAATTTATCAAATTACCAAAAGTAGTACTCAAATCATAAGCCATAGATTGTGCCGAAGAAAATAATAAGACTGTGGGTGGTGTAATTGAATCCAAGAGTAACATAAAATTGTGAAAATACTCAAAACAATCATCTGTACTACGTATAATCGGTTGTACTCTTGAATTGTATCTGAAGAAATTGTGCACAGAAAAGCAGATGAGGAAGAAATCATAGCAAGCCTGCAAATTATTTTTTTAATAAAGAAGTCGAAAAAGAATTGGGAGGAGTCCATGTGTATTAATGACTTTTACATTATGATTTTGGACTATTTAACAAAAATTAGGGACTATTTGACTTAAAATTACATGTAGAACTAATTGACAAATGGACCTCCACTTGGAGGACTATTTGACAATTCCCCCAAAAGGTTTTTTTTTTACCCTTCCTACAAAATAATGATGTGAACTCTCACACCCTTAGCCATTACTAGCGACTAGTCTTCAAGCTATGAGATATATATGGCGAGATTTTGCTATTATAACCCTTTAGCTTACTAGTATTGAACCTCATGTGTACTGAACCTAGACATAGCCCGCTAAGGAACCCGGTAAATTGGAAGAATACAACAACTAGCACACATCTTTACAATCTTTCTAATTAAACCTTAAAGTATTAAACCAATGACAGCCTTAGGGTACATCCTACCTAAATCTTGAGTGTTGAACCATAGGTTCAGCACTAAGTTTCACTGACACGGACACGATACGACATGGACAAGATGACATGCTTATTTTTAATAATATAAGACACAAAACGGCTCAAACACGTTTATAATATAAATAATTATTAATATTTTATTTCTATGAATATCAAACTGTAATAATCTTTATTTTAAATTAATCATCTAAAATAATTACAAACTTATTCACAATAATTGATGAAACCCCAAGTAAAATGAAAAATGATAATAATAAAAAATTGAAAAAAAATAAGAATAATTGAAAAAACATGTCCGGATTGTGTCCTCTCGTGTCCCGTCGTGTCTGAGCCATGTCTTAGGTGTGTATGAGCCGTGTCCCTGTCAAAAATTCAAAAAAAAAGTACACGTACCCGAAAATTGTCGGAGGCGTGTCGAGTGCATGTCCGTGTTAACGGAGTGTCCGACTTGCCTACGGGGTCAAAAACTGAGTGTCCGTGCATTATAGTTTCAACATAAGAGAAATCTTTCTTACACTCGGTTCACCGTCGATTTGAAAAACCGAGGTGAGTTTGAAGTACTAAAGGCCGACATGGGAGGTTAGTTTGATGAAAAGACCTAGAAACGCCTTTGTGAGTCAAACCCAGAGATCATGGCAAACAATGTCAGTCACCGAGGCACTACGAACCCTATACTAGTACGAATGATACAAGAAAGTTTTTCTTAGGCAGGACAATGCAATTAAACTTTGTCTTTATGATACTAATATCATCAGTCGTACTCATCAGCTCAAATTCATAAAGAGATTAACGCATTGGAGCATTATGCGATTCGGCACCGTATCGTACTGTTACTGAAATTAGATATTGTCCAAAAGTAGACTTGTGAGTCTCGGCTTTACCTGATAATTACGAATATGCTTGACCACGAATCAAAATGCACGATCCTCAACATGGTCCGATTAGTGCTGGTTTTGAAAAATATGGAAGTGTATTTGTTTTCAACTATGTTATTGGCATCCATGATGGAGGTTGTGCATGGGGAATAAAATGTTTTCATTGAGGATTTAGTTTAGGTCATGTTGAATATTGAGTGTAATTTTATTCAGGCTAAAATAAGTGCCATAATACTCATTATGCTATCAAATGAGTTGGTTTGTATATGCCAAACTATCAAATGAACTGATTAATATTATGTAAGAAATAATAAACATGTAGTAACAAACTAATAAGTATTTAGTTAAAAAGTAATATATCTTGTAAAAACTAATGAATCTCGAGAAAAAAAATAATATCATGTTAAATTAAATGAATATTAGGTAACAAACAAATGAACATTCAATAAGAAAAATATGAATCATCTCTATTTGATCACCATGCTACGTACTTTAGGTTGTACTATATAATAAGTGGTGTATATCCAGCCATTGTTAGGTACTGTTGGAAAGCAAGAGCACAGGCTGCAGTGAGCTAAAACAGGTAAAGAGAAACATTGCTTTTCATATATTCAAAAGTAGATTCACCAAATACATATATAGACTTGTAACCCTAGCTCCCTAGCTGCTACAGAACGAAGAGGCAACGGATACTAAACAAGGACCGTTGATAAGAAATACAGCTACACACAAAACCTAGGGTGGAGATTGATCTAGTACAAGACAAGCATGTCCTCATGCATACGTCCAAAAGAAACTACAAAAACACCATCCTTATGCCACCTTGTCAAGCTGAGTAGGATGGCTGATCTGGCTTTGGTCAAGGTCATCTAACACACACCCCTCAATCCAAGACCGGTGAGGGTGCAATATGGAACATATTTCAAAACCGGGTGAAGGGTTGTGTTGACAAAGGTTTGGTTAGAATGTCTGCAACCTGATCATGTTTAGGAATGTGTTGAACATTGATTTGACCTGAACTTACCCTTTCTCTTACAAAATGCACATCAATTTCCACATGTTTGATCCTAGAATGAAGGACTGGATTGGAAGCTAAAGCTTTAGCTCCAATGTTATCTGTCCAAATCAAGAGAGTGGAGACAATGGGCATTCTGATTTCAGTCAGAAGATGTTTGATCCACATGATCTCTGAGGCACAATGTGATAAGCTTCTATACTCAGCCTCTGTTCTTGATTTTGAAACTGAAGCTTGTTTCTTTGAACACCAGGAAACTAGGTTGGAACCTAAATAGACACAAAAACCTGTGATGGATCTCCTATCATCAATGTATGTGGCCTAATCTGCATCTGAGAAACCTGTTAATCTGTTGGACTTAGATTTAGTGAACAACAAGCTCCGATTTGAGGTGCCTGCAATGTACCTCAGTACTCTTTTGACAGCCTTCCAGTGAGTATCTAAAGGAGCCTGCATGAATTGACTTAACTTGTTCACACAAAATACAATGTCTGATCTTGTAATGGTAAGATATTGTAGCCCTCCAATAATGCTTCTGTATAAGGTTGGATCAGAAAAGGGACTGCCATTAAACTTTGACAAGGGAGGAGATGTGATCATTGGTGTAATTCACCCTTTAGCATTAGCCATATCATCTCTGTGTAAAAGGTCCTGAAGATATTTTTTTCTGACACAAGTGCATGCCTGAGGAGTGTGTTTGACCTCAATTCCTAGAAAGTGATGAACTATTCCCAGATCTTTTAGAGAGAATTCAGAGTCTAATAACTTGATAAGTGAAGCAATCTCTGTATTATTACTGCCAGTGATGAGTATATCATCCACATAAACCAGAAGCATTGTGTAAGAAGCTGGAGTAGCCCTGAAAAACAGTGAAGTGTCAGATTTAGAATATTGAAATCCAAGCTTGGTGAGAACCTGCTTGATTTTGGAGTACCAGGCCCTTGGAGCCTGTTTTAACCCATAGATAGCCTTGTTCAGCTTGCAGACCAAACCCTGACTCCCTTGTTCAAAACCTGGAGGTTGTTGCATGTAAATAACCTCTATTAAATCACCATTCAGAAATGCATTGTTCACATCTAATTGTCTGACATCCCAACTACATGAGACAACAATAGACAAAACAGTTCTTATAGTCACAAGCTTGACAACTGGACTGAAGGTCTCCTCAATCAAAACCAGGAGTTTGTGTATAACCCTTGGCTACAAGCCTTGCTTTATATCTTGCCACAGATCCATCAGCTGCCCTTTTTATTTTGTATATCCACCTGCAACCTACTAGCTTCTTTCCAGGAGGTAATGGAGTGAGCAGCCAAGTATGATTTCTGGAAAGAGCATCAAATTCAGAGAGCATAGCCTGTTGCCAATGCTTGTGTTGAAGGGCCTCTTACAGAGTTGTTGGTTCCTTTTCTTGGGAAACAAAGGTGGTGAAAACCTTTTGCTTCAAATGACCTGTCTTTGCTCTTGTCTGCATTGAATGAGTATTAATGGCAACTGAATTATGAGAATGAGAAATATCATAGTTTTTTTCATTTTCTAATTGTGGCAAATGAACAGTTAAAGGAATGCTAGTGTGAGAGCCAGTTGTGGTATGTGGAGAGGTTGGAATAGGTGATGTAGAAGTACTAGTTGAGGGGGTGTGATGTGATTGATTTAGTGGATAAGTATGAGGAGATTAATGAACTGGAGAGGGTTGATTTCTAGATGGCGAGGAATGAGTGCTATGGGAATTGACAGGGAGGGTGGGGTTTAATTGAGTGGGAATGGATTGAGTTGGAACATCTTGAGCAAGAGTTGGATAAAGATATGACACTGAGCTATTTTTGGAAGTGGTGTTGTGTATCCCAGAGTTAGTTTTGGAAAAAGGAAAATGATCTTCAATAAAAATAACATGTTTATTAATTATCATTTTGCCAGAGGGAAGGAGCACTTTGTATCCTTTATAACCTGCAATGTAGCCAAGAAAAGTGGATGGTACAGCTATAGGCTCCAGTTTATGCTTGTTGTAAGGTCTAACATGAGGATAACATAAGCATCCAAAAACTCTAAGACCAGAGTAGGCAGGTTTGAGCCCAAAAGAACTTCAAAGGGTGATTGGTAACTGAGTTGTTTGCTAGGTGTCCTGTTTATAGTGTGAACAGCAGTGCTAAAAGCTTCCATCCAATAGGTTTTAAGGACTTTGGAATGAGCCAGAAGGGCCAGACCAGTTTCAACTACATGTCTGTGTTTCCTCTCAGCAACTCCATTCTGCTGTGAGGAGTTAGGATTGAAGTTGGGATCCATCCTATAATAGCATTTAGAGGCTGTGTGGTTAGTATAACCACAAATTTGACAAGCTGTTCTGCTGCTATTGTAGCTCCTACCTCCTCTGCCTCTTGTGCCTCCTCTCTTGCCATTTCCTCTATTTGAAAAAGATCCTCTACCTCTCACATTATCCTTGTTGTAGCTCATAATATTCCAGTTCCCATTTTCCTTTTTGGCTTGACCATGAACTGCGACATTGGCTGATATTGGCACAGACTCATCAAACTGAGGATTAGAGGCCTCCAACCTTGACTCAAAACTCAAAAGCAGGCTGCTTGCATCTTTGAAGCTTCGTTTGTTCGGGATAGAGATGATGGTGACAACCACTAGATCATATATTAACTCCCCAATCCAGTCAGAGCATGCAGCAATTGATCAAAGTCCTCAACTTTGTGACCAGAAGCAGCCAAATTATCACAGCACACTTTGATTTTATTCAAGTATTCCCACATGGATAGGCTTCCCTTCTTCATTGTCTGCAGTTGGATCTTGTATTGCATAGTCTTTCCTCCTGGATGTGCTGCAAAATTAGCTTCTAAGGTTTTCCACATCTCATGGCTTGTGGTGAGGCCAGCCATAAGGATAAGAACACTCTCTAAGAGTGAAGAAAGCAGCCAAGAGGCCAACAATTGGTCCTGCCTTTGAAAAGCTTGAAACTTGGGATTGAGAACAACAAGGCCTTCTTGATTTTGGATGACTTTAGGTGGGATCTCAGCTGTTCCATTTACATAAGATTCAAGCCCTAAGCCAGTGGCTGCGGCTAAGATCTGTTGCTTCCAGATCAGAAAATTATTTTCAGTAAGTCTGACTGAAACAAGTTGATGTTGTTGTTGTATCAAGGAGTGAGCAGCTAGGGATACTACTGGATTTTGAAAAACAGCAGCATTAGGATCGATTTCGGATGTATTCATTGTTTCATTCATTTATTGAGGTAAAACCAGATAAGTGAAAAGGTGAAAGAGACTTTTCAGAACCAAGGCCCTAGGACCTTGGCTCTGATACAATGTTGGAAAGCAAGAGCACAGGCTGCAGTGAGCTAAAACAGGTAAAGAGAAATATTGTTTTTCATATATTCAAAAGTAGATTCACCAAATACATATATAGACTTGTAACCATAGCTCCCTAGCTGCTACAGAACAAAGAGGCAACAGATACTATAAACAAGGACCGTTGATAAGGAATACAACTACACACAAAACCTAGGGTGGAGATTGATCTAGTACAAGACAAGCATGTCCTCATGCATACGTCCAAAAGAGACCACAAAAACACCATCCTTATGCCACCTTGTCAAGCTGAGTAGGATGGCTAATCTGCTTTGGTCAAGGTCATCTAACAGGTACACACGAGTGTACGCTATATCATACATCTAAAGATGAGTATTTAATATAATCGAGATGTATATTTTTCTATTGAGTCTACTTCTTGTTATGTATTCATTTATATTATAAAAAATTATGCATTTATCACATTGAGATTAGTATTTATCATATATTGGAGATGACTAAGTTATATATACATTTATAAAAACGAAAATTCGTATTTATCATAATGGATATCTACTTTATCACAATGAAGATGAACGTTTATCAGAACAGACATTAACATTTATATAACAAGGAATATGAATATTAATATGAACATTTTTATGCATATTGCTTGTTCATAAATATATATTTCATAGAAATAATATAAATTTATCACAATAATTATAAAACTTTTTTAAGAACATATACATTCACTATATTTAATAAATTCTTTTCATCAAAATTATTATACAACATACAACCAAATATACTATCATTTGCCGTTTATATCGACCTAAGCTTGGGGTCATTTCGCCTAGGATTGGAATAGGACTATTTCAAAATATAAGGCCATGATGTATTCACCCCATTCTGAATCAAGCCCGTTTAAGCCTTCATTTGTATTGTATCTCACGGAAATTATTCATATTCTAGTATAACAAAGAAGAAAAGAAGTGTTGCTTTCGAGGGTAAAAATGGTGCAACTATTTTCACTCCAAGTTTTATTAACTTATCTTATTAAAAATAATATAAAATAAATATATGTATTAGAATAGCTATACCCTTATTTATATTAAGATTAAACATTATATCCTTTATCTATGGTGATATTATATTTTCATAAACCTAAAATTGTGTAAATAAATATTAGGGGTAATTATTACCCCTAAACTAATGCATTTTTACAATTTGTCATACAAATTATAATTTGTGACAAATTGTCATACGAACTATATTTGCAATTTGCCTTCTAAACCAAAATTGTTGTGGTTTTGTACCCGAAATCGGATGACGTATCACAACCCGATTGTGCCACGTTATCCAACTTTAAACACAAAACTATAAAAATTCTGATTTAGGAGTTAAACTCTATGGCGCATAGTTCGTACGATAATTTATCACAAATAATAATTTATATGGTAAACTGTAAAAACGATTTTGATATGGGGAATAAAAAAATTTCCATAAAATTATTGCACGACTTGTATGGGAAATTCGAGCTCTCTCGAATTCCTCCAACGGACCATGGAAGAAATAAAATGTTAATTGGAAGGCCAACTGATGAAGGAAAAAGAAAAAAGAAAAAATAACCAACATGAAGACAACTTGCAGGGCAGAAAAATTATTCAGGAATAGTCCAACAAATGGAGAGAATTGAAATCTATTTTTTTTATTATTTTTTTTTTAGTTAGAGGGTATTGTGAGAATTGAGTATAAATAATAAAATTATTCTTTCATTAATGAGTGCTATGAATTTAGTAAATTAGGTGAATCTAGTATTAGTTGTGGTGGATTTAGCCGAAAAAGAAAATGAGTACAGTGATTCGGGCAAATAAAATTATAAATAAATAAAAATATTCTAAGGAAACAGAGAACTTAGATGTGAGAATTCAAGAAAAGAAAAAAAAGAAATGAGGGACTAAGAGGATGTTTGGCTGAGCTTATAAACTTTTTAAAATATTTTATAAAATATTTTAGAGTTTATAAACTTTTTTTAAGTTATTTGAGAACTAATAGTTGATTAATGATAAAAAGCTAGCTGGTTTAAATAAAATATTTGGCAAATTTGACTGATAAGCTGGCTCAAAATATAAAATTACACAAAAGTACATGTTTAAAATAATAGTGTTAATGCTATTTTTTTATTTATTTTTATATAATATCTGAATTGTAAATTTAATTATTATTGTTTATATTACCAATTTTGTTATATATATATATAATTTTCATTTATACAATACTAAAATAATTCTAGATATTTATCTAACTAATACTAATACTAATAATACTAATACTACTACTACTAATAATAATAAAAATTTCACAATACTAAAATAATTCTTAGATATTTATCTAACAATTAATAAAGTGGTGAAATTAAAATATTTTTAATACATAACGAAATAATAGTGTAGTTAAAATAAAAGGGTTAAAATAGGAATAAAATCAAAAAACTCCATGAGCTTATTTGAAACGCTTGTAATAGTAGTATCTGAAATAAGCTTAAACTTTTCAAATAAACTCATGCAACCAAACAAGACTTATTTAAATACACAGAGCTTATAAGTACTCTAAATAAGACATAAGCTAACTTATTATATTTACCAAACACACACATAAAAATAAGCTCTATAAGAACTTATAAAATTCTGAAAAATAAGTACCTCTACCCTACCTTATTTTTTAAAATCTTATAAGCTTTTTTAATTTGATCATAAATCTTTTAATAACTTATTTTTAAAATAAGATCAAACAGCTCAATTCCTAATCAGATGGAAGAGGTTATAAGATATTTTAAATATATTTAGTCAAACAACTTATGAGTATAAATAAGAGGGCGCGCGAATATTGAGACTCCAAGTTTGATGAGAACACCCCATTTATGAATCAGGTGTTCTTATCAATTTTGAACAATATATTAATATTCGTATTGAGAATTTGGACACAATAATCAGGTATTCATGTTTGAAAAAAAAAATCACACATTAACCGTACTTACAAATTTTTAATATTTCGAAAATTTCATGGAATACCTAATAATCTAAAAACCCCGTTTAAGCTTGAAATTTCACTGAAACGCCGCCTTGCAAAAGGCTTGGAGACGACAATCAACTTAGAGTTGACCGTCTCGTATGTATGTAACATGCACTTTTTTGTTGTGTTTTAATTATGTTTGTATTTTATTTCCTATTTCTCATTAAACTCAACTATCTTGATATATTCATTTTGAATTCAATCGTGATAGATTATTACGAAAATAACAATATTAAATAATATCTTAATTTTAAATATTTTATAAACTATTTTTATGCTGAAAAATTAAAAAATATTACAAAAAATCTTTACCTCTCCTCCTTAACACGCCTTGTGCCTTTTGTCCAAGGGAACACCTCAAGTTTTATAATATGGGCCGTCTCATGTTAAAGCGTTGTTTGGTTCATTTTAATGTTGAGATATTAGCTTTTGTTACTTTTATCCGTTAGATTGGAATTTGATAGCGGAAAAGGAAACAGAGAGTGAGTTTGCGAGAATATGGCGGATACTTGCTTGCGAATGGGACCCCCGCTTTGCTTGCTCTCCTCAGATTCCTTTATAAATACCCATTCTCATTTTAATTCTCCGATTCAATTTCCATTTTTTCTCTCTCGTCGTCATCATTATTCTTTTCGTCTTTCTTCTTCACGTACCAGATATTTCTCTTTCATGGCGCCCGTTAGAACAAATAACACTCAACACTCTCACTCCGCTACCACAATTTGCGCCTCTAATCAGCCTTCTTTGCTTGTTTTCTCAGGTACTTTTTTTTCTTAATCCTTTGCCCCTCTTTTTTTCTTTTTTAAATTCATGAATTTGTTTTGTTTTCGAGAAAAGGCGAAACAGAGAGAAATTGGGGTTTGAGAATGCTTGAATTTCTCTTTTATTTTTATAAAATACAATAATATGTAAAGAATGTAAACTTTGAAGTACTATGTATATTATTCTTCCTTTTTCCCCTCATGTATTCCAGTTATTTTAATGTGTAATGATGTGTTAATCTTGTGGTTTTTCTTGTTAATCTGTTTACCTAGTTAGTTATGGAGATATGTTCAGTATAAACTGCAGTAGTTATTTTTTTTTTTCCATTTTAAATACCAATGTACAATGTTAGGAACCTCCATATCAATTTCAATACCAGAAATAAGAATAAATGTGGACAAAACGAGAAAATCCACCGCACGTTACATACCCTTTAAGACACATTTTGGTTCGGTTTGGTATGTTTGGATACGTGTTTACATTTTTGTAGCTTCATCGAACACGTGGTTGATGGCAATGGTAAATTACTTCTATATCCCACCGCTATTACGACAGCCTATACTGAATTTGCTAGATTTGAATAAATTAATAAATAAATGAAATGCTATAACAAAAGGACAATCGTTTACCATGAAGTTGTTACATGTTTATAATTCTGCAGTAAAAATAGTACTAAATAGGTAAATTAAAATCCAAGTTTCATTTCATTGTCCGAATAAAAATTATAATACGAAACTTGTACTACTTTTGATAAATATTCCAAAGATTCAATGTAAGAGTTCACTTTGCAGCCCTGAAAAGAACATATCTTAAGTGGAACTATCTTTTCTTTTCTTTTTTTTTAATTGGATCGTTTTTTTCCATTTTTTATTTATGTGCAAGCTATCTAAAAACATTGCAGTGATGCAGGTGGAACAGCATTTAACGGTGTTGTTGAAGAGCTTAAGAAGTTAACTACCCGTGTGGCTCATGTTCTCCCCGTTTCTGACGATGGAGGGAGCACTGCTGAGATTGTTCGTGTTCTTGGTGTGTTAAATCTAACTTTGATTCAATGTTTCTTGAATTAGAATGAATATTATAATAATATCTCATTGAACATGAGTTTTTAATGTTTTACTTAATTTTCTGATGGATATGTTTGTTTGTAGGTGGTCCGGCTGTTGGAGACATTCGATCAAGATGCCTCAGATTGTCCGATCAAAGTACCTACGAGGCTCTAGCAGTGCGTACGTTACTGGGTCATCGGTTACCTCTTGAGGCACAGAAAGCAAAATCTGAGTGGTAGTGATCATTCCATTAGGCTTATTTTATTTTTTATTTTATTTCGAAAAATTGACAATTTAACAGGTATGACATTGTGGAAGGGAACCATTCTCTGTGGACAGGTGTATCGAAACCGTATAGGGAAACTATTCGAGCTTTTTTGGCTTATTTCCAGGATCAGGTCTGTTAATTTTTCAAACATTTGAAATAGCATCACCAATTTTATCATTTAGTTTTTATGGGGGAAAATTAATTTATGCAGATCCTCAGGAGATCAGATGAATCTTTCTGTTTCAGTAATGGAAGGTACTTAAAACTGTTTTCAGAAAATCTCTTGTACGCTTGTTATTTCCTTAACTTTCTCTTTTATTTATTATTATTTTTCTTAATTGGGCATTTTTTTCAGCATTGGGAATTTTTTCTTTGCTGGAGCGAGGATATTCTTTCAGTCTTTAGATGCTGCGATTTTCTTGTTTTCACGTGTCTCAGCAATTCCCAACGAGAGCCTCGTCCTCCCAGTTATATCCACTAACGATAGGCTTACATTGGGGTGTGAATTATGGGTACGAATATTATTCTACTTCTTTCTGAAAAAAACAAACAAAACTATGTCATATGTTTTCATTATCAGAATCAAATAAATAAAAAAATTTAATTCATTCTTCAATCTTATAATTAAAAAGGACAAATAGGTTATAATAAGTCAAAAATCTCGAAATGTTGATTATTTTAGGATTATCTGAGTTATATCTATTTCTTTTCTTCTGTTTCTTCTTGGCTTCTAGGATGGAACTATAATGCGGGGTCAGAACGAAATATCTCATCCAACTAATGGAACAATGGAGCCAATAAATAAGGTGTGCACAATTAGTCGCTGTTTAGTTAGTCCTGTTATAAGTTTGTTTGGTGCTCTGCTACAAGTGTTCATTATATTTGACCTTAGATTTGATTTAAAGAAAGTTTATATTAATTGCAGAGTAACTCTTTAGTACCAAACCTTCCTTCAAGAATAAAGCGTATCTTTTACATGTCCAGCGAAGGTAGCAATTTATTGCATGAGGTAATAATTCTCTTATTTATCTATGTGATATTTATGCATTTGTAATCGTAAATTTTGTTTTGTGCGCGGATATTAAGAATTTAAGACATGATTTTTTTCTTTTTTTAAATTTTTTCTTGAGCAGGTGTTTCCTTCTGTTAACCCAACCGTCTTAGAACAATTGAAGAGTGTCGACTGTATTTTATTCGCCATGGGTTCGCTATTCACTTCCATTTGCCCCTCTCTGGTAATTAAAATTGTTATATACTAAATGCAAATGCTTTTTTGATATCGTTTCCAAATTTAGTAAAACCTCATTTTGTAAATTTGTTTCCCACTGGCTTCCTTATTACTTACGATTCATTTTCAGGTTTTGCTTGGAATCGGGGAAATTATTGCTACACGAGCATGTCCCAAGGTAATTGATTTATCGGGAATTTGAACATCGTGTGATTAAAGCTTAAAATATCTTGGTCTAACCTTGTTTTTTTTTTTTTAATGCCTTTTTTGGTTAGGTACTTATGTTGAACGGATCGCAAGATAGAGAAACGAGCGGCTTTACAGCTTCTTGCTTTGTAACAGCTATTACAGATGCTTTGAACCGAACCTACGGAGGTCCTCATAACTGTCTTCAAAACCCTGTGAGTATTTTTATGCTTATAATAGAAGGTTTAATGGTAATAGTAATATCAGTAGAATGTGTTCCCAAAAAAAAAGAAAGTGCACCTGAAATGCTTTGATTTCTTAACGCAGCCAAGTCGATACATTAACACAATCTTTGTGCCGAAAGATGGTCAGATTCCTATAGATATCGATTACCTCGCTGCCCAAGGGATTTCTCATGTGGTATGTGTATTTTTTTTTCTATACTTCAAATATCATTAAGAACCATGAAGTCACACAAATCCCTTTCACGCTGATTTGTTAATTAATAATTGATTCAACTCGAGTTTTGTAGGTAACGGTTGACTCAGTTCGCGATGCAACGGGAGGGATACTTTTTGATCCGAAATCATTAATACAATCTCTGTCCAATCTGTTAGTTAGTGAAAGATATGTGGGGGATAAATCAATGCCTGGACATAATCTGACTGAATAACTCACCCAAGGCAATTTGTATGGCTTTAAATTTTGCACAACAGATGTATATAGGCATTATTAATTAACTTGAAACTAGATAGCACAATGATCAGACTTCGGAATACAGGATTAACGATGTAATTATTTTGCAGCATTTGCGTGTTATCATAAGCAATTACCAATTATTTTGCTGATCATACGAATAACCAATTTTGGATATTTATTATATTATATATTTATCCCTCTTGAGTTATATCTCAAGTTTAATATTTCCAGGGAGCAATTACAAAAATACCTTGAAATTCCATCTAATTTTTATAGAATAGCAACATTCAAAAGGACCAACTTTGTCAAAGAGCCCGTCCGAGAGTTAAAACGGATACAGATATTATATCGGGATTGATTGAATCAAGGAACATAATCCTTCCTACAAGACAACCATGGCAGAAACTCAAAAAGGAATACTAATCTCGTCAACATTCTTATCAAACACGTTTCCCACTGTTGGGGTTGGTTTTTGTACACAAATTCCAACGTCCCTTTGCGCGTCGACGCCTGATGACCGCACGTCCCGTGGTGGTGCTCATGCGCTTACGAAAGCCGTGTGTGCGCGCAAGTGACTTTCTCGATCTGTTCCTCTTTGTTTGACAGAGAGCGTATTTTTTCGCCCTCACCACTAGACCACGCCGTTTATCGGTCACTGTGCTAGTGCTGGATATCAAGCCGAAGCCCAATGTTGATCCTGAGGGGCATATAACATATAGAGATGAGATTATTTCGACAACATTGTTTTCAATTGGGTTATTTACAAATAAATAAATAAAATGCCTTGCCTATTGCTTCGTTCGCAATTTAATCCCAACCTTTTAATTTTTGCAATGTCAAACTCGACCTATCATTTTGGTCGCAGTTTTCATTTGTGCTATTTTTATAAATTGTAAAAAGAATGATATCATTGCTAAATATTACCAGAATTTCGCTGGGGCGTTCGATTTGCAAAAAATTAATAGGCTGAGTTTGAAACTGAAAAAATCAAAAGCTTGAGATTAAACTGCAAAAGTAGCAACAGGTTAGGGATTTTTTTTTTTAATTAATTTTTGTGTGAACAATTATTTTCAGTTCAATATTCATTCGATTGCAATATTCATATTTGGATACCTAAGGGCAAGCAAAAACAATTACAAAATTGTGTTGTTACGCAGGAATTGGAGAAATAATACAATCAAAAGAAAGAAGCTACATAATGATATTAAAAAAAAATTGAAATTGTAAAAACAAATAATAATAATACCACAAAACCAAGAATTCTTTAACGCATTGCATACATTTCAACATAAAAGCCACAAAACCCAGAGTCCAAAATCAAAGCTTTAAAGCAGACCCAAAGCTTCACGAGTACAATTATTCAAAATTAACAACCAAATAAATAATTCATGAATTTGTCCGTAATCCCCACTAAAAAAATAATGAAATAAATAAATAAATTAAATCACCTGAAAATGAAGAGCCGGAAGAGAAAGAAAGGGAAGCAGACGGAGGAGCAAAGGCCGAGGCAAGAAACATCCCAGAACTGGAATGGGCCTTGGTTTTCACGTTGAGCGAAATTGAGGTTCTTGTCTTCGAACCCGTGAGAAGAGAAAGTGAAGCTGATGGGCCATTAAAATTAATACCTCTGTTACACAACATTGTTCCCATTGACAAACAGGAAGCCATTTTTCCGGTGGCGCTCTTTTGTTTTTCTGGTTTTCTCCTTATGAGGGTTTTTTGCAAACCTTATCTTGTTCGTGTACCTATATTTAGTGGGTGTATAAAAGTCAAAATGGATATTTTCACCCCGTTAAAAAGTCATGATTGGCATTTTGGGCTGGGTTTTCAATATGCTCCTGAAAATGGGCCTAACTATTGTGAGAAAGCAGTTAAGTGAATTTCGTTCATGTTTACTCGACTAGGGCTCTGATTAGGCGTGGGATTATTTAAGGGGAAATCACTTAATTTAAGTAAAAAAATAAATGATGTTGATCGTTCATGAATATTCCTCTTTACTGTTTTGTAGGGTCACCTCATATTTCACTAAATTTATCTCATTTACTAAATTCACTATTTGGTAGAAATTTTTTATTCCTCAATTCAACTCTTCATTAAATTTAAATGTATTAATTAGGGGTATAAATGAAACAAACTAAGCTTTGAAAAGTTTGAGTTGACCCACTTATTATTAAACTGAAATTTAATTTATCCAATAATATTGATGGATAGTGGACTTTTTCGAAATTAAGTGAACTCACTAAATATTAACATACTCTATTCGTCCCAAAATGATGGTCCTACGATTGATTTCACAAAGATTAAAAAATAAGTAGTTTATATAATTAAGTCATTAATTTAGTTAATATTTTCTCATTTATACTCTTCTTAAATTTATTAATATCAATGAATAATAATAAAAATCAGTGTTGAAATTAGTATATTTGTTATTGAAATAGTAAGATTTTGCATTGTAATCATTAATTCTCAACTTACGAGGTAGAAAACTAGTATTTTAAGAATATTAATTAAGGGTATGTGTATAAATGAAAATTAATGATATGTTAAATATGATAACTAGACTATCTTTGTGGGACAGACGAAAATGGAATACTAGACTATTTTTGTGGGACAGGTGGAGTATTAAATTATTATTCACGTTATCACAATATATACTAAAATATTTCTAGAACGCATAATGTATCTAATAAGAATTAAAAAAAAAAAATTTAGTTAATTGTTTTGTATTTATTATAAGTACAATGATAAAATTTAAAAATTAAATTCAAATTATTAATATTAAATTTGGGATAACCATTTGATACACTTCCATATAGATAAATTCTTATGTAAACATTCAAACTTTTTATTCCCATTTAAATTAAAATTATTCTATTTAACAGATCACAAGTTAAAAGGGGGCAATTGTCAAATACTACAAGGAAAAAATAATTTTGTCAAATAATACTGTAACTAATTACAAATTTCGGATAATCCAACTATAAATATACAATTACAAGGTTAGCTCTGTTAAAAATAATATAATAATAATATCAATAACCAAAACCACCACCACTACTCAATTTCATCTCCTATCGGCCACCCCCGCTAGCCCACCTACTGCCGCCGCCGGAATATTTTCCGGCGAGTTTTTATTTTTTTTTTTTTTTTTTTGTGTTTTTCTTTTTCCCAAAAAAATCTAAAAGTAAGAAATTTAATTATAAAGCAAGAAATTCTTAATAAGAAATTTTCTTACTTTTCTATACATAAAGTATGAAATTCTCACTATAAAGTAGGATTTTTTTTCTTACTTTTTTGAATATAAATTAAGAATGTCTATTTTTAGAAAATAATGTAAGAAATTTCACTATAAAATAAGAACTTTTCTTACTTTTTCGAATATAAAATAACAAGTTTTCTTAATTTATAGGATATAAAGTAAGAAACTTTCTTACCTTTTCGAACATAAAGTTCAAGAATTCACTATAAAGTAATATATATAGTTGTATTAAATAAGAAATATATAATAATAATTTGCTATTAAGCAAGAAATTTTTTTCTGGGACAATAAAAAAAGTGTATAATAAGTAAAGAATACATAACAACATTTGCACATCAAGTAAGAAACTTTTGCAATCAAGTAAAATACTTTTTCTCATCAAGTATGAATTTTTGGGCATTAAATAAGAAACTTGCATACATATAGTAAGAAATTCGGACATATATTAAGAATGTTTATAGGAAATATTTTTGTACATATAGTAAGAAATTCGGACATATAGGAAATATTTTCGATGACTAGAAATATTTTTGGACATTGAGTTAGAAATGTTTGGACATATAGTAAGAAATTATTTGGGTTAAAAAAAAAGAGTTACACTGACTTCATGGACATATAATAAGAAATCCAAACATGCACTAAAAATTTTTATGGGCAAAAAAAAAATAGCCGAAAAATATTTTTCGATGATTGGGAAAAATATCACGCGATCGAAAAATTTTCCGGTCGACGCCAGCCACCTGCTACCCCAATTAATAATAATAATATTATTATTGTTATTGTTATTATTATTATTATATTTATATTAGTTTTTTCATAGTAAGGATATTGTGGTATATCCATATCACAATTTTGGACTATTTAACAAAAAGTAAGGACTATTTGACTTAAAATTGGATGTAGGACTAACTGACAAATGACCTCCACTTGGAGAACTCTTTGACAATTTCCCCTTAAATTAATATAACTCTCTTATTCCTTTTATTTTTCTCTTACTTTTATTTATATTAGTCTTTCCTCAATCCTAATTGTACGTAATATATTACAACATCTCTCCTAATTCTCTCTGTTCCTTACAACCCACACACACACAAGCACACCTCTGCCATCTATGTACACCGGCGATGGTTATCAAGCGACATCCAAAGTGACAATGAAGAATGGCGAATGACAAAGCGGGTTACATGTTTAGTGGCGGGGCCCGACGGTAGGAATGGCAGATCTGGGCTCGACTTACGATTTTAAGGTCTGGATAATTTCATATTGGATTTCATGGCGGTGGAGTGGCGGAGGTTTTTCGGTGTTCCTGTGTGTGTACGAAGAACTCTAATGGCATTATCTCTGACAATGAATATCCTATTTTAGATGTGTTTGGTCAATGGATGCAAATTTGGAGATTCAGTAGCTATGGATATTTTTGCTCAGTTGATCTCAATCTCGCACCTTTGACTATGAAAGTCTTGAAAGTCTTCAGGAACTTGCATAAATATAAATGGAACACAGATGTTAGTTCCAATATCGAGATATCCTTACTATCATCTTTGTTTATCTAGGAAAAATTATAAGGAACACGTAGAAATATTTTTTGTCTACGAGTTAAAAAAACTCATAGAGCACGACCTCAAGCCAGAAATGATATTACTAAAAATGATGAAATTGTTTTACAAATCATAAAATAATTGTATATAGTAATAAATTAAAAACTTTTGAATGAGCTAGTCGTTCTGAACAGTTCCTGCATCGCTCGTAAAATTTTCAAGCTTGGTCAAACACAATCTTTAAGAACCCTCAAACAATGAGCAACACGTGTGTATGCTAGAGTAAGCTTTCTATTTTTCTCGTCCACTCCTCGTGGTTCTCTATCAAAAGACAAGTGATATATATATATGTATGTATGTATGTATGTATGTATGTATGTATGTATGTATGTATGTATGTATGTATGTATGTATATATACTTCAACTTTCTTGAAAGAGTCCTAATTTCATAAAACAAGGTTTAGATCATTATCTTGAGATATCAAGTAGATATAGACTAATAAATGACTTACTAAGATAAAAGACTCTAATTATTTGTAATATTAATCTATTAAATATTCTAACTAACTCAAGTGTCATAAGGGAGAATAACACTTCATAAAATAAAACCAATTGATAGGACATAAAGAGCGGAGCTAAATTCCTATCAATCTCTCCATTTTGCCTTTCTGGATAAAAACTGCTTTAAATAACTCCCCCTGAGTTGCATAGCTATAACCTTCCCCTGAATAGCAGAGGGCTGCCAGAATGTTAGTGCGAATGACAGTAACAAAGGTAATAATAAAATAGAATAAAATAAGCAAATGACTAATCAAGCAAATATCCGAAAACAAATTCAGCCAAACACAAGTTTAAAAGTATCATCAATAATAATTCAAATAAAACATAAGAGATAAAAATATAGCATTATCCAACACTATCGCTTGTTCAGGTACTATAAGCCCGATTCCTCATCGACCGCCGCGGAGTGGTTATGAGAGCCTCATCATCATCAACACCATCAGCCACCTTCTTCTTTCCTTTTCCTTTGTCAGCTGCAGCCCGCTACTTGACTTCGTCTTTTCCCCCTTTTTGACCATAATGCAAAGGGAGCCCGCAAAGTTATCAGCCCATCAAGATGAGCCTGGGCTCATGCAATATGATGATCAATTAAGCTCAGATGCACCTGTAAATCAGAAACAACAATGGGGATAGAGGTAAGTGTGTTAGTCACTGTGTCAGTGACACTGGGACCAACTTCCTGAGCTGAGGTAGCACCCTAGTTCTCATCATCATCAGAAAATTCCAAAGGCAGATCAATAATGTGATATGGTCCTTCAAGATGTTTATGGCTAAGCCCAAAGAAACCAGGCTTTCCACTGAAATGTTCCTCACCATATCTCTACAAACCTAGATCAGCCAAAATCGAGTAGATAAGAGAGGGAAAAGGTAGAACGACTTTGGTAGCTTTGGTATCAGCAAACTTGGTCACACAATCAACCACAGTCTGACCAAAATTGAACTGCATCCCCGATCCTATCTGAAACAGAGCGCGTCCCTGAGGTTGAGTCACTATTATTTTGTTCGTAGTTGGCACCCAGTTACACACCACCACCTTATGAAAGATAGAGTACAAGGAGGTCAGATGAGAACTAAGGAAGTGTTTGTGACACTTTGGTACTCTTCCACCAGTGATGAATTTTTCCACCTCATCAAAGTCGTCCACGGTGACTCCTTCCTCATAGTCCTCTTCTCGAAGAAATTGTTGATGACAGAAGGTGTGAATGATTAAACCTTTTCTCTAACAAAGACTTTGCCATATTTCTTAGACAATTGGTTCGATATCGAGGGAAGCATATTGGCATACAATTCAAGAACATCCTCCCTTAGATACGACATAACAATTATCACAGTGGAGGTCAGTGACCGCCCATCGTCAAGCGTCAAATTTAATATTTATTTTCCTCAGCTTCTTCTCTACTAACTAGTAATAGCGATAAGTAAGGGTCGAACCCATGAGGAGTGTGGTTAGATTGTGATGATCCGTATTTTGTTTAAATAAATAATTGAGGTAAGGAATGATGAGTTAATTTAACTAATAAAATAAACAAGCAAGAAAACTAGCAAGAAAAAAATTAACGAAGAATTCAATAATAATAAAGGCCTAGTTCTAGTTCAGTTTCCACCCTCGATTTACTCGTTTAACCAACCACAATATCATAATCCATTCATCACGTGCGATTAAAAACCCTAAGTAGCAATAAGCTCTACTACTCGAATTTACCCTTACTGTGCACTCAATTAAAAT
>BMAC01000011.1:1403665-1455576 GCA_014905375.1 Phtheirospermum japonicum
AAACAATCGCATATGACGAACGAAAAACAATATTGCATAAATCAATTAAACATAGTTTCACGAGGGTTTCAACATCCCTAGAACTAGATAATAAGTTTACTCACTCATGGAGTTAATAAAATAAAAGAAAAGGTTCAGATAAACAAACATAATCCTTGATAAAATAGGAGAGACGATGTGTTGAACTTGAATCTTGCATCTTGGGACGTCAATCTTCAAGTTCCCTTGCGTATGGATGACTTGGGATGATTTGGAACCTCTCTTGACCTCCTTAGAACCCTAGGATATGTTATATTATGCCCCTGGGACGAAATAGGGTCAGGGTTTATATAGAACTCCTTTTTCTTGCCGCCCAAGATTCGTCCTAAAATAATTCTGCCGAGTCGGCGTCGACGGAGCGTCGACTGATGCGAACCACCTCTCGGCGTTGACGCGAATCACCTGCCTGCGTCGTCCTGCGCGCGTCATCCTACATGCGTCGACATCGACACTTCAGAGCATGAGCGTCGACGGAGCGTCGACTCATGGGCGTCGACATCGATGCTTCAGAGCATGAGAGTCGACGGAGCGTCGACTCGTGGGTGTCGACATCGACGCTTCAGAACATGAGCATCGATGGAGCGTCGACTCATGGGCGTCGACATCGACGCTTCAGAACATGAGCGTCGACATCGCGTCGATGTAGCATCGACTGACGCGAGCCAGCCTTCGGCGTCAACCGCACATCTCGTCGACTGACGCTGTCCATCCTCGGCGTCGACGCGTCATCGACGCATCATCCTGATTCTTGATTCTTCTCTTCTCGATTCGTCAATCCTCGTTTCTCTACTTCCCTGTGAGACATCCTTCGATAAATATAGCACCAATTACTTCAAAATAAAGAAGAAATATATGACTGGTGCTTTATTGCTCCTAATAACAATTATACGAGAAATAAGCATATATAATATTATTAAGCACATAAAATCACTGGAATTAATCCATCAATTGGCGTGTAATTTCTCGTTTGTCAGTCAGACCCTTTTTGTTAAAGAATTTGTTCAAGTTTTTCTTCTAAAAAAGTCTAAAACCCACTCTCCTCTCCTCAATCAACACCGATTGTGCAAAGGATTGAAACGGTACCTAACTTTAGTAGTATAAAATTGCGGTGAAAAAGCTTTACTTACCTCAATCTCCTCATCATTAGAGTCCTCCTCCAAGTCAATGTTGTTTGATTCATCTCCTGCCTCCATCAGATCATCATCGCTAGGTTCTTCAAAATCCTCTGGACCAGCTTCAAAATCATCATCATCATCAGAATTATCTGATACAATGGAGCTTTTGGAAGAGGGACCGTTGGCTATAGCCAGAACAACAGGAGGTGCACTTGGCAGCTCTGAATCCTTACAAGGTAATGGTGTGCCAGCATCTTCACTGACACGAGTCTCTTCAGCTGAGACAGTTCTCTCAGATGACTTACTTAAATTTGAAAGAGAGTATGCAGTAAGTGAACTTGGATTCACCAATGCAGTGGGCTCAGAGATTGAAGTAGATTGCACAGACACCTTAGACTTTCGAAATTTGAGCAGCACAGACACCAAAGGGGCATATTCATCAAATAGCAACTCTTTTCCTCCATCCTTCTCTATCTCAGCATCAGGTGCCACCATATTCTGAGGAGTTAGCTGGTGTTATTTTGCCGTAAACTGGCTCATTTGTTCATCTTCAGAGTCGGTGAAAAAAGAAGTTGTGGGAATTCTTGCTTGGCTGCAACTGATCCTTCCAAAGAAGCATAGTCGGAGTCATCACTGTCCGTACCATATATCACTCCTTCTTCCACAAAATACATGCTCTTCAATGGAACTCACTGACTGTCGCTTGGCTGGCTCTTTAGGATTGCCTCCGGCAGGTATCAGGCTCTACTCCGTGAAGACGTCGTGATCTTTTCAACAGCGGGTTCCCAATTATACCGAATGTCTCAGTAATGAACTTCAAGTTTGGCAGATTATCAATGTTAATTTCATTGCCCGAGTTCCCTGGAAAAATTGCGGCATGTGGTTCAGCTGGATCTGAGACTGGAAGAAAATCTAGGTCAGCCGTCAAATTGCAAAGAGACGCTTCAGTAGGAGTTGTTGATTTCTCAGAATTGGGTCATGGTGTTAGGGGAGATCCACCAACATCAGTTCTAATGGTAGAGGCGACTCCGTGCTCACTACGAATATCGAGAGGCACGTACCTCAGAAGAGAACTAGAACCGGCTCCGACATCCGGCGCTATCACTGTTTTAGATAGCGAAGGGGTGGATTTCTTGGAGGAATTATCTTTCTTTGGACTCTTTGTTTTTATTGATTTTTTTTAAAAAAAATTGGCTTGCTGAATTTGAGAAGTTTCTTCTGTGAAATTGCTCTGACAAGCAGGAGAACAATCTGACATCTATAAATCAGAAGACAACTCAATCGTTTGGTTAGTGTCTTAGTGGGAGCAAAAAAATAATTAACAAAAAAATGCCAATACAGGCCTAAGAAAACGGAGGTGCCTAAGCCCACTCCCTCTTAATAAACAACCCACTAACACTAAACCCATACTGACTCGACTCAAGCAAGCGCATAAACACCTATGATCCACAACATCACGATAATAACCCAATGGACAATACGACAACAAAAGATAATGAGATTTCAGTAAGAGAAAAAAAAGACTATAGTTATGAGCATATCTTCACTTATAAGAACTATATGATCAAAATTCACCAAACATGCATGTCCAAATTATATGTCTAAAAGAATGACCTAATAAACAAAAAACATGTAAAATTCGCAACTGCAGTAGAATGTTGGTCCTTGTGTGATGGCATTGGAGCTGATATTCAATCAACAAAGTCAATGAGTTGACAATCCTTATCACGTTCAATGACTGTGTCATTTATGCTTGAGGATTTTTTATGTTCGGGAGTAATGTAACCTCCACTCAATCAACATAAGAATAATCCAAGAGTATGATTCTTAAAATTTTGCATAGTTAGCATGACAAATCTTCATCCATAAATAGATGGCTGGGACATCCTTCAAACCACTGTTCATCAATTTTTAAGCGCACCGAGAGAACACAGGTTTCTGCTAGAGTCAACCCACAATTGTTCGTTTCGAATTTTTTAGGCCCCTTTGACATTACACTTGAAACATAATATGTTATTGTAGCTGTGAGTAATGCAAGCTCTAATATGTGTTATGAAAAGAGAAATAAGAAATTGCATGTCGAATATGTATGCTGCAGCGGATGTTGTTAGGAATGCTGCAGCATATCCAGTAACATTAAATTAAACAGCACATAAGCCAAGAGATTTTCTTAATGTAGAAAATTCCTCATAGTCTAATATGTCAGCAAGTAGATGTTTAGTTCCAATATGCTCAATATTCACAACATTTCTCAACCAAATTTCGAATGAAATGATTTATGATGTCTATGTGTTTTGTTCGAGAGTGATTTAATGGATTTTTTGAGATGTCAATGGCACTTGAATTATCACACAACAAAGTAAGAACATTACTTTGTAACCCATACTTCTCTATCATTTGTTTCATCCAGAGCAGTTGAGCACATGCAGTGCCAGCACCTACATATTCGGTTTCAGCTGTTGACAAGGACACACAAGTTTGTTTCTTGCTATACCATGAGTCAAGATTATTTCCTAGAAAAAAAACCCACCAGTCGTACTTTTTCTATCATCAGCATCATCTCTCCAATCGGAATCTGTGTATCCAAAAAGATTAGAACTAGTATCCTTAGTGTACTAAATTCCTAAATTGTAGGTGCTAGCTCATACCTAATTATGTGTTTTAGTGCCTTTAAGTGAATTTCTTTAGGATTTAACTGATAACAAGCACACAGACACACACTATAAATGATGTCAGGTCGACTTGCAGTTAAATACAAAACACTGCCTATCATGCTCTTATACACTGTGTGATCAACACTTTCACTAACATCATCTCTAGACAGATTCTGACTTGATCTCATAGGTGTTTTCAAGTGCTTAGCTCTTTCCAGAACAAATCGTTTCACAAGATTTTTGGCATACTTAGATTGAGACACAAAAATTCCATTGCCACACTGTCTAATTTGCAGCCCTAAGAGAAAAGATATCTCACCTTCCATACTCATTTCAAAGGTGGCAGGCATACTTTTCACAAATGCTCTCAGAAGTTTGTCACAAGTTGAACCAAACACGATATCATCAACATAGATTTGAGCAATTAGTTTCTCGTGTTTTTTTTAAATGAACAATATTTTATCAACTTCACCACCTTTAAAATTCATTTGAAGAAGATGTTGAGTCAGCTTATCATACCAAGCTCTAGGAGCTTGCTTAAGGCTATAGAGGACCCTTTTTAATTTGTAAACATATTGAGGTTTATGAGGATCTTCAAAACCTCTAGACTGCTCAACATATGCTTCCTCATTTAAAACACCATTCAAAAAGGCGCTTTTTATATCCATTTGGTGAAGAGTAATGTTCAAATGACAAGCAATTGCGAGAAGTAATCTAATTAACTCAATCCTTGCTACAGGGGCAAATGTTTCGTCAAAATCTATACCTTCAACTTGGGTAAAACCCTGAGCCACAAATCTGGATGTTTCGCACAATGTTACCTAATTCGTCAGTTTTGTTTCTGAAGATCCACCTAGTTCCAATGACGTTTCATGTGCTTGGTCACGGTACCAATTCCCATACGTCATTTTTGGCAAGCTGATCAAGTTCTTCTTACATTGTATTTATCCAGTACTCATATTTGAGTGCTTCTTCTACTTTCTTATGCTTTGTAGAAGACACAAAATAAGAATGTTTGGTTAGTGAATAGCAGGATGTCATACATACCAATTTTACCATTTCCTTGAAGTAAATCTGCTTCTTGCAAGTGCTTCTTTCGTTCAAAGTCCCAATAACTTGAGAGGTAGGATGATTCATCTGTATTTTGGAAGGAATGTACTTATCAAGTGGATCTGCGGACACTGAGAATTCAACATCACCCCGATCCTCTTCAGACTCAGAGGTTTCTTCATCAGAATTTGCATGGGTCTGTGATGTTGGTCCTGGTGTTGCAGCATTTTCAGAGACATCAGGTGCTATGCCAGAAGATTCTCTTAAAGTGGGTGAAGGATTAGATTGTGGACTTCGATCAAGACCAACCATGTTATCCTCAACTGAGTTTTCAGAGATGTCTATTAGATCATCAAACCTAACATTCACAGACTCAAGCAAAGTACGAGTTCTAAGATTAAATACTTTATATGCATGATTGTTGACCGAATCCCCCCAAAACACACACTTGTCACTTTGTCAGTCAAACTTCGATAAGTAGGACCTGTTATTCAGAACATAGCACACACAACCAAAAACATGAAAATACTTAAGGTTTGGTTTCTTTCCAACAAATATTTAGGAGGGAGTTTCACAGGTACCAACCCTAAAGTAGACTCAATCTGAGATGTGACGTGCAGTGTTAAGAGCTTCTGCCCAAAACCTTTTTGACAAGTTTTGAAGATTAACATAGTCCGTGCCATTTCTTGTAGAGATCAGTTTTTACGCTCGAATATATCATTTTATTGGGGTGTAATAGGTGAAGAAAACTCATGGGAGATCCCATATTTGTCACAAAAATTTTGGAAAAACGAATTATCAAACCCTTTACATAGTCAGTCCTAATTCTGCCCATTTGCAAACAATATTTGTTACTGACACGCTTGGACAGTTTTCGAAAGCTTTCAAAAGTTTCATATTTTTCATATAGAAAATCAATCGAGGTCAATCGGGAAAAATCATCAACAATACAAATGAGTATTTCTTACCACTAGTACTTTCTTACTCAATCAGACCCATAAGATTCATGTGGAGGAGTTCCAGATAGCGAGAGGTGTTGAAGTGTTGGAGCACGGATTGTGGTATTCTGGTTTGCTTACCCTTTTGACAAGCACCACAGAATGATGGGTTGTTGATTACCAGTTTGGGAATATCCCTTACAGCATCGAACTTGACAAGTCTCCCCATCATCTTAAAGTTAACGTGTCCCATCTTTTGATGCCATAGCTCAGATTCTGAAGGGTGTATGCTTTAACACAAGAATTTGTTGTTTACTTTGTAGCAGTTGGCGGTGGTTCGTGAGCCAGTGAGAAGGCATTGACCAGTGTTGTTAAAGACTTCACACGAATCTAGGTTGAATTTTACATGTAGATCATCATTGCACAGCTGAATGATACTTATAAGATTAGTAGCCAATCATTTTACCAGAAGCACATTCTGAAGTTTGGGTAGTCCTTCAACATTTAAAGTACCTTTTCCAATAATCTGTCCATGTGTACCACCGCCATATTGTACTTTATCGCCATTGCGTTGGATAATGTTAGTCAAGTATTCATCAGATCACAACATATATGTCGCGAACACCCACTATCAAATTACTAGGAGCCTTCAACACTAGACTTGAGGGAGATATAAATCATATTACACTGAGTGTCAGCCTTTCTTATCCATACCATTCTGGATTTGCAAGTAGTGTTAGTCCTTGTGTTAGAGCAGATGCTTTCAGGCATTGTCTTGTTCCTGGGAGCAGCTGCCTTCTCTAACTTGAGCTTTTTGCAGAATGGTCTTATGTGTCCTGGTTCTGAATAATGGTGACACACATAGATACGTCCACGACATTTAGAATTCTTGGCCGAAACAGATCCCTCTGAAGACTTGTCACCTTCTCTGACAAAAATAGAAGCCTCAAATCCTATTCCATGTTTGATCATGGATCCAATAAATAGGATCTCATCAAGTTTGGTCGTGCATGTGTTAAGTTTCCTTAGGGTCAGTAGGGCTATTGAGAGTTCTGACCTTGCTCTATCTATTTCTTCTTCACGTTTGGTTAGGAGAGCTTCTAAGCGTAAGACCACAGTTTGCTATTCTTTGTCCGTGCGAGCCAAACTCTCATTTTCCTTAGAGAGAATCTTGACTTTTTGGACTAGTTTGCACCAGTTCTCATAGAGTTCTTCATATGCCACACCAAAGTCTTCATTATCATGTGCCTCCTTAACGGTGAATGAGTTAAGAAACATAATGTCACTCACAATGTTAGTGTCATCCCAGGTAACACAGGCATTCATCGCGGAAACCTCTTCAGCTTCTTTTGGTTCTTCCTCATCTTCTCCATCGCTTATGGCAATTACGTTTATCTTTCCCCTGATGTTGGCACATTCATGCCTGTAATGTGAAAATCTTCTACACTCATGACACCGAACATTATCCAAGTCCTTGGTGCTGTTTTGATTTTGATGCTTTGATTTGACACTTGTGGTAGTTACAACCCTTCTTTGGAACCTGTTGTAGATTGACCCAATGGTCTTGGAGTGGAAGATTCTGATGAGGATTTGATGTGTCGCCTGAAAGGCTTCCTTGAGTTGTTCTTCTTCTTTAGGAATTCACTGGATTTTCTTGTGATGAGTTCAATCCCATGCTCATCCAACTCGGCAGTCTCAGCTTCATCTTCATGAGCAAGAGCTGCAAGATCAAGTTCTTCATATTCAAAGTCAGGAGTAGATATTAGAGCAATACTTCTACCTTTTAGTTGTTTGATCATGTGTTACATCTCGTACGTTTTCAGTGAGCTGACAAGTTCGTCAAAGCTCATGGTAGAAGTGTCCTTGGTTTCTTCAATAGCAGTAATCTTCATGTTGAACTTTTCAGTCACAAAACGCAAGAATTTACTCACAAGCCTTTCATTAGAAATGGGAGTGTACCTAGCGATTGACATTCGTTTGCAATATCGAGAAGTTTGGCATTATATCCGGCGATGGTTTCACTTTCTTCCATTTTCGAACCTTCAAATTGAGTCGTAAGCATTCTTATTTTCATTCGTTGAACTCCTTTTGAGCCTTCACATAAAAGTTGTAAAGCGTCCCATGCTTCTTTTGCAGTTTGAAGATTTGAAATGATTTTGAACAGAGAGACATCTACAAAGCAGTAAAGAGCGTTCAATACTTTGGTGTTTGCCTTAGAAATGGTAAGTTCCTCGGTCGTCCAATCGATGTCATTCTTTAGGACAATGTCTCCATCTGAATCTTCCAGCCTGGGAGCCTCACGATCTTTCATCCATAATTTTGATGTAAGCACGCATTCTTACTTTCCACATCGCATAGTTTGTCCCATCCAACACCGGTTGTCGGATTGCAGTATTCATGATAGTATCCATCGTTTACCTTCAAAAAAATAGGATTAGCACTTAGTAATGTGAAGTGATGGCTTTGGTACCAAATAAAAGTTTTGAAGGTCTTCACAAACTTGCATACATATAAATGGAACACAGATGTTAGTTCCAATGTCGAAACATCCTTACTAACATCTTTGTTTATCTGGAAAAAATTATAAAGAATACGTAGAAATAATTTTTGTCTATGGGTTAAATAAACTCATAGAGCACGACCTCAGGCCAGAAATGATATTATTAGAAATGATAAAATTGTTTTACATATCATAAATTAAAAAACAATCTTGAAAAACTCTCAAACAATGAGCAACATCTATTTTATGCTAAAGTGAGCTTTCTGTTTTGTTTCGTTTTCTCCTTGTATCCCTTCATCAAAAGTCAAGTGATATATATACTCCAACTTACTTCTTTGAAAGAGTCCTAATTCAATGAAATTGTTTTACAAATCATAAAATAAAACATAATCTTGAAAGATAAATACTAATAAGAGATTTACTAAGATAAAGAAATTTAATTATTTAATAGACTAATCTACTAAATATTCTAACTAATTTAAGTGTCAAAAAGGACGAAAAACACTTAATAAAATAAAACCAAGAACCTATGGCCGGCCCGCCCCTGACCTGCTGGGTGAGATAAAGGGCGATATAAAGGGCGAAGCTAAATTCCTATCAAACTGGAACAAGACATAGTCTCTGCAAGAATTAGTATAGGGATATGAGGGATTAATTTGCTAGTTTGTTAATTTTGTCCGGCTTATTTGAATCACTTCATAAGAATAATCAAAGAGCTCCGCCACCTCTTCTACCGTCATTGTCTCTTCTGGATAAGAGTAATTTTAATCATATCCTAATTCTTGTCGCACCATCTAATTATTCAAATAATCCAAAACTATTAGATGACTAATAATTTATAACTCTTTTTCTACCTCCAACAACAAAAATCTCTCCCCAAATATAGAATTTCACTTTATACGCAGTCCAAGAATAGGTAGTCCCACAAATTTCTCCATTATACGTAACAAAAAAAAAAAAAGTTAAATTATACTAAAAATATATTTAGTGTGTTTTTAGGCGATTCGTATTGCTTTTCATTGAATGTTAATATGCAATTATGTACTAATCCCCCTGAATGTAGTGTGTAATTTTCTACTGGCGATTCGTAATTTTGTACTAATCCGCATGATTGATATATAGATTATATGTACTACTACGTTAACTTATACCTGAATGAAGTATGAAACATGTATGTATGGAATTGATACGAGTAGTATGAAATATCATTGATTTTGTTTTTTTATATTTAGAGTTATTATGGAATTCGATAGAGTTAGTTAGAAATTTAATAGTGTTAGTATGAAATTCAATTAACATACAAATAAATGATTCTTGAAATTTATTAGGGTCGTATGAAATTGACCGGCAGTATGAATTTGAATATTAGCACATGGAAGTGAATTTCATAATTCATAAGTATGGAACTGAAATGTTAAAAAAAAAAAAAAGAGAAAGAAAGAAAGAAACTGTTTTTAGTAAATGGATAAATATGGAATTTAAAAAGTATGAAATTGACGAATTAATATGAATTCCATGATATCGTATGAAATTTAATGTAGTATGGAATTCGACCGGAGTTCGTCAACGATCGGTTGGAACGACAACATTCAGTATTATATTATCATGCTAGTATGAAATTAATATAAATTTTACTTGAATTAAAAGTGAAGTTGAATGAGTAAATTAGAAATTAATATTTTCAATGTATTATTTGAAAAAAAAAATATTTATATGGGAATTATCCCTATATATTTAGGAGCTTTCTAACTAATTTGCTCACAACCTAACGAATCAAATATAGTTAAACTTGGATTTTGTTCATTTATTTTAACGAGTTCGAACAAGTTTTAACCGAGTCAAACTTGAATAACTCACAAGCAACTTGATTCATTTGTAGCACTAATATTAACTCGTACAACATAATGGACATACGAAGGCCAAAATAGAAACAAGATAAATCGGTTCCCTCTCCAATAAATAACATATCTATACAATTGAAAAAAAAAAGAAAAAAGTCCATTATATAAATTTCAGAAATATATGATTCCAATATATGGTAAGTACATAATAGGAAAATAATATCTGGTCAAGTTTTGGTGAGATTTGATATTATATATAATTACATTTGACACATCTTAAAAATCTGCTATATATGTAACCCCAATATTCGCCAATCTTCATTCTATTATAATAATTTCCAATAATTCTCCGGGATGGGATTTAGGCACCAAGCCCTCTTAAACATTCTTGTTGTCTTGTTTGTGTCAGCAAAAGCAGATTTATTTGAAAACGAAAGTTATGTTGAAATTAATGGCGAGTTATCAAACGGATGCAACTTGTTCCACGGTCGATGGGTTTATAATCCTTATTCTTCAAACCCTCTCTACGACTCTTCAAGTTGCCCCTTTATCGATTCTTTTGAATGTCTAAGATTTGGGCGTCAAGATAAAGAATACCTCAAGTACTCATGGAAACCAGAATCTTGTTACTTACCCAGGTCAGTAAATAATTTCACTCTTAATGTATCAAATTGGCCATTCGATTTTCGATTTTTTTTTTGTCATTTTGACTAAAATACGACCGTCATTTCTTTTGAATTACTTTGCCATGCCAGTTCTGATCCAAGAAATGCAGAGACTAAAAATGCCCAAAACCTTTATTTATTTTATTTTGTCAAAATTATGGCCAAAAAACACCTTTTTACAAAACCAACATTAAATCTTGATAGATTTTTCCCAATTAAATGTTGTTTTAGCTATTTTATTTCTCCCTAATTTATATCTAAGTAAAATCTTAATAAACCCTTATTTTACTCATCAATAATAATTTTCTTTCATTCTTAATTATTCGAGTGTATAATAGTTAACCCATTTAATTCTTAATTATAGTATCACCAACCGTCTTAGATTGTCACCAAACTTTAACTATTAGTTATTAATAGTATCAAATCATGTCACATAGTATCTGATTATCTGCCACTTTGCAATGCCAAACGTTTTTTTTATAGTGCGTGTGTGAATTTATTTTTCATTTACTATCACCAAATATTTAATTGTTCGTGTTGGCTATGTAGATTTGATGGTGCAGATTTCTTAAGAAGATGGAGAGGCAAGAATATAATGTTTGTGGGTGACTCATTAAGTTTAGATCAATGGACTTCATTAGTTTGTATGCTACATGCTTCAGTTCCTAATGTGAAGACATCCTACGTCAGGCAATACCCGATTTCTTATGTTAAATTCGAGGTATATTATTTAGACTAATGTTGTTCATTCTCTATTTTTTTTTTTTTTTTTGTATATATAATATATATTAGACAAATTTTACATGTACGAGTTGATATATCATAGTTTTAATACATGTGGTAATTATCTAATGTATTGACACACTAGACTAGATAAAACACACACACACACACACAAAAAAAAAGGAAAATAAATTTTACCTAAGGAGGCAATTCTTTTTATATGCAGGATTATGGGGTGACTATAAATCTTTATACAAGCCATTACCTAGTAGATATAGTACAAGAACCAAGGGGCCGTGTACTAAAATTAGACTTGATCACTCAACAAGGAAATGTATGGAAAGGGATGGACATGCTGATATTCAATACATGGCACTGGTATACTTTCACTGGACAAGTTCAAGAGTAAGTTTTTTTTATAATTAATTATTCGATTATTCATTCATAATAGTATTATCGTGGCATAATTGTTATTAATGTGTGTTTTATTGCAGATGGGACTTTGTGCAATACGGTTCCACCATAACCAAAGATATGAACCGTCTAGCTGCATTTGCGAGGGGGTTGACCACTTGGGCTAGATGGGTTGACCAAAATGTGGATCCCTCCAAGACTAAAGTCTACTTCCAAGGAATTTCTCCAGATCACTATGTGTAAGCACTCATACCAAACTATTGATTTAGGATTAATTACATTAACTATTGGAATATATGTTTACATCAATCATGCGCGCAGGGACACACACACACAAAACAAACAAACAAAAAAAAAACATTCTTTTACATTCAGCCCCTACAATTTTTATTTTAAAACATGCTAGGTAGACATAGAGCTGTAAACGTCAAGCACTCACAAGCAGTTCAAGTCGAGCTTGAACACGTTGCTAGTAAGCTCGTGAGCTTGACGAGTTGCTCGATAATGTGTGAATATCACCAAAATAGCTCTATTTTATAGTATTAATTAAAAAAAACACCACAATTTTATTAGATTTAATACCAAAACTCGAGCCAGACTCGTGCTTTTGTCGAGTCGAGCATCATCTAGTCAATCTCGAGCAACAATCTTCTTGGATTGTCGAGCTCAAGCACAAGTAAAAAAATTTCATCCTGGCTCGAGATAGTGCTCGACTCGATTCAGTTTGTTTGAAGCCCTTAGATACGATCCTTTTTCTTCTAACACATTTAAGTGGTGTTGATTACAAAACCTATGTGGTAATTTTTGTACATCCCTCGGTTTATGTTTGTGATAATCACTAATAAGGTCGATGGTGTGAAAATAGAGGTCAAGATTGGGGGTCGGCATGGAACTGTGCTGGGGAGCAACAGCCCATCGGTGGATCAAGATATCCAACCGGGCGACCGCGAGCAGCCAAGATTGTAGACAAGGTTTTGAGTACATTAAGGAAACCAGTCTATCTGCTCGATGTTACGGCTTTGTCACAACTGAGAAAAGACGCTCATCCGTCGATTTATACTCAATATCATAATGGTGTGGATTGCACTCATTGGTGCCTCCCTGGATTGCCTGATACTTGGAACCACCTTCTCTATGCAACACTTGTTTGATAATTATTTGCCGCATATGTATGGAATTATATGCCCCATATATATGAAATTATTTGCAAATTAGTTTAGAGAAAGTTAGATTTATTGACTAATTGTGTGATGCGTGATTGTTTAAATCGGATACATGGATACTTTAGGAACAAACAAGAGTTTGTAACGTGGTTTTCTTCAAACCCTTGCTTTATAAAATGTGTCTTGAATGTGCCCTATTTCTGTATTTTATCTTTTATTTCAAGTCAATATTTGACAAATAAATATTATGCAAATAATTATGACATCATCTTATATTGTGTTGTGAAATACATACGAGTTATGTGATCAAGAATATTGAATTGATGAAAGGGTTGATTTTGAGAAATTTTAATGCCGATTGATTTTGAGAAACTTTACTTCTCATGTCAAAAGCATTTTACGTCACCCAATTGACAATACATTCATATTTTTTTTTTTCTCAATCCACATATTAAAGATAAAAAGTTGTGAGTACATGGACCAAACTCTCTTAAAAGTTACAATTTTGTGTTAGACATGTACGTGATGATATGGACCAACACTACTCCAAAAAGATAGATTTATGGATATTTTAATATGAGATAAAACATCAACTAAAAATAATAAAACTCGAATACATTTGATGATATGTTATTGGAACATTTGATCATCATGCATGCATTTGCATGCTTGACGTGTCCAAACGGTTCGAACCGTCGGTTCGGTTTCGGTGGAAATTTCGAACCGAAACTGAACCGTGAAACCGGTCGATTTGCGCCGGTTTGCAAACCGCCGGTTCACGGTTTGGTCCCGATTCGGTTTGGCCGGTTTTCCCATTTTTTTTTAAATTTTAACTCAGTCGATCGACTGAGGAGAAGTCGATGATCGACTGAGGAGAAGTCGATCGACTCGCAGTCGATCGACTGAGGAGAAGTCGATCGACTCGCAGTCGATCGACTAAGCGTCAGTCGATCGACTGCTTCGCCCAAAATTGCAAAATATTTTGTTCTCCAGTCGATTTGGAGAGAACTAGTCGATCGGCTGATTGACCAGTCGATCGACTGAAAATCCAGTCGATCGACTGAAAATCCAGTCGATCGACTGGTCAAATAAAAAAATGTTTGAAGTTAAAATAAAAAAAAATTATATTAGAAGAGTTTTAATAAATTCAAAAAAGAAAATTAAAAAGAAATTGGATTTGAACTATTTTCAAATATTTGAAGTTAAAATTCGAAATTTTAATTTCAAATAATTGAAGATAGTTGCCTMTGTATCCCTTATCTTGGAAATCAAAGTCCACGTAGTTCTCACTTACCTTACTTACCTTGGAATCGGAGGCGGTGGTGCGGGGGGTAACATACTCATCCATTTACCGACTCGTTGCTAGATCTCGTAGTATCATAATACGTCTCGCTCTCTTCATCTTCACTAAGAACGTTTTTTTGTTCCCGTCGATCGGCGTTGATCCAATCATGCAATAACATTTGACACTCGAGATTGTGAGGTGTAAGTTTGGATCTCCGCTCGTCCAGCATGTACCCCCCTTCACTAAATGCTTGTTCGACTGAAACGGTTGATACGGGAACGGCCAATATCTCCCTCACAATGATGTTAACAACTGGATAAAGTGATTTCCTCGATGCCCACCAATTCAAAATATCAAACTCGCTATCGGCTTCATTTTCTCCCAACGTTCCATACTCAAAAGCCGTTGTTAGATAAGATTCAAGTTCTCGATAAGAGTTAAAACCGAATGAATAACCCGAACGCCCCATTCGTGACTTTTTTTGTTTCAAAAAATCTTGAAATCCCTCAATTTCATCGTCGCCGTCACCACTTCTACTAGCTACTAGGATTACCACTTCTAGTAGAAGTTTGTCGCCCGGAACTCATAGGAAGAGGACCGTCAAAATTTATACTATATTCTTTAAACATATCATATAAAGACTTTTTCACATTTTGAATAATATTTTCAACGGAAGGATATCCATACTCTTCAAACGGCAATAAAGCATCATAATAACTATTAAGATAAAATTCTAAACCACTTTCTCTATTATTAGAATCTAATAATGTAGCAACTAAAAATATACTTTGAATGTAATGAAAATACTTCAACCATTTTCGTTTCATAGAAATAACACATTCTTCCAATCGTTCATTTTTCATGCACTTCTTAAAGACGAATGCAATTTTAACACAATTTTCAACAACAAGGTGAGAAGTAGGATAATAAACACCGGAAAATAAATTAGTAGCATCATTAAACACCTTTAAAACTTTTTTCAAATAATTACACGTAGACCATTGGTTTGGTATATAACATAATTCCGGTTTCTTGTTGGGCAAAAAAACGAACACAAAACCTCTCTATACGAATATGTATCTTTCAATAATTTATATGTAGAGTTCCAACGAGTAGGCACATCGGTTGAAAAAATTTTAGGTTCAAACCCGTTTTCCCTACAAAATCTTGCCCATTTTCGTTGCAAAGATTTATTTCTATGAATACACGTGACCGCCGCTTTAATTGGAGAAAGTTCATTTTTCAAAACATTCAAACCATCTTGAGCACACAAATTCAAAATATGGCATATGCATCTAATATGAAAAAAACAAGCCACCAATAGATGGTTTACAAATACTAATAAGCTCATTAACACTTGCCGTATTAGAAGTTGCATTGTCAAATGAAATAGAAAATATTTATTCAACTAAACCATATTCTTGACAAATCAAATGAATTAATTGACAAATATTATGTGCATTGTGAGGAGTTTTAAAATCTCTATATGCAAGCAAACATTTTTGTAAAGTCCATGAATTATCAACCCAATGACATGTAACACCCATGTAAGAGTTTCATTCCCAATGATCACTCCAAACATCCGAGAAAATTGAAACTTTGTTTGGTAAACTAGCAAATTTATTACATAAGTTTAAATTATATTCACCAACAACTTTTTTAATATCACGAGTAAGGGTAGAGCGTGAGACTCTCGTACTCGAGGGATTAAAAGAAAGTTGGGTCTTTTCATATAAATCATCATTGGCAAAGTTAAAAGGAAGTGATCTAGAAGAAACAAATTTTTCTAATTCTTTTCTATGAGTAGCATTGGAATATGCAAATAAAGAAGAGGAGTTCGTACTTACTTGTCCTCCTTGTAGTTGCGTTTGACTCCTATAGATGCCGACTTTGTCGGGGTGTTTGTTGTTGAGATGGTTGTGCATATTCCCATATCCTCCTCCTTCTAGAAATTGGTAAGATGATGTACAATAGTTTCAAGTGACATGGTACCTCTTTTTTCGTTTTTTGCCGTCTTCCGGAGGTGGCTCGTTTGCGGGTGGCGGGATTTTGATTTTTTGAAAATGTTTTTTTAAAATGTCGAATTTTAAATCCGTTGTTGCCCGAGAACGAGTTTTTGGACTTCTTGGAGGAGGCAATTCATCCTCCTCTTCAATGGGCGGCACATCTTCACCGCCAAAGGCGGCGGCGGCTCGATAAGTTCGATCAATATCGGTATCACTCCAATCTTCGTCAATTTCGATGCGATTGGGATTGTAGTAACTGACCGAAGGAGTGTTTCCTTGTGATAAGACGATGGGATGGACATTGGCGTCGTCATCGAGTGCTATACTCTTCCCCTTATCGGAAYGACGGGAACGAGAAGAACCTCCACGGCTCGACATTTTTTTTAGAAGTTAAGATTAATTAATATAAAAAAATAAGAAAGAGTAGTAATGGACTAAAGTAGTAGGATTATAACTAGAAAGTACGAAATATATTTRGATTTATAACACTAAACTTAAATAAGTTTAGTTTAGAATTAGGAAGGCTTGATAWTAATTAAAGAATCTTGGAAATCACAAAATTTGCAAAGAGGGACAATGTAGAATAGAGAGATTATAGAAGATGATAGATTGGTGTGAGAGAAATGAGTTGGGAATGGGGGGTATTTATAGGAGTGAAAAAAAAAAGGTGGATAAACCGCCGGTTTTGGACCAAACCGACCGGTTTAGGCCCTGAGTATGATCCTGTGTCCATATCCATAAATTCCAGAGTTCCACCTTATACCCTGAGAGAAGCTCAAGCTTTATTACTCACATTTGAAAGCAGAATTGAAAGTGCAAACAATTTCAGTGTTGATGGCTTCAAAGGATCTGCAAACATTGCTTCTTAAGGCTTCTTTTCTGGTAATAGAGGGGGAAACAACAGGGGAGCTACTATAATCGGGGCAGTAGAGGAAGAGCAACTAATACTAGAGGAGGTTTTAGAGGATCAAGAGGAAACTATAGAGGAAGGGGTGGCAGGTCAAGCTTGTTCAACAACATCAAGTGTCAAATCTGCCAATATAATGGACACACAGCTGATAGGTGTTATAATAGGTTTGATCAAAACTATTCTGCTCCTGAGGGCAACAAAAACAACTCTTCAAGCTACCAAAATTTTCCAGGAATGACAAATATGGTCAATCTCAGTGCATTCAACTCTTTTAATGGTTCAGATGGCCTACAAGATGCATCCAAGCTCCCAGATTCTGGAGCAACCAACCATATCACCTCTAGCTTCAACAACTTAAATCCAGCATCAGAATACTCAGGAGATGACAAGATTGAGATTTGAAATGGAACAGGTTTGCCTATAACTCATATTGGCTCTTCTATGTTTAAGGATGATCATGATAGTCCCCACTCTTTTATTTTAAACAATGTTTTACATGTGCCACAAATCACCAAAAACCTTATTAGTGTTTCCCAATTTGATAGAGATAATAGTGTATTCTTTGAGTTTCACTCTCTTACCTGTTTTGTGAAGGACAAAGCCTCAGAATAGACCCTCATCAAAGGCAAGCTTAAGAATGGACTCTACAACTTTGACCTTGTTAAGGAAAAACATCCCTTCCACACCAATTCTCCAACTGGTCACAAGATAACCTACCTTTCAAATTTCAAGAATAAATGTAGCCTTAATCTTTGGCACAATAGATTAGGACATACTTTCTATGATATTGTAAAAAGAGCTATCAGTAGTTGTAATCTTTTGACTTCTGGAAATGAAATAAAAACTTTGTGTTCTTCTTGTCAAATGGGAAAAGGCCATAAATTACCTTTTTCTGATTCTCAAACTGACAATTATGATGCTTTGGAACTCATTTATACTGATCTTTGGGGACCCTCACCTGTGACATCTGATAATGGACACAAATATTATGTTAATTTTGTTGATCACAAGACAAAACTCACTTGGATATATTTTCTTAAAGCTAAGTCTGACACTTCTTCTGCCTTTATTCATTTCAAAACACTTGTTGAAAATAAGTTTGGGAAAAGAATCAAAATCCTACAAAGTGATGGTGGGACAGAATACCAACCCTTAACAACCCACCTTCTCCGAAATGGCATCCACCATAGAATGTCTTGCCCATATACCTCTGCGCAGAATGGTAGTGCTAAAAGGAAACACATAAACATAGTGGAAACTGGCCTGTCTATCCTTTCTCACTCTTCTGTCCCACACAAATTCTGGGATCATGCTTTTTCCACAGCTACCTACCTCATCAACAGAATTCCTACCAAACACCTGCACTACACTTCACCTTTAGAGTCCTTAACTGGAACGAAACCTTATTATAACCTCATGAAAGTTTTTGGTTGCTGTTGTTATCCATGCCTCAAGCCTTATAACAAACACAAATTGGAATTCAGAATCTAACGTTATATATTTCTTGGATATAATGAACAATACAAAGGTTAAAAGGTGCTTATACCAAACAAAAGGATCATCATCACTAGACATGTAGTGTTTGATGAGAATCTGTTCCCCTATGCCTCAGAAACTGACCCTCCTATCCAAAACAACATCCACAACAACATTCACAGTGTCATCTCTCACCCTCCTGTCCTCATTAACCATAATTCTAACTTCAACCCACATCACTCTCCTCTCACTAACTTATCTACTTCTCATAATCATCATTCACATCCCTCTGGCCCTACAACTCCTCACTCTACCTCTAGCAACACAGATTCTCCACTCCAATCCAAATCAACCTCACCTATCAAAATTGGTCAACTTTACATATATTTTCCAATAGAAAGTCCTAGTGCATCCACTAACCACAATTCCCCAGCTGCTTCTCCTTTTGTGCAGGTTGACCAAACACATTTAAGGACTCACACTATGATGACAAGATCAAAGGCAAGTATATTCAAGCCAAAGGCGTTTCTCAGTTCACTCTCAGCAGAGATTGAGCCTAAGTCTCACCATGAAGATGCATCCATATCAGAATGGAAACAGTCAATGGACAAAGAGTATCAGGCTCTAATCTCCAACAACACTTGGTCACTAGCTAAATTGCCACCTGGAAAGGAGGCTATTGGATGTAGATGGATCTTTAAGTTGAAAAGAAATGTAGATGGTTCAATTTCCAGACACAAAGCCAGGCTTGTAGTAAAGGGATATAGTCAAATTCCTGGTTCAGATTACAATGAGACCTTTAGTCCAGTTCCAAGACCTGCAACAATCAGAACTGTACTTTCTCTTTCCATTTCAAGAGGATGGCCAATGAGACAGCTTGATATTGACAATGCCTTCCTCAATGGGGATCTTGACACAGAACTATACATGGTTCAACCTTCAGAATATAAACAAGATCAGTCCCTTGTCTGTAAACTCCGAAAATCTCTGTATGGTCTCAAGCAAGCATCAAGATCATGGTTTGTCAATCTGGGCAGTGTATTGAATTCTTTAGGGTTTCAACCATCTAATGCAGATTCATCTCTATTTTATAATCATACTCCATCAGGAAGCACTTGCATATGTTGATGACATCCTTGTGACAAGCAATAGTGGTGCAACAATTGAGAGAGTCATAGCTGCACTTAGAAAACATTTCTCCTTAAAGGACCAAGGTTCTCCCCACCATTTCCTGGGATTGGAATTACATTCTACTGAAAAAGGCATGTTTGTTGGTCAAAGTAATTATATCAACACCATTCTGTAGAGAGCTAACATGATCAATTGTAATGGAATGAGCAGTTCAATGGTTGCAACACCTGTCCTGTCTAAATACCGAGGCCAACCTGTTGAAAATGCCACATTGTATAGAAAGATCATTGGGGCCCTCCAATATGCAACCATAACAAGGCTAGAGATTTCCTATAGTGTTAACAAATGCATTCAATACATGCAAAATCCTCTTGACACTCATTGGAGAGCTATCAAACGCATTCTCAGGTATTTGAAAGGAACTATTAACTATGGTTTGAATCTCACCAAGGCCTCAACCTTATAGTGAACAGCTTTTGTGGATGCTGATTGGGGATCAGACATAGATGATAGGAAATCCACAACTGGTTTTTGTGTATACTTGGGGAACAATCTCATTTCATGGAGAAGCAAGAAGCAAAGGACCATTGCGAGGTCAAGTACAGAATCAGAATGGAGGGCCCTAGCTGCTGCCACTTGTGACATCATATGGCTAAGGTCATTACTTGCTGAATTAGGTGTTTTTCAAAAACCCCCTACTACTGTTTGAGTTGACAATCTTGGAGCAGTTCTCCTATCTTTGAATCCTATACATCATCCACGAGTGAAACGTGTAGAAGTTGATATCCATTTTATCAGAAAAAAAGGTAGCACCAGAAATAATTTCAGTCCATCATATTCCAGCTTGGCATCAAACTGCAGACATCCTTACCAAACCGCTTAGTGGAAAATTCTTTGTTCATTTGAGAAATAAACTTTCTGTAGGGAAGGAAAGAGCACGATTTGAAGGGGGCGTATTGGAACATTTGATCATCATGCATGCATGCTACACAAGCTGCCAAGAATTACAGCCGTTGTGTTGTCTTTTTCTTTATACAATAGCTGTCATCACATCTATGGTTTGTCTTGATCTGTGGACATATTATCTACCTACACGTATATTGTTTTGAAATTTTCCATTGGTGTGTATTTATATCCATACATTGTATTCTTGTGAATTAATGAACAAAGTCAGTTTTAGCCACTATCTGTATTCTGCTTTTCATATTATTGAGCTCAACATTTCCTTTATTATCATGCTGCTGTTGCTTTCCTATTATATGTTCTTAAAAATGAAAATAGAAATCATATTGCATAGTTGAAACTTTTTTAAAAAAATCAAACTTACTCTCACCCTTACCAAGATATTGTACTCCAAAAAAGAAAAACAAGTGAAAAAATAAAAAATAGATAGTACTATTTTATAAGGTCAAGTATCTCTCGACAATTGACAAACTGATGCATTGATGAATCATAACAATTAATTATGTAACAAAATCATGTCCTAAACTAATTACTAAATTAAGAAAAAAAGAAAAATGAATATTGCAATTCAAGCCATTAAACAGCATTTATTCAAATTCTGAAAACTAGGCCACAAATCCGAACAATTAATCCATCAATGATAAAGTATATCGGAAATGACCTGGCCAAATGTTGGTGTAATGAGAAAAATACTCATCAAAACAAACTTTTTCGGCTTTACGTGGCAATTTATAATATCAAGAAAATTGTCAAATACTCGTTCAAGTCTCCAAGTGAATATTTGTTAATTAACTATTGCATGCTACCCTCGTATCATATTTAAAGTGTCTTTTATGTCCACGTTTAGGGATGAGAATCTCGCCCCTCCTCGACTCAGGTCGACCAAATTTCTGCCATTTGAGACGTTCCGTCCCATAGCGGGATGGGTTCGGTTTGGGTACCATCTCCGCTCGTGGGTACCCGACCAAAATATACGTACGTAATATTATTTGATATATGAGTGTATTTGTGGTAAGCGACCTCATTTCCTGGAGAGGGTGTTCCTCTGGGAGGTGAGTGAGTTGAATGGTTTCAGTGGAAAAGTGAGCGAGTTGGTTTGTGGAGTAGCGACCTGGAGTATGAGGATGATTTCTCATATAGAGTCGCGACCTCTTATGTCTTTAGTTAGGCGTCATCTTTTAGCTCGGTCATGGACTTTGTGAATATTAGGCCCGAATGGGCTAATATGAATGGTATTTTGAGGTCCCGGCGGAGTGTATGAAAGGAATAATGGGCCCAGACCTATTACGGTAAGAGATTTGGTATGTATGGGAACTTAACATACAGGAGGAATCCTAATTCTAAGTCAGTTGTGGTATTTATGGAATTGTAGTGGGAGAAGGTAACCCTAGATCGAGAGGGTACTTGTTTTATCTCTATGAAAGGAGGTGCTTACCTCTCATTGTATACGCTACATATTATATCGTAGCATATATTGTCTTGTTTTAGTAGTAGTATGAGTTGTGATTTGCTTATTAACTTAAGCATCGGAGGGCCTTGACGGGCCTGGAATTCGACCCGTCTGAGGCGCTGTTTTGCAGGACCAGCTAGGTCGCCAGAAGATTCGTGAAGGGCTTGGAAGGTCGCTGTGACGTGTTTGGAAGCAGTTTCAGGTCGCTGGTCTCTATTTTGAGGTTATTACCCTATATATTTGGTAACTCAACTTTTTGGACTTATCACTACCTCATATCATATTTAAAGTGTCTTTTATGTCCACGTTTAGGGATGACAATCTCGCCCCTCCCCGACTCAGCTCGACCCAATCTGTGCCATTTGGGACGTCCCGTCCCATGGCGGGGCGGGTTCGGTTTGGGTACCATCTACGCTCGTGGGTACCCGATCTAACTTGCGCTGCACATTATTTTTAAAAAATAAACAACAATCGCTAAGAGCTGAATTATGTCAATCGGGGGATATTACAAATCCTATTTTTTTTTAAATATCTTTGTATTTCCTCCATTTGGAATTTGATTTTTAACTCAATTACTAATAAACCTAGTTATTTATTCATATTTACATTTAATTGATACAACTAAATACAATATAATAATACAATACATCACTATTCAAACATAATTTGACATTTATAATAAAATAAGAAGTGTAGTATTTCTAAATTCTATATTCTTAATGTTCAAATAATTTTCAATACCAAGAATTTTGAATGCCAGGATTCATATCATAGTGAATCCTAATCCAAACATCCCTCAAGGATGTGTTTTTTATTTTAAAAGATAAATGAACTTAATTAAAAAAAAATCCTAATATCAATTAATAAATATTAAAAGAGGTGATTGATGACATATTAAACGAGTCATAAACGAGTCATAATAAAACCGTTGGATAAAGCCAAAAAAATTTGATATGTTATTCTAAACATATTGAAGTTCAATCTGAACGGTGGAGATTTGAATATGAGTTCGGAAAAACATTATAACGAATTTTGAATAGGGCTGATCCTGTTTCCCAAAAACTGTTTGTCTAGTTTCTTTTAAAAATTAAATTATGTGCAATCTAACCGATTGGATGAAGTTGAATTTTGGATATAATATATACGATATATAGTGGTTAAATATGAATAGTGGTGGAGATCAGGTTTTGAAGATTTGTGAGCATGAGTAAGGGTTGTGATGCTTGCGTTTTATTTATTGATTATTTTTATGATCATATACTAACAGACTGAGTAAGGTCTATTTGTTGAGTTTTTATTAATATTGGTTTTTGAGGGTTACTCTATGTGTTGCCTAGACCTTAACCCGGGAATGGTCAATACAAACAGACGGGATGAGGTAGCGTGTCCAAATATTCAAGGTCGCTTCATTTTGTTGCTCGGAGTCTAAGACGATGAGGTCGCGTATCAACCGAACGCAACAAATAAGTATTTATGTTCTTTTAGATGTGTTTAAAGGATGATGGTATGGTATGATTATATGATCTATATGGTTAGTTATGTTAAATCGGATTATTTGATTTATTATCGAGAATTGGCATCTGATTAGGTGGTTCTTTATGGCTTAATTGAATATCTTAATGGGATATGTGGATATGTGTTGGTTTAAAAAAGATTACGTGTGTACAGTACTTGTGCGTATCAAGTTATTTTGTCCAATTGTTGGTATATCGGGAGGTTTATTGGAACTGGTAAGATAGAGTAGAGCTGATATATTTATTATGTGTTAATTAAGAATTTTGAAAAACAAATTGTATGGAAGAGATTATAATTACAGTGGTTCAAATAACTTCATGAAAGCCACAAATTCTCACATGGGTTCTTTGCATAAATAATATTTTTCTAAGTTTTGTCATGATGAGATTTATGGATTTGCTCCATCACGCGCCTGTTGTGGTGAGTGGAGTATTTGTAATAAAGTTTTTGGAGCGATGGTTTATTACCTGCTGAGATATCATCTGCTTAATTTTAGAGACGTGTGATATGGACTATTTGGTATGTGATATTGATTATTTGGTATTATGCTATTTATTGAGGGAGTTACCTTTTCGATGTTACTTTTATTTGGGGTTTAATATATATAAATTTGGTGTACTTTTATCGATAGTAGATGTTTGATGTATTGATCCTGAAATTAATCTTTGCATGAGATTCGGGTGTTGATTTCTCTTTATATATAATGGCGTATGATGGTGTTTATATATGTGATTCATAGAACCTCTTGACTGATTTCGTCTGATGGGTTGACTTGGAATGAGTTTAATGATTCTCATTATTTACCAGGAAAGTGGGTTAATTAGAGATGTGAATTGTGTGTGTTTCAACCCAAAAAATGACCAACGTTAAGAACGCCTGGAACCTTGAACACCCTCCTGATCTGCACCACAAACACAAGTTAGAAAGGACCACCGGTGGTTTTCCGGTGGAAACCTCTCCGATGCTTAAGTCAGTAAGCGTTTGAGGTATTTTTCAGAAAATAAGAAGGAATGCTTCAAGAGAATGACATACTTCTCTCAGCCTTGGGGCTGAGATATTTATAACTTTTCCTAGCGGGGACCCCAGCCGGGATCTCAGGAGCACGCCGCGAATCTCGGGCCGTTGTGCAACGAATTCTGACAGGTGGTCCCACTTGCCTCTCCCTGGGGGAGTCTGAGAAACAGGTCTTCCTCCACTCCGCGTTATCTCAGCTCTGAGATTCCAGCAGAATTCAAGGAACCAGACCTGTCGTCATCCAGCTCTTCTTGCCTTTTATATTCCTGCTTTTCAACAGATCAAATCTTGCTATAGTGAGGATGAACTCTATTTCTTAGAGGGCTTAATCAGGTCTGCCACCCAGACCAGGCTAAACGTCAGCCCCCGAGACTTCAGTTCGGCCTAATCCTCAAGCTTAGTGATCTCTTCAAGATAGTTAAGTTCAGGTGGGGACGCGGGCGATAATCACCTCTTCCTGATATTCCCGACGTCAGTAGGAGGGTTATTTAGATCTTTCTCTAAGACAGAGCTGTTCTAGCCCTCCCTTAATGTATCTAACTACTCTGAGTCAGAGCTACCCCAAACCAGGTCTGTCATAGATATTGCCATATCAACTCCTCCCCCTAACAGTTGGGGTAGATCGGTAATATCCTAAAGCTTTTTCGAAATAAATGAGATTATTCTGTCCTTTATGACTTCTCGTACTGGGGTAATCCCGAGATATCCGCTTGCTAAACAGCCCTGATTATTGGCCTTAGTGGTGTCGGTTTGCTTTCCCAAACGTTCCTCATTCTGCACGTCTCCTCTGACAAGCGGGTGGCGTATGATTTGACCTAGGACGTTTGACGCTCCAGCGCAGCACTCAAAGTACTGTTCGCATTAAATGTGGGAATCCCATCAACTCCCGCCCCCTCGATTTCCATTTTTCAAATTGATCCTTCTCCCTTTTATCCCTCCAAACTTCTTTTTCAAATTCACTTCTCAATTTCTATTTTCATAACCCTTTAAGGCCTCTTTTTTTTTTTCTCTCTTAGATTCTCCGGCAATCTTCTGTGATTCCATTAATCTTCATCTACTTTCTCAAGCACTCATCACCAGGTACCCTCTCTGCCTCTCGCATAATCTTTTAATTATGTCATCCTCTTCTTCTCAAACTAACTCCGTCAGGGGGGATTCACCGGCATCTCTGGTGAATTCTACCTCAACTGTAAATTTATCCTCTGCCGATTCATACACGACGGCTCCGGCAAGAGGGCCACCGGCAGTCCCACCCCCTTCTTCCTCCGATAACCTAGCCTCTATAGTTAGTAACAAACTCTTAGGGATATCCGTGCCAAATTCCCTATTTCCGACGTATTTTCCTTTACCAATCCGACGCCCGCCGAGAGGGCATCTTCGCCCCCCGTCGGTCACCTTACCTTTTACGTAGATCAATTCTATGCGGGACTAAGCTTGCCCGTCCATCCTTTTGTACAATCTATTTCCAGATTGTATCACATCCCTGTTCAACAATTCTTGCCCAATGCCTTTCGTGTTATGGCCGGATTTCATCTGGCGGCCCAATACGCCGGGATCACCCCTACGGCCCAACTTTTCTCTTCTATGTTTCAGGCCAAAAGCACCTCGGGTTTCTTCTACCTTTCTGGGTGGGCTGATGTTCATTTCTTAACAGGTCTTCCCACATCTCACAAGGCCTGGAAGAAGAAGTTCTTCTTCGTCCAGAGCTCGGGAGACTGGGGTTTTCCAACCGAGCCCATCAACTTTTTGCATCCACAAGCGCGCTTATCTTGAAGCAATAGGTCGTTAGATCTGGACGAAAAAATTGCCCTCCTGAACCAAAACCCTTTCAACCTGTCCAAACTTCTCAAACCAAAGCTCATAAACTTCTTTAACAATCAATGAGAGCACGGGCCTCTACCACCTCGTATCGGTATATTCTTGAGATGATCTGTTTTCCTCTTTCCCCAGTATTATTTTTTATTTTTTAATACTTCATTCTTTCATTTTTAGCAATCATGATGCAAGCACGCCTGGCTTCCAAAGCGGAAAAAGCTGCAAGAGGGGGTCAGAGAAGCCCTCTGGGCGAATCCTCCAGAGCTTTCCCCACCTCAACAGGGGTTTTCTTGCCAACCGCTCTCCCCTGTCAGCCCCAAGAGCAAAATCAAGCATCCATTCCTTCGGGGTCAGCGAGAGGGAATGCAGAGCTAATAAGGAGAGCTTCTCCCGAGCAGGCGGCTCCTTCTCTGGTAGCCCTACCTCCATCCAATCCCAAGGATGGACAACAACTACAGAGGAGGAAAAGGAGAAGAGAGGGGCCTGGGAACGTCCCCGAGGTGAATCCCCAAGTTCTCCCCTATCCGAATCAGACCTTCTTCAACAGGTATGTGTTAGATTGTCCTGGGGAAGTAGCTAGACAGTTCATGATGGGACTGGCCCCTACGGCTGACCGCCGTTCGGTAGAGAAAATGTCTGATCCAGAGCTGCTGGAATCGTACTGCAAAGCGGAGGCACAGGTAAAATATCCATCATTTGTTGTGACTTTTACCTCCCGAGACTTTTGCTCACACTCCTCCTTTTCTTTTTCTAGGCGGTGGTGTTCAGAGCTGACCTTCTAGCCCGATCTCGCGGCTCTCTACTTCAGGCGGACCTGAAGAGGGAGATTGAAATTTTGAAAAAAAAGAAGCAGGAGCTCCTGGCTAAGAACCATGTCCTCAGCGGAGATCTAGATCTACTCCACGCAGAACTAACTGGGACCAAAGCAGCTTTAGCGGCGTCGCAAGAGTCTGACGCTAGGAAACATGCTCAGATAATCCTCTTGGAGCAAGAGATGAAAGATCTCAAGGAGAAGGTCCTGGCGGCTAGAGCTGAGGGCGAGGTGGATGGAGAAGATAAGGGTCTCTCAGAAGGTGAGGCAAGGGGGAGGCTCGGGTTCCTGAATTCCGAGGAAGGCCTGCGCTTAATCCAAATGACTCGAGCAACCACACGCCGGGCCTTCCTGGGATCAATCGAATTGTACGATCTCCTGGTGCCTGAGGCAGAGGTATTTTTCCTCCTTGGCGTGGATGCTCATGCCAAGTGGGTATCCGAGAACCCTTCGCTTCCCTTTAACTGAGAAGCACCCATCACAGGCGCGCCTGAGCCTACTTCGTTTGTTCATGTTGCCGAGGACGACCGCTTGCACTCATTGGACGACCTGGCCTTTGCCGAACACATCCGCCAAACTTTCTGCTCTTCCAGTTCGACCTCTTCTCCTCCCCCCGATAAATCATTGGCGATGGTTGTAGCAAATTCTCCAACTTTCGCCAAGCTGGGTGACTTGCAAGAGCCCACGCAGTTTGCGAAGGACTTTGCCGAGGCGTCCCAGACTCTAGATCAGGCGTGAAGAAGAGCTGAGGCCCGCCTATTTTCCTTTTCTTTAACTTAGCTTTGTCTAAACAGATCTGTAGGTTGTGGCCTGTGTGGCTGATCTGTTCTATTTTGCTTACCAGAATATCTTTGTACTGAACTCTCTTTGATCAATGAAAAATGTGTTTTGTCTTATTGTGACCTTTGGCCTTCTAGGGTTTCCTGGATTTCCGGAAACCCTAGTACTTTTTATTCCCTGGCACGTGCTTGTCTTCTTTATAAATACGTATATGCATGCTTCGTTTTTTCATCAATCATCTGAAAAATGTCTTCTTCTCCTTTGATCGAAGAACTCAATACGGTGAAGAGAAAAAACATCTCCCTAGTCGTGGAGAAACTCAAGCTTTCTGATCAACTGGTCGTGCTCAAGGAAAAATTTGGTTATCTCTATCGGCTTCTGGAGAGGAAACGTCAGAAGAAACGTTTCTACAAAAGAGAGTGGGCTGAACTCCGGCAAGTTAACCACCAACTCCAGGAGGAGAAGGCGGATCTAGCCGAATCTGTGAATCGGCTGACCGTCGCTACCGGCGAAGCTCATGCCCTTGCCGATCGATCTGACAAATATCGCCGCCGCCTGCATGAGACCGAGCGTGAGCTCTGGCGAGCTCGCCGAGCTTTGGCTTCAGATCGGCGTGCTTCGCCCAGATGAATATCTGGGTTTTATCTCTTTTGTTTCCTGCAAATTTATGTAATCAAAGTTTCCAACCTTCGTAGAAGGTGTGGGCAACCTGTTTTCTGCGTTTGTGTAGCAGTTAATGAAATATATGAATTTTATGCTTTTCATATACATTTTCTCAGTTTTGCTCCAACTTTAAATCACCCTTTTACTTGCTCAAGTCATTTTATCATATGCTTATATCAGCATTTTAGCATTTCAGAATTTACCTCATAGGGTTTTCATTCTTTTACTGGCGCACCCAAAATAACAATCAGGTCAGGAAAATCGTGGGCAGCCACCTCTGTCCTATCTTGACTTGGAGCAGACAATTGGGTCAGGAGAATCGTGGGCAGCCGCTCTAGCCAATCCCAATCGGGTTAGGTTAAGTCGAGAACATTCATCCTTAGCTAATCCTGGCTTCAAATTGACAACCAAGTTAGGTAAAATCGAGGACATCCGTCCTTAGCCAATCCTGGATTTAAACTGACAATCAGGTCAGGTAAAATCGAGGACATCCGTCCTTAGCCAATCCTGGCTTTAATCTGACAATCAGGTCAGGTAAAATCGAGGACATCCGTCCTTAGCCAATCCTGGCTTTAAACTGACAATCAGGTCAGGTAAAATCGAGGACATCCGTCCTTAGCCAATCCTGTCTTTAAACTGACAATCAGGTCAGGTAAAATCGAGGACATCCGTCCTTAGACAATCCTGGCTTTAAACTGACAATCAGGTCAGGAAAATCGAGGACATCCGTCCTTAGCCAATCCTGGATTTAAACACGTATTCAAGCGCTTAATATGCGAGAAGACCTGTAATTTTATTCAATCTAATAAACAAAAATTTGAGAAATTACAATCATGTATAAAATTTACGTAAGTTGGTAATATTCCAGGCGCGGGGGACCTTTGTCCCATCCAGATCTTCCAATTTGTAAGCTCCTCCGGCCAAAACCTGGGTAACTCAGAGCGGCCCTTTCCAGGCTGCATCCAGCTTCCCTTTTGTCTTTCCTAAGTCAGCCCTTCTTAGGACTAGGTCTCCTACCCAAAATTGCCTCTTAATTACTGATTTTTCATATGTGGCCTTTATTCTCCCCTTGATATGCGCCATTCTGGCTGTGGCCTGCTCTCTTTTTTCCTCGATCAAATCCAGAGCATCTTGCCACAAAAGCTCGTTCTGTTCCTCATTGAAATTCTGAATCCGGTGTGTCTCTAAGGTGATCTCTGTGGGCACTACAACGTCCATGCCATACACAAGGCTAAAGGGGGTTTCACCTGTACTTTCCTTTGGATTTGGGCATATCCTCTGCAGGCACTACAACGTCCATGCCATACACAAGGCTAAAGGGGGTTTCACCTGTACTTTCCTTTGGATTTGTGCGATACGCCCAAAGTATTGCATTCAGCTCTCCACCCATTTCCCCCCAGATTTTTCTAGACGTGACCTAAGTCCCTGGACAAGAATGCGATTAGTTACTTCGACTTGGCCATTCGCTTGTGGGTGATATATGGACGTGAAATGTTGCTGGATATTCATCTTGGTACACCAGCCCTTGATTTTGGCTCCCATAAATTGGGTTCCATTGTCTGATATCAATATCCTTGGCACGCCAAAGCGACAAACAACATTCTTCCAGAGGAATCCCATCACCGGTTCTTCCGTTATCCTGGCCAGAGCTTCTGCCTCGACCCATTTTCTAAAATAGTCTATGGCCACAATCAAAAATCTCTTTTGGGCAGGAGCCATCGAGAACGGACCAACCAGATCAATCCCCCATTTCACGAAAGGGCAGGGGGAGCTCATTGTCACCAGCTCTTCCGCTGGTTGATGAATCAAAGGGGCCATCTTATGACATTTTTCACACTTTCTGAAAAAGACTTCGGCTTCCTTCCTCAAAGAAGGCCAGAAATAACCAGCACTTAATACTTTGCTAGCTAGAGCTCTGGCCCCCATGTGATTGCCGCAGCATCCCTCATGGATTTATCTGAGGACATGGGCGCCCTCTACCGCGCCCAGGCACCGCAACAAAGGTCTTCCAAACCCACGTCGGAATAGGACCCCTCCAACCAATCAAAAACGAGCAGATTTAGTTTTTACCTTAGCTCTTTCTCTTTGATCCTTTGGCAGTTCTTCATGTTGTGAATAAGCTGCAGTAGGAGAACGCCAATCATCATCTTCATATACCGAACAGACCTGTTCTGAGCCGAACTCCACATCTGCTCTGAGTAATGTTATCGTCCTCTCATCACAATTTGTAGCCGAGCTGGCTAACCTTGCTAAATAATCAGCTCTGTCATTCTCTTCCTGAGAAATCTGGAGTACCGTGCAGCCCTTCATGCCCCTAACCAGCTCTCTAAGTTTAGCCAGATATTTTTGCATGTTCTCTTCCCTGGTTTCAAATTCACTGCTTATCTGCTTGCAAACTAGCTGGGAATCCACCTTAGCACACACCAGCTCTGCACCCAAATCCTTAGCCATTTGGATTCCTCGCAGGAGGGCCTCGTATTCAGCGGCGTTATTGAAAAATGCATGATTCAAGCGTATAGCAAATTCGGTCGACACTCCTGCTGGGTCTATCAAAGCGATCCCGGCTCCACAGCCCTGGTTACAGACTGAGCCATCTGTAAAAATGGTCCATTCTTTCAGTGTACCAGGAGGACCGGTCATTTCCTGCATAAAATCGGCTAAGGCCTGGGCTTTTATTGCTGTCCTAACCTCAAATGTGATGTCAAACTCGCTGAGCTCTATTATCCACTTGACCAGCCTCCCAGATGCCTTTGGTTTGTCCATTATGGCTTTCAGTGGGACGTTTGTTCGCACAATTACTCCATGAGAGAGAAAATACGGCCGCAACTTACGGGCAGTCCCGATTAGTGCTAGCATCGCTTTCTCTACCTCTACATATCTAACATCTGCTTCATGCAAGACCTTGCTCCAGAAGTAGACCGGTCTCTGTATTTTACCTTCCTCTCTGATTAAGACAGAGCTGATCGCCTGATGTATAAGTACAAGATCAACGGTTCTCCTTGAATGGGCTTCGTGAGCAAGGTCATGCCAGACAAATGCTCCTTCAACAATTTAAATGCCTCCTCACACTCATCGTTCCATTGAAATTTTACTTTCTTCCTCAGAGCTTGGAATAATGGTAAGCTCTTCTCTGCAGACCTGGACACAAATCTACTTAGGGCGTTAATTCGTCCTGCTAAGCATTGTATTTCTTTCACATTCCTAGGCGCCTGCATGTCCATAATTGCTCTGACCTTCTCGGTATTTGCCTCGATACCCTTTTCTGTGACCATGTAGCCCAGGAATTTACCAGCTCTAACCCTGAATGCGCATTTCTTGGGGTTAAGCTTGATCCTGTACCGTCGCAGAGTATTGAAGTTCTCCCGCAGGTCCTCCACGTGCGACATTGCTTTTACGCTATTGACCAGCATATCGTCTACGTAAACTTCCATATTTCGCCCAAGTTGGTTCTTAAACATCTTATCAACCAATCGTTGATAAGTGGCCCCTGCATTTTTCAAACCAAAAGGCATCACAACATAGCAATACGTCCCCTTCGGGGTAATAAAGCTGACCCGCTTCCCATCATCTTCTGCTAATCTAATATGGTGATACTCTTGGGATGCATCCATCATACTCAAGAGCTCACATCCAGCAGTAGAGTCGACGAGCTGGTCAATTCTAGGTAAGGGGTAGTGATCTTTTGGGCAAGAACGGTTGAGGTCCCTGAAGTCGATACACATGCGCCAATCCTCCTGAGTCTTGGGAACCAGGACAGCATTGGAAAGCCATTCAGGGAATTGTATTTCCTGGATGTGCTTAGCCTTTAACAATTTTTCCACCTCGGCTTCTATGACAGCCTCCTTCTCGGGCCCGAAATTTCATTTCTTTTGCTTTACCGGCTTTGCGTCCGAGCTGATGTTGAGATGGTGCTCTGCCACCTCTGGATCAATCCCTGTCAGGTCTTGTGGAGACGAAGCAAAAACATCAGAGCTGCTTCTCAACAGCGCAACTAGTTCTGTCAAAATCTCCAGACTAAGAGTCGTCCCTACCCGAAGGACCCGGCTTTCATCCCCTGAGATTACCTCGACCATAATCATCCCTTCCTCTCTACTAGCCAGATCTGTTTTTGGCGGCTCTACTCTAGCCCTTTTGCTCTGTCTTTCTTCCTCCGCATTCCTCTTGATGCACTCCACGTAGGTCTGTCGTGAGGCATATTGGTCACCCCTGACCTCTCCCGTTCCATCTTCCGCCAAGAACTTCATCTTCATATGAAAGACAAATATAACAGCCTGGAACTGGCTCAGGGATGGCCGGCCCAACATGACATTATAAGAAGAAGGTGCATCTACCACCAAGAAACGCACTGTTCTTGTCACCCTATACGGATCCTCTCCCAACGTTACGAGGAGCCTCACCGCTCCCAAGGGCTTCAGAGCTCTCCCTGAAAATCCAACTAGGGAGGTGGTGACCTCTTCCAACTCAATGTCCAATTTCAACTGCCTAAAGCAATCATAAAATAAAATGTCGGCGGAACTTCCGGTATCCACGAAAATTCTCCGAACATTATAATTAGAGATGGTTGCAGTTATAACCAGAGCATCCATGTGTGGGGCTAAGATGCCATCACCATCTTCTGACCCGAAACAGATGTTAGGGGTAGAGGTCATTTGTCCCACGTCACGTGATTTTCGAACTAAGTCTTTTGCAGCTCTGACATAACTGTGCTGCGTCCGCTTAGAATGCTCCTCCAGCTCTCCTCCGGTAATCATCTGGATTTCTCCATGGATGACCTGGGCGTGATCAGATCTTCTTACTCTGGTTCGCACCCTATCCTGGTCTCCCTTAACCGACAGGGACCGGTCATGATTCTTGCCGCCAGACCTGGCTTCTTCTCTCCCCATCCGAACATATTCCTTCAAATGTCTAGCCTGAACCATTCTCTCTAACTCGTCTTTCAGATGCGTGCACTGGTCAGTATCGTGCCCGTACTCGTTGTGGAAACGGCAGAAACGATTAGATCTTTCTTTCCTGGGCCTCTACGAGTAGGTCTTCAGCCACTTCAGGTCTGGATGCTTCTTAATTGCCTGCAAGATTTCACCCTGTGGAGTTGCCAAAGGAGTGTATCTATCAAAGCGAGGCCTCCCTCCAGGCAGGTCTGGCCAAAGCTTTTTCACAGCTCCTCTCTCCTCGCGATCATGCCTCTCTCTCTTGAGAGTTGTGTTTAGCAAGCTATATTGATGATTTATGGTTAAGTGGTTATGATGTTTTACTTATGATTTGGGAAGAGTATGTCTAATTTATATATCTTTTTCGGGCTGTTGTGTAGTGTTATGGATGTTTGTTTCTGTGCGAGCTAATATGTTTTATATGCGAGCTGAATTTAGCTCTATTGGATTGTGTATAAGTCATGGTTTTGAAACACATGGTCTTATGAGGGTATGGAGTATGAGTGTGATTAATTACAAATTCATGCGACCTATGTGCGGGTCAAGGTTAGCGAGTTTATTTGGTTGATACGAGTTTATTTTGTTTAGTACGGTTTACTTGATTGATTTGGTTTGGTTTGTTTATTTGGTTAGCATATGGGGGGCTTGCTTGTTTATTTGACATCTACTTTTTGTGGATAATCTGGTTGGACTACTTGATTGTATTAACTTGGGGGACTACATAGGCGAGTTGGATATGGTTTTTGCTTGATTCGGCATATATTTTATGAGTGTGTTATGGGCTAATACTTTTGTTAGGTTGGTGATGCTTTTATTAGATTAGTGATGATTTGTGGGTGCAATGGTTTATTGGACGACCTATTTTAGGTCGATGATATCGATATGGTTTATGGTTTTATGGGTTTCTGTGCCTTTATGGTTAACGCAATCTTGGGCCTTGATGGGCTATTATGGATTATGGTATGAGGTCTTGGCGAGCTAATGAAATTGTTATGGTTATAAGGTGATGCTTAAGTAATGATTATGGTTTGTGGTATGGAATGATTTTTTGATCGGCCTGTTTTAGGTTGAGTAAATGGCTTATGGTGTTTTAACTTTTTAAAAGTATATGATTGTATTTTCTTATATTATTGTGTTCGGTTATAACTTGAAGCCGTGGAAGCAAGGATTTATGGTTTTAGGTCGTCAAGTTTGGAGTCTGGGGACTCGACTTGGGGATTCACAAGTATATCTTCTTGGAGGATGAGCGAGCTCAGCGAGCTGATCTTTTGAAGGTCGTGGTTTTATGTGGTAAATTCTTATGGGATGATTAATGTTATAGCTCGGTATGTTGAGCTGGGTTATTCTAGAATTGAGGTTTGATGGCGAGGTGATCATGTTATCTTAAAAGAAGCGAGCTCAGTGAGTTGAACTTTTGCAGGTCGCAGGTATACTTGGTTATTTATAGTGGGATGATTAGTATTACATCTCGATTTTTCTAGTTGTGTGATTCTAATAAACGGTTTGGTAAAGTGGAGTAGTGATTTATTTATGTGTTTATGTTTTATTGTTGTTTTTAATGGTTGTTGTTCTCTTTTGATTCTTTTTTACATGTCCTACCTGATTTCGTGCCTCAATCAGCTAGAACATGAGGGACTAGCTGATACGGACCAAAATGTCCGTACGTAATATTATTTGATATATGAGTGTATTTGTGGTAAGCGACCTCATTTCCTGGAGAGGGTGTTCCCCTGGGAGGTGAGCGAGCTGAATGGTTTCAGTGGAAAAGTGAACGAGTTGGTTTGTGGAGTAGCAACCTGGAGTATGAGGATGAGTTCTCATATAGGGTCGCGACCTCTTATGTCTTTAGTTGGGCGTCGTCTTTTAGCTCGGTCATGGGCTTTGTGAATATTAGGCCCGAATGGGTTAATATGGATGGTATTTTGAGGTCCCGGCGGAGTGTATGAAAGGAATAATGGGCCCAGACCTATTACGATAAGAGATTTGTTATGTATGAGAACTTAACATACAGGAGGAATCCTAATTCTAAATCAGTTGTGGTATTTATGGAATTGTGGTAGGAGAAGGTAAACCTAGATCGAGAGGGTACTTGTTTTATCTCTATAAAAGGAGATGCTTGCCTCTCATTATATACGTTACATATTATATCGCAGCATATATTGTCTTGTTTTAGTAGAAGTGTGAGTTGTGATTTGCTTATTGACTTAAGCATCGGAGGGCCTTGACGGGCCTGGAATCCGACCCGTCTGAGGCGCTGTTTTGCAGGACCAGCTAGGTCGCCAGAAGATTCGTGAAGGGCTTGACAGGTCGCTGTGACGTGTTTGGAAGCAGTTTCAGGTATCTGATCTCTATTTTGAGGTTAGTACCCTATATATTTGGTAACCCACTTTTTGGACTTATCACTACCCTCATATCATATTTAAAGTGTCTTTTATGTCCACGTTTAGGGATGACAATCTCGCCCCTCCCCGACTCAGCTCGACCCAATCTGTGCCATTTGGGACGTCCCGTCCCATGGCGGGGCAGGTTCGGTTTGGGTACCATCTCCGCTCGCGGGTACCTGACCTAACTTGCGCTGCACATTATTTTTAAAAAATAAACAACAATCGCTAAGAGCTGAATTATGTCAATCGGGGGATATTACAAATCCTTTTTTTTTATAAATATCTTTGGATTTCCTCCATTTGGAATTTGACTTTTAACTCAATTACTAATAAACCTAGTTATTTATTCATATTTACATTTAATTGATGCAGCTAAATACAATATAATAATACAATACATCACTATTCAAACATAATTTGACATTTACAATAAAATAAGAAGTGTAGTATTTCTAAATTCTATATTCTTAATGTTCAAATAATTTTCAATACCAAGAATTTTGAATGCCAGGATTCATAACATAGTGAATCCTAATCCAAAAATCCCTCAAGGATGTGTTTTTTATTTTAAAAGATAATTGAACTTAATTAAAAAAATCCTAATATCAATTAATAAATATTAAACGAGTCATAAATGACGATTTTTGGGAGACATTTATACGAGCGACAGTTATAGCTAGTGCTAATACGGGTGGCAGTCTGAAACACGATAAAAAGAGAGAGCAGTTGATGTTTTTTTTGCTCAAAAGTATCACCAATAATAATAGGTGGCTGACGATCTTTTGCTAAACTGCCACCAATAATATTGAGCGGGTGGCGGTTATTGTCTTACGATCGCCTCAATATTACTTTTTTTCTTTAAATATATTTTGTATTTAATCTCCTAATATTAGAGTAGAATAACATGATTTATTTAAAGTTGAACCTTATAAATAACCACATAGTTTTATCAAATTTTAAAGCACAAGAATAGAGCCACAAAATTTAAATAAATATCAATTTGAGAAAATAGCAAAATAATTAACACCTCAAGGTAAATTCTAGCCTTGTAATATAACAATCTGAATATCTTGTACATCTACTCACTAAATAATATGCAAAGCATGAATTAAAAAAAAAAAAAAAAAAAAACCACAGTCCAACTCATCTAATAGCAAAAAAACAACTTAAGTATATTTGGTTTTGTTAAGCAATGTCATCCTCATTGATAGGGGTGTGTCTGCGGCTCGTGAGCTACTCAGGATCGACTCGAAAAAAGTTTGAAATCGACTCGAGGTTAATCAATTCGAGTTTGAGCCCGAGCTACTCGATTATGTATCGAGTTCGAACTCGAGCTCAGTGATACTTGACTCGATAGACCCGTGAGCCTAATCGAGCTTTGCTAGATTTACCATTTTATCCTTATTATACTTACTTATTTACATATATACGTACCTTCAATATTTAATAAAGATTAATATTAAGTATTTTATTTTATCCAATTTAGGTTTTTCTTATTGATATATGTAACTCGAGCCGAGTCGAGTTCAAACTTGCCGAGTTTTCAAATGAGTCGGGCTCGAGGTTGAGAAAATTGATCTCGTTCAAGCTCGAGCTTCGAGTTTTGTAGTCGAGTTCGAGCTCGAGCCTAACAGTGTTCGGCTCGTCTCGATTACACCCCTACTCATTTTGGACTTCAATAGAAAAGCCAATTCCCTAGCTGATCTTAGCCCTTGAAATGTCCATTTTTGGGTAATGTAATAGACTACATATTTAGATAAGTAAATAAAGAAATGTTGAAATCACAAGTAGAGTGCAACAAATGATAAGTAATTAAAATCAAGGTGTTAGGGAAAATGTTCACTAGCATATTCATCTTTGCCGTAAACTTCTTCATTATCTCCTGAACTTCTGAAGTCACTGGAATGATCTAAATGGATAAATTAACTAGGTCACACAAACAAAACACATTAATTACCATAAATCAGCATATCGAATACTCTATCCAAGAAGTGTCTATAATGCCAATTTTCGATTGATTGAGTTTATACTCCAGTACCCTTAGGATTAATAACCAGATATCCATACTGAAGCTACAAACACATTCAAACAAAATCATGAACCATCAAAAAGATGATAATTTGCAGAATAAACTAAAAGTTAATTTAATATGTACATGATATTTACTGAATACGACACTTTCGTGGACATGTATCAATACATACTTATAATTTTTTTTTAACAGAAACATATTACAGTCTCGACATCTGAATTTCATATTTAAGAAAACAATACGTACATAAGAGATTTTATACATCCCAATATAAAATCAGAGAATTAATTATTTGGTAGTATAAAAGTTGGCAAACATTCTAATGTGGCGGCCATACGAGTCTTTTTACCATATGACGGACTCTGACCCACCTTCAATCCGGATCCGACCCAAATGAAACCGGGTTCATATAAAAATAAAAAAAAAATATACGAAAACAAAAGAAAGCACAAAAGTGGCATTTGGGAATTTTCAGAAAAAAATTTAGGGTTCTTTCGATTTCCAAAAAAGTAATCTCTCCAAGAAAATTTTCGAATTAGCCTTGTATCACCGGATTCGTCTCGTGTCGCCGGAGAATATCACTGTATTCAGCAAAAAATCCTCGCCGGACTCAGCAAAAAATCCTCCAAACTGATTCTGCAAAAAAATCCACTTCTCCGTGATTTTTTTACTCATCTCGCTGGAGAACTGTAGGATCCCGGCCTCACGCACCGCACCGCTACATTGAATCAAAATTGTGACATTCTCGAAGGTGCGCTCTTGCTTTTTTCTAAGTTTTTCAATTGTAATTTTTAGGGTTTTGTTGTTTCCTTGGTTTGTTGCTTAGTTAGTGTCATATAATTGATGTTTTGTTAGCAAAATTAATGTTGCACTAGCATATAATGAGTGTCACTCGTATGAGGGGTGGGGAGATGTGTAGGGTTGGTCTGGGATCCCATTACTTGGGATTTCTGCAATTTTGCTATGATAATTCCTGCTCCTTTTTATTTTTTCCACATTAAGTTTTCTATGGTTTCTGGCTGTATTAAGTTTTCTATGATTTATGCGATTGAGTTTCTATGATTTCTGGTGGTATTAAGTTTATTTTTGTTTATTTGCAAGTTAGTTTTACGATTTTGGTATATTAGGGTATTTGTTCCCCAACTCATCATTATTCTTGTTCAATCTAGTCGGTAGTAGCTTATCCTTGCATGTTGGTCAGTAAATTTATATTGATACTTGCATGTGTGTATTTGTTTGTTAGATGGGACAGAAGCAGGTTGTCAGGAAAAGGAAACACGATCCAGTGAAAGATCAGGTGAAGGATCAATCGAAAAAGAAAATGTAAAAAAATATGATGACTGAAAAAACTCCGAAAGTAGCTGAAGATGCAACCCAAGCAACTGAGCCGTTGAAGATCCAAAATGACTGGTGAAAGGTCCGAAAAGTGAAAAGATATAAAAAGTTATAATTGACGAAGCTACAAATGAAGTTGAACCTAAATCTCAAGAAGCTGAACCTGCAACTCAAGCAGATGAGCCGATGGAGAACCAGAATCGAGTGGAGAAGGGTAACAAAAGAAAATTGGTAAAAAAAAAGTTTCAACCGAAGAGCCTGCCAAAAAAAAACTTAACCGGCCATTGAAGAAGGTGAACCTCCAATCGGAGAAACTGAACCTGTAATTGAAGAAGCGAAATTCGCAACTGAAGAAGTTGAGCCGGTGAAGAATCAGAATCGACCGACGAAGGGTGAAAAAAGAAAAACACTGCAAAAAAAGGATTCGATTCAAGAAACTTCAAAAGAAGTTGAACTTGCAATCTAAGAACCTGAGATGGTGATGAATCAAGAGCGACCAGAGGTGTGTGCGAAAAAGAAAATGAAAAAAAAAAAGCGCAACAGCTCAAGAAACTACAGAAGCTTCCAAATATGCAATTGAAGAAACTCCACCTATTGAGGGAGTTAAGGAAGCTGGAAAAAAGAAACAAGTAAAGACATTGAAGGTTCAAAGTACAACAGTAAAGGATCAAGCTGTACCAGTGAGGATCAAGTTGTACCTGCAAATGAAGAATGTCCGGAAACAAAAGATGATGAGAGGTTAGTAATTTTTTAGAACTATTACTGTTTCTTCTATAGTTTGTTAAATTTGAACTTATATTTGTCACTTATTACCTTTTATTTGTAACTTTTGACCTTATCTTTTGTCACTTTTGTTCTATGTTTTTTGGTAACTTATTAACTTTTATTTGTCACTTTTGACCTTATTTTATGTCACTTATTACCTTATATTTGTCACTTTTGACCTTATATTTTATATTTTTGGTTTTTTACAAAAAGTATGCATCTAAAAGTAGACCTAAATGCTTGCTCGATGTTATTTGTACACTGTCAGCTGAAAGAAAAGAAGACATTAAGAAGATTGGATTTGGGGGATTTTTAAATATAGCTGCCCACCGAGATGTTGGGGTGGTTTTTTTGTGGGTTTAATGGGGCGAGTCGGATGTTGAACATTAATTAGAATAAGAAGTTCATTGTAACTGCTGATGATATCTTTGATATATTTCTTCTTTCTAGGAATAGCGGGTGTGAAGTAGTGCTTTGCAAAACAAAAGAGGATGAAAAGATTATAAAGGATTTTAAGATGAGATGTGGGATTGGTGAAGTTTGATCTTTGAAATTATTGCTTTTGGATGAAGTCGGAGAAGGTGGGGATGATTTCATAAGGTTGTTTATGTTGGTGAGATTATCGAGTATGCTTGCACCGACTGCAAATGGGAAGGTTGAATTTAATGTTTTAAAATCATTGGTTGACTTGGAGGCGACTCCCAATCTCGATTGGTGTTCCTTTATTTTGGATAGGCTTTGTAGATCGGTAACCAAGTTTAATAAAAAAAATGTAACACACATAAGCGGGTTCGTATTGGTTCTGCAAATTGTTTATTTAAATAGGTTGAAATGGAAGGGGAAAGCTGAACAATCTTTTATGCCGCTCATTCAACATTGGACTGCCGAAAGCATCTGAACGAGAGTTAAAGAAGAGAAACGAGCTGGAGAGTTTGGACAAGGAGAGTAGGTGGGCATCTATCCGATTTCAGAACCTCAGAATGCTATCGATGAAAAACCACGGAATGAGGAAAAAATATGAAGGAATCATTGCAGAAGATGATGAAAACGGCCAGAAGTTTATACAATTCAAATTATCGGTTGTCCTACCTTCAAATAAAGAGATTCAGGAAAATGCAAAAGATGTGAGTTTTTAATTTTTTAATAGTTTTCACTTTTCCTAATATTACTGTCACTTTACATGATATTACTGTCACTTTTGAGGTTATAAATGTCAATTCTACATTTCCAGTTATAATCATTATTTTTTCATATTTCTCATTTTCCCCCCTTTCAGAATGTGCAAGAGGTTTTCCTCTTGCTTAAAAGGGACATGTCTATTATTTCTGAACACTATAAGAAACGACTGACAGATATGAAGGAGAAAATGTTGGAGCCCTCGATTTTATCTTCACATCCCCCAGTTCTGGTTCCATATTTTCTGCCCCCAACTCCGATTCCATCTTTGAAGCCTCCGACTTCGGTTCCATCTCAGTCTCAGAAGATCATTGCTATTGAAGAATTTCCATGGGCAATTAATAAGTTCTGGGCCGATGAAACTGTCCTGCAAATGTGTAATGAAGAGATAAAAAAATCCTTTTTAATGAGGAAGCTTAACGAGGATATCCCCACATTCCACCTTCTACCACCTGAGCTTTGTACACCGATGTGTAAAGATACGAATGGAGTTGATGATGTGGATGGAGGACTGGATGCAACAAAGAAGTCACCCAGTGCTAGACAACATAATCAATCTGGTGAAGTGTATGGCCTTCTTTCCTATGGATCTTGCACAGTAGGCAAGAAGATTGGTTATCTTTCAAGCTTTATGTCCCAAAACAAGAGGCTGATGGTGGATATGGATGTACGGGAGAAGCAAGTCCTTGATTTTTGCTTGTTCGATGTGGAGATATTTTATGATGAAACGTAAGTTACTTTTTAACATATTACTTTAGAATTATTTTCATTTTCTTTTTGTACTTTGCTCTTTTTTATTGCCATTATTCAAAAGTGACACTTTTGGGAAGTAAACGTGACTATAATAATTGGAAAAGTGTCAAATTGTTTTACACTTTTGTTTTTGAATCTTTTACAGTGATGTCCTGTTTATGAATGATGCTCGCACTATTTCAAAGAAAGAGATGTTATCATTAAATCAAGAACAGTGGGTGTTTACTAATGTCATTGACGCATTGGTGTTGGTTCTAAATCATGCACAAGATATTGATAACAATTTCAAATGTATATTCTTGGATACCACACATTTGTGATTTAAATACTTTATATATGCATAATTAGTTTGTATATTAACAGTTGTAATTTACTTTTTGGCAAAAATTTTATATCTCGAAGATCTTGCATGGGGTGGGAAAGGATGATGAGAATGATGCATCTATGAGATCGAGTTGGGAGCATTTATTGGCGATGTTGGCAAGGACGTGAGCACATTTGATATGGTTAGTGATCTTTTTTTATAGTTCTCTTTGTCTGGCTTTTTGTGAAGTGCTTTTGTTAATGAATGTTTTGTTTTTAAGTCGTGAAATAATAAATGCAAATTTAATAAATGCTTTTGTTCTCTTTTGTTAATGATCGAGTTGGGAGGCATTTGTGCCAATACATTGGGATAATCATTTCTTTTTCACCGTGGTGCATTTTCGTGATAACAAAATTCAAATCTTGTATAATAGGATACATTCTGATGCAAATGATCGAGTTATTGAAATTGTGGTACGCAAATGATCTGCTTTAATATTCTTTTGAATCTTCTTTTTTTTGTAATTACTTTTTGCACTCAAAAGTGTCATATTTTTCACAAATTAGCGACACATTTGTAAACTTTTTTACACATTACTTTAAGCATTTTTTTTTTTATGTATTTGTGTTACTTATTCAGTTAGAATTGTCACTTGTAGTGTATAAAGTTTCACTCTATATCATCTTTTTAGTATGCTTTTGTAGTCAACTTATTTTAATTCTTCTTACTTTTATATTATGTAGCACAAGCAAATGACTATATTTCTCCAAGAAAAAAATCACCCTAAAGGCATGCTTGTATGTGACTATGCAATAGAGTTTGTAAATTTCCCATGGAGATCGTCAGTGGAGGCGAAATTATGGTATGTTTTTGATGCACCACATGGAGCATTTCAAAAGTGAACCTTATGCTAGCCCCGACGATCTGTCAAATGTAAGATTTCTCTTTATTTTTCTATTTTTTTGTGTAACATCAGTGAATTGCATATTTTTGTAAAACATAATGAACGATTCATTGAATGTTTGTTTTTTATGAAGGCTTTAGTACGTAGAGTCTTGAGAGCGAAGATATGTCTCAGGGTGTTTTTGAGCGATCATAATGTGGCAAGATCGGTTGTTTTGGTGAAGATTCTTGGTTTTTGCTTGAAGAAAGATGATTTAAAGAAGGCGATTGAAGAATAGAAAAGGAGTGTTGCTGAGTTGAAGAAGAAAAAGAAATTGAAAAAGTAGTTTTAGATCTTTGAAGGATACTTTGTTGTTTCTGATGTGAAAACATGTTATATTTTTTCTGATGTGGAAATTAGTGTTTGGATGTTAATGGTGTGGAAAATTAGGTTTTGTACTTGTTAATGGTTTAATGATTTGCAGGATGGTTCTTAAGGTTAACTTGATGGTATCAGGTTTTAGAGGTTAAAAGGTGTAATTTTCTATGCTTATAATATGATATTACTCTTAGAAAGCTAAAAATACTTGTGGGGAAAAAATAAGTTTTCATTATAAAATGGTGATGGTTTTACACATTTAAATACATTATGGGGAGACAGATTCATCCAATGGAACATCTAGCTCGGCGCTAAGACCAACAAAGACAATCACCTGAGCCGCACACTTGTCCCACCAAATGGCTTTCTTGGGCTAATTGAGGTCGCCCTTCCAGAAGTCAAACAAGAGCAGATTCTTGATAATTGTAAATTTGTAGGTTTATGGTTTTGAAAATAAGTATCAGTAGATGACGTTACTTTCAGTGTTAACCAACACTGAAACTAACATCAATAGAAGTTTAACTAAAAATAAGCAAAGGAAATATAAACAAATAGCACAACAATTTAAATTCAGTTCACAAGTAAAAGTACTTATGAGCTTGGGTGTACAAACCCGAAAACTATATTACTTTCTTTGTTCAAGATCAATACAAGAAGACATGAAATAATATATGAAAACTACAGTATCAAACATGTGATACTAAAACACTTGTCGCCGTGAAGGATGATCTTCTCCGTTGGTCACGCAACTTCGAAGACCTTCCTGATCTCGGACAATGGCTTCAAGTAATTATCTTGCTTGTGTTCTCCCTTGATGTTTGCGTCGCCTGTTTCTTTGTAGTTCCCGTGCGTCAAAAGTGTATCCAAGTCGTTTTCTTCTCTTATCTTAAATAGAAAATCCTAGAATTCTAAACTTGGTAAACAAGTAAAATAAATCCTAAACATAATCTGGAAAACTAGATAAAGTACTAGACACAATCTAGGAAACAAAATCTAGAGTCCTAATTTATTTTGTGCCCAAGAAAGGCAAACAACTAAAATAGGAATATTATGGCCAAGAATAAATTCCCAACAATCTCCCCCTTTTGCCTTTTTGGACAAAATACTACGACGCAACAAAAAGTTGAAACTAAAACACTATGACTCCCCCTGAATTGGAGAACTCCCCCTAAACAAGATAACCATTGTTTATCAAAACATCAACCCAACATCAAAACAAACCTGAAAACAAACATTGTTTATTCAACCACCGAACAAAACATAAAATGATGAACTTATTGACTTCGCACCCTCTTCGAACGATGAGGGGATGTCAAAGTTCCTTCACCTCGATCCTTTATCTTCCTCAACAACTTCTTCATCTTCTTCAACGCCTTATTCTGGGAACGAATCTTCTTCCTCCTCTTTTCACGAGCAAGGATTGCAAACGCCTCGGCAGCATCATCATCATCACGTGCCTCATCCTCACCAGCATCGTCGTTATTTGTGTCATCTCCTCCTTTTTGGCCTGAAAGCAAAAGGGCCTCCAAGAAGGAGCCCCAAAGCGCCTGCAACTCAGTGACCTGGTTCTCAATCAAAGCAATATGTGTGCGAACCACCTGAGCAGAAATGCTAACCATGTGGGTACTGGTATTGGGAATACTAGAACCGACACCGCTAGCAACACCATCCCGAATGGGCGCCTGCCAAGGGAGATCAATGACCCTTGCACCAGATATATGTTGACCTCGTAAAGAGAACCATTCAGCCTCACCCGTAAACACATCAGCAGGAGTAGGCTTCAAGCCTTGATTTTCAAGCAAGCTAAAGATCAGAGAAGGAGAGCACAAAGAGGACGCAGACTTGGTTGTGACAAACTTAGTAGCGATATCGAACACATGCTGCCCAAAAATAAACTTGATTCCCCGCCTAAGCTTATACAAGAACTAAGCATGAGGCCGCGTAACACACGTAGTATTCTTAGAGGGAACCTAGTTACAAATAGCCACTTTGTGTAGAACGGAGTAGAGAGAGGAGAGACGCGTGCTTGGCAACTGCTCACGCCACGTATTCACCATACCACCAGACAGAAACAAGATGACCTCATTCATGTCATACACAGTAGAATCACCACGATATACCTCAGTACCAAAAAGCTCATCAATTAAATCAGGAGAAAACTATAAACCTTTCCACGCACAAAAACTTTTCCATAATTCACAGAGTTGAGATCATCAATGGAGGGCACCAAATTCGCATAAAACTCCAGGACTATATCGCGGACAAATGGAATAATGGTGGAGACAGTGGAGTACATACCTTTATGTTGAAGGAAAGTGATCAAATTCTGCTTCTCAAAAACCTCAACAGGAACTCGACGCTCAGCAAGTAAACCCCGGGTTTGGTACTCAGAAAACATCTCCTCGGCTTCGGCAGTCAAGAATCTCTCAGAAAACAGATCCATGTCTTTAATGTAAACGGTCCGAGAGGGAGTGTCAGTAGAGGATTGGGATTGAGCAGAGGTATCAGATGGAATCGAATCGTTATCAGGAGAAGCAGTATCAGCTAAGTCAGAATAGGAGGACGAGGTACACTGGGTTTGCGGAGATGTTGATTTTGGGGAGTCAACATGAGAACCAACATTGACCTTCTTTGCAGCTTTATATTTCCTCCTTTCGTCCTTCAACGCAGACATGAAGTCACGAATGGGAACATCATAAGAAGAATCTGGGGAGTACTCGAACTGATCAGGATCAGACTCGGGTTGAGCCACATGAACAGGAGATGGAGGGGGATTAACAGCAATCGGCCTGGAAGAACTTGACACCTCTCCGGTGAAAAAATCCAAAATCTCATAAGGAGGAGATGAATACTCAGTTTCAGTAGATCCCGGTGAAACTTTGATGGACGCCGGGGGATTTTTCTTGTCAGATAGCTTGACAGTCTCTTTCCGGTGAGGATTCGTCGTCTTTGCCAAGCAGGGAGTGGATGAGGTCACCGGCGTAGCAACTGGGGCAGCAGGCACATACTCGTCATCATTAGAGTCCAGCATCACGGTGACATCCTCAGCAAAGTTTATGTGCTCAATCGGCACATTGCGTCTAGGGCCTGCCTGACTTTTTGGGATGGCCGACGGCACCACACCTGGAGGGATGCTGCGCAGCCTTCGAGACCTCTTCAAGGTCGAGTTCCCAACTTGGCCATAGGTGGCTGCGGCGAATGATAAACCAGGCGGATTGTCAACGTCAATCTTGATTCCCGGCTTCCCTGGAAACACCTGTTCTTCTGGAACGAAGTCGAGCAGCGAGGGATCCAGAGATATTGTAATCGGTGGTGGGTTTGTAGCAGAAGCACCACCCACTTCAGCACGAATGTTCAGGCCACCGGTTTTTGAGAAATTCAAAGGGACCTGCTCGCCGGAACGGCTCACACCTGCCGGTAACTCAGGAGTGTTTGATGAAGAAGAAGGGTTCGACATCCTGTTATTGATCAATAAAACACGAGAGAAAACACACAATTGAAAAGGACGGCGAAGTATTTGAGAGTTACAGAGTTTAATTGTACAGAGGTTATGGTAAAGTGGGGTGAACGGTAAGAAATCTAAGTATTTAAGCACGCCAAAAAGTGAACTTTGCCTAGGAGAGAGAAAGGTAAAAAATAAAAGGAAATATACCTTAATTATCCAACAACGGATTTTAGGCCCAAAACAGATTTTCTTTCCTTCATAATACAAACATCCACTCCCCCTTAATGAGGATACATGATCCCAATCCACTTAACCATTATCTCATTAACTTTTAAATCAGAATCGCACGACTCTTCTACAAATTCAACCGAAAATAGAGTTGAATTAATTAAATAATCACCACAGTAGAATTAATCTTTTGCAAGATGAAATTTCACTTTCCAAATTAATATTTTTATTACATGTCTAACCGTCCGATTACAACGCCACTGAATCACTTGGTCAGCAAGATTCAAAACACGATTAATAGAATTCAGGAAAGACACAAACACAAGCAACAGAACACACAACTAAAAGGCATTGTTTTGCATGTAATTGTGGTGTTTTTCTCATGTTTTTAATTAGAGTTTAGTGTCATTTTTAGTGGTTTTGAGTCGAGTTTTATTAGGTTTTCGTTTATTTTCTCGTTTTATTGTTTTTTGTTCTTTTTGTTAATTTAGTATTTAATTGGGTTAAATGTCTTGAATTAATTAGAGGTTTGGTGTAATTCTTGGGTTTATGATATTCAAAAATTCTCATTTAATAGCTGGCTTAATGATTGAAATTCAAGCTAAGGCATGGAGGCCAAAAATCCCAGTCTAGCCTTGACTATTTGCATGCCTAAATAGGTGCCAAGATGCTCCAAAATGGGCAAATTTTCTGGAATGGTAGCCTAGCCTCGCCTAGGCTGGCCTATTCTCACGCCAACACCCTAGGCGCAAGAAAAAAGGCTTAAGTTCATGCCTAATGTCGCGCCTGGCAGCATGCCCGCGCGCCCAGCACATGCCTTCCGAGCAGCGCGTGCACGCCCTGCCAAAGCCGCCCGCGCGCCTGCCGAGCAATGCGCGCACACCCCGCCGAGAGCTCCCAGTGCCCGCACGCAGCCCAACGCCCAGCGTCGCCCATTTCCACGCCTGAATACATGCCTAGATGCTCACCTAGCCACGCCCGTTTCCATTCCTAGACGCTCGTCCATCATCGCCTAAGCCCACGCCCAACTTGGTGACTGCCTGCGTGCCAGAGCCTGCCACCCGCTCGCCCGCCCAGCCCACCTGCCGAGCCACTCGCGCCCACGCTCGGCCAAATGCCGAGCCACCTTGAGCCAAAATTTGCCAAAAGGCTAACCATGTGTCTAGGAAGGTGCCTATGGGTCAAACTTGGTCAAACCCGGGAATTTCAAGCCATTTAGGCTAATTTGGCCCATTTAAACCCAATTAAACCTAGTATAAATAGGACCCAACTCTCATTTTGTAAGATAAATCTCATTCCTCCCAACCCAAGCATGGGTTTGGGATTAAATTTCTCTCTCTAGATTTTAGATTTAATTTCAAGATTTCCTTGGGTTTGTAAGCTCAAGAAGAATTTAAGTACTCCCTTGAATTTTGTTTTGATGCAATTTAATTCAAGCTTGTTACTCTTTTCCTTTAACTCAAGTAAGCTTTCTTTTATTTTCATGCTTGTTCTTCAATTTCATGCATGTTCTTCAATTTTATTCTTTTTGCCTTAGCTCTTTGATTTCTTGTTAGATCTTGTGAATCGTCCATGGAATCTAGATGAGTAACACGTCTAGATCATAGATCGAGTCTCGGATCATCATTATTTTGAGTCTTTCATATGCTTTATTTTGATTTTTATTTTCATGCTAAGTCTTAGATCTATGCCTTGTTGCTTGTTATTTTCCATAAATTTTTAAACTTTGATGTCAATTTTCATTGTTTTATCCATTCATACTTTCATTTTTTGCTTATTTGCATTATTTAGGATTTTATGTTCATGCAAGCATGGTTGTACCTTGAGATCTCATGCTTGTACTTGATGAAACATTGCTTGTTCTTGCTTAATTTTCATTTTTGCTTGCATTTTATATTAAGGCACACGACTGAGACATCCGACCAACTTGAAATTTCATTTCCTAGTGTAGTTTAGTTAGTTTAATTGCTTTATTTTCATTTTCTTTTTATTTCCAAAGCTACAAACACATTGAATCTTACATTCGAATTGATTTCCGATAATATCAAGCCAAATGGACCTTTAATTTCCAAAACCACGAAAAACTACACTTCAGGCATCTTCTCAAAGTATGAATGTCCTAATTGATGCCTAAAATCCATGATTTAAAAATGTTTAAAAAATCACATTATGGTTTTAGTGACTTCATCGGTGTTGCTTTTCATGACTTATGACATTATAACCAACATTGCTTCAGGCGAAGTCAATGGAAACAGACCCCTTAACCTAAGTTAAGGACTACGTCAAAATCATTCAATGAGGTGAAATTTAAAGATCGGATCATATTTAATCCAGATTTTTCATCTTTTTAGAGATTTGAAGAGAAATAACTTATCTTCAGCAATTGCTGTTAACACCTCTTGTTTTTGGACCTAGGAGAAAATCAGTTTCTGCAGGAAAGTTCAACAATCACCTAATTGAAGAGGTTAGTCTTTTTGTCACCACTTTTATTACAACACATGACCTTATTTCACTTTCAACCAGACTTAATGCATTCAGATTATGAGATGTGGGATTATTGTTATTGTAAGATAAAATACCCTAGGGGATCGTGTGTTCTTTTCAAAATCCAGAATAATGAGGGTTTATATAGATATTGCAAGTCTTGGCGCACAAGAAACCCTAAAATCCGAATTCTGGGCCGTCGCATCAACGGTGCGTCGACGTAGCGTCGACTGACGCCTGCCGGTGCTCGGTGGGACTCGGCAAACTTGGTCGGCAGCGCTCGGCAGGTCTGGTCAGCAGGTGTGCGCGTCGGCTGGGCAGGTGCATCGACGGGGTGCGTCGACATCGACGCTTCAGAAAGTTGCGTCGACGCTGCGTCGAATGACGCGGATCATGGCTCGTGTCGACGGGCGTCAACGGTCATGTCAGTCGATGCGACTGCGTGTCTGTCTCCAATTCTCGATCTTTTGCTACTCGTTTCACCGGAAAGCTTGTTCTTCACTTCTTGAACATCGAACCTCATCTATTACGCGTTAAACTCTTCCGGTTACTTAGCTGTAAGGTGAAAAACAACGAAATATCACCTACTTGCATCAATTACGATCAAAATGTGGTAAAATAAGCTGAAATTATAAAAATACGAGATTAAGCTTAAATCGTTCAACTTACACCAAAAACAAATAGAAAAACGTACAAATACTAATAAAAACAAGGACAAATCTACTCTAATCAACTACCCCACGCTTTATTGGTTTGTTCGTCCTCGAACAAACAATGATTTCAAAGTATAACTAGAATGAAAATCAGTTCAAGCAAAGAGTCGTGCGTTGATACATAGATAATTTTGAAAATTTAGGTACAAGTCACACAACATCAAACACTCAACCCTTATTACATTGTCGCTCCAAAATAAAATCATGCTTCCTCACGAAGGATAATATATATAAGTACGCTCAAAAGCACTCAAGTATTTTCTGCATGGGACGTGTATACACTCAAATCATACAATTACATGCACAATAATTAAGCACCGAAAATCAATCTCTTCTCAATCGCAAATTAAGTGTGCTATCAAAACTAAGAATCAGAAAAGGTCTTTACGGGTTGTAGTGTAAGGCTCTTTGGACGGGTGTGGAATATATAAGCCGTGTGGCTAATCGCTCACTCAACCTAATCTAATCGAGAAGCAAATTGCTTCACCTCGCTTAAAAATAAAAACCTCACTTAACTCTCATAACGTAGCCTTAAAATATAGGCTATTTCCCAACTCGCAAACCATAAAACCGACTGAAAGTTCAAACCACTTAATCACAACTCTTTTGCCTTTTAAACATAAGGCTTCATAAAATAAACAATTAAACTCAAGCCTTTACAAGCGCGTAGGCAATTAATCAACATATCCACCATCCTATCTTTTTATTTTTTTTTATTTCCCCTTTATTATTATTATTATTTTTTTATGGGGTATTAATTTTTTTTTCTTTTTTTTAATTTTTCGGATGGTGGTCCTTAATTACAAAAATAATAAATTCCTAATAAAAATTTCCAAGACTTAAATAACCAATAAAAATACGAACTCCTACCCCACGCTTTTAATGGGTTGTAGGGGTCGTCTCAAAAACACTCAAGGCTATAGGCATGGATATTTTGGCTATGATTGGCTCATTCGGAATTTATAGTGGCTAAAATTTATGAATATGGCCGGAATAGGGTTTTATATGTGCCTTAACTTCATGTTCAAAGTCGACTACACACAGCGGTTTCAAAGAGATATCAAGACTGAAACTTATTCAAGCACATGCAAAGATGATAAACACTCAGGCTACTCGCTGGCTTTTTGCATGAATATTTTGAATTGACGCTGCTTTTAAGGTTTTGCGAAATCGATTGCGTCC
>BMAC01000011.1:1460752-1500967 GCA_014905375.1 Phtheirospermum japonicum
CTTAGTTAAATTCGTAGTTAATTGCTTAGTCAATTCTTAGTTAATTCTAGTTTTGATAATTTAGTTTAATCGTCTTTATGCTTGGATATCGGATATTGGTTGGATATTGGTTAATTTAGTTAATTTATGCGATTTAGTTTATGTATAGTTATTCGTTAATCTTAGATTATTATGATTCATTGCTTAGTGGATAATTTATTATATTCATGCTTTTAGATTCGTTGCTATTAGTTCTTAGTTCTTGAGTTCAAGTAGTTTAATTATCGCTCGTAGTTGATAATTTAGTTAGAGTAATTAGTTTAAATAGATTTAGTTTAATTATTGTTTTAGTTATAATGATCAATTCAAAATCTTTTAAAACCCCAAATGTATATGTATTTTATTTTAGTTCGTAAAGTGAGAAAAACATCCGAAAGACCGAACAGTTGTTTCCTCGAGAGATACGACTCGAGTCAAACTTACCACCCTACAGTTACCTCGTACTCTTGCGAGCAAACTGACGTGCTTTTAAATTAATTTATTAAAAACGGGGTGCACAAAAGTTTGAGTCAACGCCATCCAGCACTATTCGAATCAACAACATTCGGGGCAGAGACCACCACACATGCAAACACCTGCTACAGTTCAGTCGACTGATCAACTTTTAGTCTGGCAACAAAACCAAGTTGCCGAAACAATTCGAAATCGAGACGGCCTCACACATGTTCAGGAGGAGATGAAGGGAGTTCGAGACGATATGAAAGAATTGAGAACGATGATGGCTGAAATGGCCAAAAGCACTCTTGAAAATTCGTCAGGACTAAGAAGATTGGAGATAATGGTAGGACAATTGGCAACTGACATGGCATCATTGAAGAAGGAGAAAAATACTCTTCCAAGACAAACGGAACAAGCCTCGTCTATTCATGTGCTAAGAAGAAGGAAAGAAGTGGATAACTGCATCGAGCTAGGAAAGGAGGAAGACAAGACAGAGACCGAGACCCAACCTCCGGGAGCAGTGAAGAAAAAGAAGCCGACAGCAGCTGAAGACCCCATCGATTCCTTAAATTCGCCGCCCTAGAAGTTGACTGTTTATGATCATGTTCCCTTCCCAAGTCGCCTACGTCCGGCCAAGGAGAATAAAAAATTAATGGAGTTATACAATTTACTGAAGAATGCTAATATTAACCTCCCCTTGATAGAGGTGATAAAGACAATGCCGGTGTTTTTGAAGTTTTTCAAAGATTTAGCATTAAAGGAAAGGCGTTTGGCTACAAATCAGCCTGTAGCTTTGATAAGAGAGGTGAGTGATATAATTAAGAAACCATTGCCACCCAAAGAGAAGGATCCCAGGATTTTTTGCATAACCATCTCTCTCGGGAATGGACAAACGGCAAGAGGGATGCTCGATCTTGGCGCTAGCATAAATTTGATGCCCCACTCAATTTACAAGGAGTTTGGCCTAGGACCACTGAAGCCGACCACGATGAAATTACAATTAGCGGATAGGACGATAAGGCTACCCTTGGGGATTGTGGAGGATGTCTTAGTACAAGTAGACAAGCTAGTAGTTCCGGTCGATTTTGTCATTATGGATGTTGGTGACGTACAAAGCGAGAACCGAGAACACACCATTTTGTTAGGACGTTCATTCATGTCTACAACGCGTACGGTGATCGATGTAAACGAGGGGAGGGTGACTATGTCCGTATTGGGCAAAACGGTGATGTTTTCACTTCAAGATTTTCACAAGAGTCCTGCATCGTTTGTTAAGAACGATTGTTCTACTATTGATTTAGTAGATTCTTGTGAGAATGAACTCTTGATCATCGGCACGATTGAAGAGTTTGATAATGTAGAGGCATTTGATGATGGATTGCCCATGCAGTTTGACGTGCCTCAAAATGAGCCAAAAGTGGAGTTGAGGCCACAACGAGATCGTTCGAGGTTTGAGCCAAGAGAAGAGACGAAGCCACCGCATAATCGTTCAAGATGTGTTTCCCTCGACCCCTACAAGAATTTTAAACGTACGAAGAAAAAGGGCGAGGCTAATAGCAAGGATTGGACAGCGAAGAAGAAGAATTCGAATGAGGTTTTTAACGAGAAGTTCAAGGTTGGTCAACTAGTGCTATATAATTCCGATCGTAAGGTTGATCCAACCAAGTTTGAAGTCGCATGGAGTGGACCATTTTTAATAAAGGAGATGGATGAGTATGGAGTTGCCACTCTATACGATGAGAGTGCAAATAGGGGATTCCAAGTCCACAAGCATCGACTTAGGCCTTATTACGAGGAATATATAAAGAGTTGAGATAGGAGCAAGAAGGAGTTCGTGGACCCACCACGAGCTAGAAATTGATCGAGCAATTGTGTCGAGCATATGACGTTAAATGTTGCGCTTCTTGGGAGGAAACCCAAGCGTTAGTTAGTTTTTGTTTTATTTTCTTTTATATTTCTATGTTTTTATATTGTGCCAATTGCCGTGGTACGTTTATGTGTGTGTTGATGTGCAGAAAATATGATAAATCGCTTATTCTGGACAACGGTTATATAGCGGGAGCTCGCTACCGCAAGGCCTTACCTCTAGTTCCACTCGAGGCGTTAACGATAACGATCAACCACTGAACCTACCGCTTAACGCAGCAATCATGGATTACGATGATTTCGTCGATCGAGGTCGCAATCCGACCCAAGTTAGCCGCAGCCCGGCAACATTTGGATGAGCTACAACCCAGCCATTTACGACGTTGGCCGCAATCCGGCCATTTCAAATCCAAAAAGACGTGCCACCGGGCACTTGCGCGTCACAATTGATCACAATCATGTTTTGTTTGTTTGTTTTTATTTATTTTTATAGGTTTGTTCGGGACAATCTAGTCACGCGATCTAAGACGAAGGATAATTGCACATGCGTTTTTAGAGAGACTCGGCCATCGAATTTTCAGGGATGTTTTCTTATCTCCCATACTTTTATTTTCTTTAGTATTTATGACAATCAGGAGATTGCCATGTTTTTAGGGAAGGGGGTGGTTGATTATGGTTAGTGCAATTTGATGTCTTTGTTTTGAAATGCATATTGTTTATGTGATTGATCGCTATTTCTACGCTTATTTGTGTTTGTATGGCATGCCTGTCGAAGTTGACTACGTATAATTATTTGTTTTAGTCTTATGAGCGTGCATAAGTGCATAATTTTTTAAAAGATTTATTATTATATATAGTAAAATGGTACTTAGACGCAATCGATTTCGCAAAACCTTAAAAGCAGCGTCAATTCAAAAAATTTTCATGCAAAAAGCCAGCGAGTAGCCTGAGTGTTTATCATCATTGCATGTACGTGAATAAGTTTCAGTCTTGATATCTCTTTGATACCGCTGTGTGTAGTTGACTTTGAAAATGAGGTTAAGGCACATATAAAACCCTATTCCGGCCATATACATATATTTTTAGCCACTATAAATTCCGAATGAGCCAATCATAGCCAAATAATCCATGCCTATATCCATGAGTGTTGTTGAAACGACCCCTACAACCCATTAAAAGCGTGGGGTAGGAGTTCGTATTTTTATTGGTTATTTAAGTCTTGAGAATTTTTATTTGGAATTTATTGTTTTTGTAATAAAAGACCACCATCCAAAAAACAAAAAAAAAAAGAGAAAAAAAATGACCCCATAAAAAAATTATAATAAAGGGGGAAATAAAAAAAAGAAAAGAAAAAGATAGGATGGTGGATAAGTTGATTAATTGCCTACGCGCTTATTAAGGCTTGAATTTTATTGCTTATTTTATGAAGCCTTATGATTAGAAGGCAAGAGTTGTGTAAGAAGCATGATATAAGCTTCAATTATACTTAAGTGGTTTGAGCTTTCAGTCGATTTTACGGTTTGCGAGTTGAGGAATAGCCTATTTAAAGGCTACGTTATGAGTGTTTAGTGAGGTTTTTATTTTTTTGAGCGAGGTGAAGCACATTGCTTCGTGATTTGAATAGGTTGAGTGAATTATTGAGCCACACGACTTATATATACCATACCCGTCCAAAAAGCCTTACGTTACAACCGCGAAGACCTTTTCCGATTCTTAGTTTAGACAGCACACTTAATTTGCGATTGAAAAGAGATTGATTTTCTATGCTTACTTATTGTGCATGTAATTGTATGATTTGAGTGTATACACGTCCCATGCAAAAAATACGTGAGTGCTTTTGAGCGTACATATATATATCATCCTTCGTGAGGAAGCATGATTTTATTTTGGAGCGACAATGTAATAAGGGTTGAGTGTTTGACGTTGTGTGACTTATACCTATATTTTCAAAATTATCTATGTAGCAACGCACGACTCTTTGCTTGAACTGATTTTCATTCCAGTTATACTTTGAAATCATCGTTTGTTCGAGGACGAACAAACCAATAAAGCGTGGGGTAGTTGATTAGAGTAGATTTTTCCTTGTTTTTACTAGTATTTTAGTACGTTTTTCTATTTGTTTTTGGTATAAGTTGGATGATTTAAGTATAATTCCGTAATTTTATAATTCCAGCTTATTTTACCGCATTATGATCTTAATTAATGCAATTAGGTGATGTTTCGTTGTTTTTCACCTTACAGCTAAGTAACCGGAAGAGTTTAGCACGTAAAAGACGAAATTTGATGTTCGAAAATAGAAGAATAAGCTTTCCGGTGAAACGAGTAGCAAACGATCGAGAAACGGAGACCGACGCTCAGTCGCGTCGACTGACGCGACCGTCGACGCGAGCCATGTCAGCGAGTCATGACTGCGTCATTTGACGCTCCTTCGACGCAATGTCGACGCTACTTGTTGAAGCATCGACGTCGACGCACCAGTGTCGACGCAACGTCGACGCAACTGGCTGAAGCGTTGATGTCGACGCACCCCGTCGACGCACCTGCCCAGCCGACGCGCACACCTGCTGACCAGACCTGCCGAGCACTGTCGACCAAGTATGCCGAGTCCCGCCGAGCACCAGCGCGCATCAGTCGACGCTACGTCGACGCGACGGCCCAGAATTCGGATTTTAGGGTTTCTTGTGCGCCAAGACTTAGAATATCTATATAAACCTTCATTATTTCGGATTTTAGAGAGAACACACGACCCCCTAGGGTATTTTAGCTTAAAATAACAATAATCCCACATCTCATAACGAGATTTGAAGATGGGGATCAGGGATCGAAGAACAACGCGTCCAAAACATCGAATTCGAGTTCGGGATTCATTCTTCGCCCAAGATCAACGTTCAACCTCTGGAATAGCTGGAACTTTTACTGATTTCATTAGTTCCAATAAGTTCTCTAAACTATTAGTTAATTTAGTAGTTAATTTCTAGTTTAATTGTTAGTTTAATTCTTAGTTAATGCTAGAACTAGTTTAATTAGCTTAATCGTTTATGCTTGTTATTGGATATTGGTTAATTTAGTTGATTTATGCGATTGATTTATGCTTAGTTATTCGTTAATCTTAGATTCATATGATACATTGCTTAGTGGTAATTTATTATATTCATGCTTTTAGATTCGTTGCTATTAGTTCTTAGTTCTTGAGTTCAAGTAGTTTAATTATCGCTCGTAGTTGATAATTTAGTTAGAATAATTAGTTTAAATAGATTTAGTTTAATTATTGCTTTAGTTATAATGATCAATTCAAAATCTTTTAAAACCCAAAATGTATATGTATTTTATTTTAGTTCATAAATTGAGAAAAACATCTGAAAGACCGAACAGTTGTTTCCTCGAGAGATACGACTCGAGTCAAACTCATCACCCTACAGTTACCTCGTACACTTGCGAGCAAACTGACGTGTTTGCATGTGTGGTGGTCTCTGCCCCGGCAACGGCGCCAAATTTTTGACTCAAACTTTTGTGCACCCCTTTTTAATAAATTAATTTAAAACACATTAGTTTGCTCGCAAGTGTACGAGGTAACTGTAGGGTGATGAGTTTGACTCAAGTCGTATCTCTCGAGGAAACAACTGTTCGGTCTTTCGATATTTTTCTCAATTATGAATAACATACATATACATTTGGGGTTTTGAATAGATTGAATTGATCATTACGAACTAAGCAGTAATTTAAACTAAAGCTAATTGAACTAATTACTTTAACTAGATTATCAACTACGAGCAATAATTAAACTACTTGAACTCAAGAACTAAGAATTAATAGCAACTAATCTAACAGCATGAATATAATAAATTATCACTAAGCAATGTATCATATGAATCTAAGATTAACGAATAACTAAGCATAAATCAATCGCATAAATCAACTAAATTAACCAATATCCAATAACAAGCATAAACGATTAAGCTAATTAAACTAGTTCTAGCATTAACTAAGAATCAAACTAACAATTAAACTAGAAATTAACTACTAAATTAACTAAGAGTTTAGAGAACTTATTGAAACTAATGGAAGCAGTAAAAAGCTCCAGCTATTCCAGAGGTTGAACGTTGATCTTGAGCGAAGAATGAATCCCGAACTCGAATTCGACATTTTGGATGCGTTGTTCTTCGATCCTTGATCTCCGTCTTCAAATCTCGTTATGAGATGTGGGATTATTGTTACTGTAAGCTAAAATGCCCTAGGGGGTCGTGTGTTCTTTTCAAAATCCGAAATAATGAGGGTTTATATAGATATTGCAAGTCTTGGCGCACAAGAAACCCTAAAATCCAAATTCTGGGCCGTCGCGTCGACGGTGCATCGACGTTGTGTCGACTGATGCGTGTCGGTGCTCGGCGGGACTCGGCAGACTTGGTCGGTAGCGCTCGGCAGGTCTGGTCAGCAGGTGTGCACGTCGGCTGGGCAGGTGCGTCGACATCGACGCTTCAGCAAGTTGCGTCAACAGTGCGTCGACATCGGTGCGCCAACATCGACGCTTCAGCAATTTGCGTCGATGCTGCGTCAACTGACGCGGATCATGGCTCGCGTCGACGGTCGCGTCAGTCAACGTGACTGCGCGTCTGTCTCCAATTCTCAATCTTTTGCTACTCGTTTCACCGAAAAGCTTGTTCTTCACTTCTTGAACATCGAACCTCGTCTATTACGCGTTAAACTCTTCCGGTTACTTAGCTGTAAGGTGAAAGACAATGAAATATCACCTACTTGCATCAATTACGATCAAAATGCGGTAAAATAAGCTGAAATTATAAAAATACGAGATTAAGCTTAAATCGTTCAGCTTACACCAAAAACAAATAGAAAAACGTACTAAAATACTAATAAAAACAAGTACAAATCTACTCTAATCACAGAGCACAGTCAATATTCTACTGTTTAGACCGTAGTTCTCAATCATTTAGTTCATCCACAACAATTGTGTACAAGCACTTCCAGCTGCAATATACTCGACTTCAGCTGTAGAAAGAGAAATACAATTTTTTTTTTTTGCTATACCATTAGATTAGATTATTACCCAAGAAAAAACAGCCCAGTCCAAATCAGTATAACCCACAAGTTCAGTACCAGTTTCTTTAGAATACCAAACACCTAATTTTGTTGAACCATCTATATATCTAATGATCCGTTTTACAGCTTTTAGGTGTGACTCTTTAGGATTTGACTGATATCTAGAACATAGACACACACACTACATGATATCAGGCCTACTTGCAGTTAAATATAAAAGACTTCCTATCATGCTCCTATACATGGTGTTATCAACACCATTACCAACATCATCTCTTAACAGTTTCGTAGTTTTGCCTAACGGTGTTTTCTTATGAGTTTCATTCTCTAACCCAAATTTCTTAACAAGATTCTTAGCATATTTGGTCTGAGAGAGAAAAATGTTGTCATCCAATTGTTTAATTTGCAAACCAAGAAAGTAAGAGAGATTACCTTCCATACTCATCTCAAATGTGTCTGACATTCGAGTTATGAATTCTTTCCACCATCTGCTCATTAGTAGATCCATAAATAATATCATCTATATAAATTTGGACAATCAAGATGTGCTTATTTGATCTAAGGAGAAATAAGACTTTGTCAACTTACCCTTGTCTAAAATTTAAAAAGAGCAAGTATTGAGTCAACTTTTCATACCAAGCTCTTGGAGATTGTTTTAAACCATATAAAGCTTTTTTATTTTAAAACAAATTTTGGTTTGTGGGGATCTAAAAACCCTTTAGGTTGCTCTACAAACACTTCTTCACTTAAAACTCCATTAAGAAAATCACTCTTTATGTTCATTTGATGTAGAGATATTTTCATATGACAGGAAATAGCAAGTAAAAGTCTTACAGATTCAATGCGAGCAACAGGGGCAAAAGTTTCATCAAAATCGATGCCTTAAATTTGAGTATACCCTTGTACAACCAAACGTGCCTTGTTCCTCACAATGTTGCCTGCCTCATCTGTTTTGTTCTTGAAGATCCACTTTGTTCTTGTTACATGTGAGTTTTCTGGACGAGGAACTAACTCCCAAACATCGTTCTTGGAAAATTGATCCAACTTCTCTTGCATTGCCTTTACCCAGAATTCATCCTTAAGGGCATCCTCCACACGCTTGGGCTCTATTTTGGATAGATACAAAGACTCTCGAGTTTTAGAACAGTTAGTAGATAAACAGATATACCTAACCATTTCTTTGAAGTTTATATGACACTTTCTTGTACTTGTTTCATCGAGATCTCTAATGATTTGACCCGTGGGATGGTTCCTCTGAATTCTTGATGATATACCCCTCTGATGTAAGTCGATGGGATTAGCTGGATCTTCCTCTTCTGGTTCAGAATCTGATTTTGGAGCAGCTTGTGTAGATGTTGGGTTTGATGTTATGTTCCCAGAACCATCACTGTTACCAACATCACTAGTTTCTCTAGTTTCAATACCTGCATATTCGTTTTCAACACCTGCACTTTCATCTACACCAACCGTGACATTATCTTGAGGTTTTCGATCATAGACCATATTATTATCCTAGGTAGGCTTAACACCACTCATCAAATCATCGATCTTGACATTGACTGGCTCAAACATGCTACGTGTCCTGAGATTAAACAGCCTATATGCATGACTGTTTTGGGAATATCCCATGAAGATGAATTTGTCACTTTTTGAATCCAGTTTAGCAAGATGATTTCTATCACTGAGCACATAGCAAATACATCCAAAAACATGAAAGTAACTCAAGTTTGGTTTTTTACCCAACAGCAATTCATAGGGAGTGACACAAGAACCTGGTCTAAAGTATACCCTATTTATTATATGACATGCAGTACTCATGGCTTCGGCCTGAAAATATTTTGCAATGCCATTTGAAATGAGCATAGTCCTAGTCATCTCAGCATGAAACCTATTTTTTCATTCAACTATGCCATTTTGTTGGGGAGTGATTGGTGATGAAAACTCATGACTTATATCTACTTTTGAACAGTAGTTCGAAAACGATGCATTCTCAAGTTCTTTTCAATGATCAGTCCTAATCTTTCTAATATTTACACCAAATCTCACACACAACCTCGTTGAGAGTTTTTTAAATGCTTCAAAAGCCTCAGATTTCTCTTTTAAAAATTCTACCCTAGTAAAGCGGGAAAAACCATCTACAATCACAAGAACATACCTTTTGAACCAAGGCTCTTGATTTCAAGTGGTCCCATAAGGTCCATATGAAGGAGTTCGAAACAATATGAGGTTGTGAGACTTTGTACTATTGGATGTGGCACCCTGACTTACTTCCCTTTCTGGCATGCCTAGCAAACAGGGATAGTATTGGTGTTGAGCTTAGGAAGCCCATTCACAGCTTTTTTTTTGGCTAACTTGTCCAGCATCTTTTAGTTGACATGCCCGAGTTTTAGATGCCACACCTCAGCATCACTCAATTGGGACAGTTTGCAAAATACATCGCCATTGATTTGGTAGCAGTTATCAGATGTTCTCTGACCAGTGAGGATACATGCTCCATTCTCCTAATAGACTTCACATTTTTCACAATTGAACTTAACACTGACACCACCCTCGCAAAGTTGGCTTATGCTTATCAAATTTGCAGTAAGACCTTCTACCAACAAAACATTCTCTAGCTTTACAATACCGGGAACATGAAGAGTTCCTTAGCCAATGATCTGGCCATTTGCTCCTCCACCATATTTTACCTTTCCTCCTTGAAATTTGACGATGTTGGAAATTAGGTCTTTTGATCCGATTATGTGCTTAGAGCAGCCACTGTCGAAGTACCAAGCTCCTGGGACATGGGATTTTAGGGATGTATAGATCATATTGCATTTGAGCTCATTCTTTTTTACCCAGACCTGTTTGAACCTGGTATTGGTTTTGGTGTTAGTAACATAGAAACCAACATGGGACTCTGCAGACACCTTTGTCCTCTGAAAATGCCTTTTCTCGCCAACAATATTCCAGCAGAAAGGTCGAATGTGACCTGGTTCACCACAATGATGACACACATACTGTTTCCTTCTCTTCTTATGGTGTTTGGTCGATTTCTGTTCTTGGGTTGATGCTGGTGTTGACTGATTTGGTTTGTACCCAATTCCATGTTTCGAGGTTTCTGGAAGACTCATATCCAGGATTTCATCGAGCTTTGCCTTGCCCTTATTGAGTTTTGTGATGGTTTCTTGAACCTTCTTCAACTCAGTTTTTACTCGTTCTAACTCAGCATCCTTTTTGGTGAGTGACGACTCCAATCGGAAAATTATATCAAGTTGATCATTATTTTCTTTGGTCATCTTATCCAAATCCATCATGAGATCCTTGACCCTGAGTACCTGTTTTCCCAAACTAACAAATAATTGCTTATGTTCAATGCTCAGCTTCTCGTACTCGTCAAGATAGTCATTAGTCTCTGCATTCAGGCACACGATGTTGGTTTTGGTGTTACCAACATGGATGTCGTCATCCCACACAAAATTAGTGAATAAGGCTGGGACAGGTTCAAGCGAGTCAGAATCATTGACATCTTTAGTGTACTCGGTAGCAACCATGCTCTTCTTCCTGAGAGTGTTCGCACATTCATTTTTATAGTGTCCCCAACCTTTGCATTCATGACATTGGACTTCACTGAGTGGCTTTGGGGAGATGGATGCACTGGATACAGAAGGCGAAGACTGGGATCTGGAAAGAGTGCGCCCAGAGAGCTTTGGTGTTGGCACTTGTGGCTTGGTCTTTGTACTTGATCCTCCAATGTTGTTTTTCTTCTTTAAGAAGTTATTAAAATGTTGAGTTACATAGGATACTTCTTATTCTTCAAGAGTGGTGGTTTCTATCCTTTTCAGAAACCCTTTCAAATCAAAATCCTCATCATCTTCATCATCGTTATCGGAGTTAACATTGGAGGAGAGAGCAACATTCTTCTCTTTAGAGTTGGAACCAAGATTTTCCATCTCAAGTGTCTTGAGAGATCCAATTAAAGCGTTGAAGTCTAGGTCATCAGTGTCTTTGGATTCTTCTATGTCAACCACCTTAATACTAAATTTCTTTGTGATGGATCTTAGTAGTTTTTCCACAAGGTGTGAGTTTGTTACTGGTTCACCAAGATCTCCACACTCGTTTGAAATATATGAGAGTCTCATGGCGTAGTCCATGATGGACTACTTTTCATCCATCCTCATTGTCTCGAAGGTAGATGTCAGCATTCTCAGTCATGATCTCTTCACGCTCTGGGTCCCTTCACATACCCTTTGTAATGCGTCCCACGCATCCTTTGTTGATTCACACTTCTTCATAACTCTGTAGTAACTTGAGTCAACATATCCACAGAGGGTGTTCATGCATTTGGAGTTCCAGTTTGAAGCAGCTACTTCATCAGCAGTCCAATCTATTTCTTTCTGGACGACGGTGTCACCCTCACCATAAGTCACACGTGGTTTTTTCCATCCAACCAGAATGGTTCTCCATGCACGTTCGTCGATATTCTTTATGTGCCACTGCATTCTCTGTTTCCAGAGAGTAGTTCTCTCCGTTGAGGATCGGGGGCCTTGGATTGCCTTTAGCATCTATAGAACCTAAATAAATAAGGATCAGTATTTAGTAAGTTAAGTAACCCGCTCTAGATGCCAATTATAAATTTGTAGGTCTATGGTTTTGAAAATAAGTATCAGTAGATGATTTTTCTTTCAGTGTTAACCAACACTGAAACTAACATCAACCAGAGTTTAACTAAAAATAAGCAGTAGAAATATAAACAAATAACACAGTAATTTAAATTCAGTTCACAAGTAAAATTACTTATGAACTTGGGTGTACAGACCCGAAAACTATATTACTTTCTTTGTTCAAGATCAATACAAAAAGATATGAAGTAATATATGAAAACTACAGTATCAAACATGTGATACTAAAATACTTGTCGCCGTGAAGGATGATCTTCTCCGCTGGTCATGCAACTTCGAAGACCTTCTTGATCTCAGACAATGGCTACAAGTAATTATCTTGCTTGTGTTCTCTCTTGTTGTTTGCGTCGCCTATTTATTCGTAGTTCCCATGCGTCAAAAGTGTATCCAAGTCGTTTTCTTCTCTTGTATTAAATAGACAATCCTAGAATCCTAAACTTGGTAAACAAGTAAAAAAAAACCTAACACTACTACAAAACAGGCATTCCACGTCGGTTATTTTCACCATTTCACGTCGGTTTTGCAACCGACGTGGAAAGTCACGTCGTTTTCCAGAACCGACATGACATTCCACGTCGGTTTTGAGGAAAAACGACATGGAATGTCACGTCGGCTCTTGACAAAACCGACGTGCAATGTAACGTCGGCTCATGACAAAATCGATGTGGAATGTCACGTCGGGTCTCCGAAACCGACGTGACATTCCACGTCGGTGGTTTAAACGTCGGTTGTACAACCGACGTAAAATTGCCAAAAAAACCGACGTCGAATGTCGGACGTCGGTTTCTGTAAAACCGACGTAAAATATGTCTAACAACTGCAACAACAATTTTTTTGGTGGGTTCATTTCAAAAATAAATTGTAAAAGCTGAGAATAAATCCCAAATTCACATCGAACATTCGTTATCATATGTTCTAAAAGTCGAATACATCAAACAACCAACATCATTTTTTATCATCATAGTTCTAAAAGTCGAATACATCAAACAACCAACATCATTCATTATCATCATAGTTCTAAAAGTCGAATACATCAAACAAACAACCAACATCAATCCATTGTTCGAATTCTCCACACCAAGTCAAAATAAACTCAAAGTGCACACATATTCTAGTTATCAAACAAACACGAGTATATAATTAAAATAACCTTACACAAGATTCATTTATTTTGAATTTCAAGAAAATATCTCGGCCATTGAGCTTGAACTTCTTCGATACTCTCTTGAGGAAATTAGTCGCTATCACCAAATATCTGCAATTAATTATATAATATTTTTAACATATCAAAAAATAATTAAACCAAGTTTATTTGCTAATAAGTAGAAAGAAAGGGAAATCATCATCTCGATTTTAACCCAACAAAGCCAAGACATTGGCCGTGACCGAACGTTTGCACACGACTAGGTCCGTCGTATTCGACTTGCATACATGTAGTACCCCATTTTCTTATATTGTAAATCAAAATCAAGTCCAACCTAAATAACTTTAATAATACACAAGTTAACCTAAAATAATTGATTTTTTTTAATATCAGGTTGATATAATTTTAAAGTTGGAAGTTCACATACACATGACACAATACAGACTAACAACATTATCCATGTAAATAGAGAAGTTCAAATTTTTTTAAATATACAAGTTATTTCAAGAATAACTCCAATGAGAGCAAAAAAAAAGGGCCGGGTTCAATTTGATATCGGGCCTCAACCCAACCTACAAACAAGACGAAACCCTAATCGCAGACCTTAACATAGCTGAAGTATCAATCAATTAAAGGGATAAACAAAAATTTTGATTCTAGACAACCTAAACGAAAAATGGGTTCAGGTTAATAAATCTAACACGAATCAGGTACACGTTCTACATGAATTTTTAAGGCTCAACCCAACCTACAAACCCAGTGACAACCTGAATTCGGGCTAAACACAATCAAAACTAAACTAATTTCAAGACACAGATTTTCATCACCTTCATAAAGTAAAATATAAGAAAAAGGCAAAATAGAAACACATAGACAAAAGGCATAAAAAAACAACCTTAAGATTTGCAGTAGCCTGCTCGCCACCAAACGGGTTCAAAAAAATGGAAAGCTCCTATTAGGTCAAATATTTCGGGAATTAAAGCACCAAGGGCCGCAAGCATAGCCCACCTTGCATGAAGTACTTCGAAACTGCATAATAATACTGATTTTACAAATAAGCGATGTTTATTTAAACTTGTGGGCGATGATAAAATATSTATTCACACTAAGAAAAGAGGTGTGCTCACTTAAACAATTTCTGCAAGGCCACAGGATCCTGACTTAAACCTATAATATCAAAACCATAATCAATTGTGTCAATACATCAATTGTGGTAAGTCAATCTCTAAGAATTGTTAACTATGGCCAAAAAAGATGGTGTTAAGATGCTAGGATATTGGGCAAGCTCACACTCAAATAGGGTTCAAATGGCTATTAATCTGAAGTCTGTAGATTATGAATCCATTGAAGAGAATTTCTACTGAGCTAAAAGGATTAAAATAAAAAGGATTTTATTAGATTAAATTGAGTGGCATATTTAAAGTTGGAGTAAAATGWTTTTTTGGTATAATTACCTGTTAAAGGGCTGAAAGCAATAGGCGAGACGATGCTAGAAAAGGAATATATGCCTGTAATGAAACCTTGAGACTTTCCCTGTTAGCATCCAATCATCCAAACATATGTAAGATAATCAAAAAGATTTTCTTTTTACTTATTTTTGGAATTTAAGAGCAACTTAACTAAAAATCAAATCAATATCAGCTAGTAACAGTCACCAACTTGGTCCAGTTTGTTTAGATACAATACTCCGTAACTGGAAATACAATAAGTAATTTAAAACGATGGAATGAATAATTAAATAAATTAGTTTAGAAAATAAAAAAGGTAACATACACATGGCAGGGCAAATGTAGAAACAACGGTTATCATTGCAGCTGCATACGAAACCTGCCCATATATTATGAAGTTATTATTTATTTTTTTGAATATAACATTTTCTTTTTAAATACTCCTCAATATATCATAATACGGTTATAACAAGATTTCCATATTTGAACAAGGTGAAGAACATACCCAAGGATCAAGCAATGCTGTAAAGCACCATCTGCATTGAAGAAAACAAAAATTAGAAAGAAAAAAGAAAGAAAGAAAAGCTACATTTTTGTTCAAATTTTATGTTACTGAAATGAAATAATTCATGTAATTAATAGTAATTAATTCGGGTTTGGATTTTTTTACATGAGCACAGCTGAGGCTGAGAGAAAGCATCTTCTCTTCACCCATTAGTGGAGTTAATATGGGCATGAGGATCAACTAAAAGAATACGAAAACAAAATTAATTAATCGATCAAAGATCAACATGCATAAATATACTCACAAAATATTTTCATAAAACAAGAATAGGTACTGAAACCTAAATCCTCAGTCTTGCTATTTGTCAGATCAAGCTCATAAAAACCAAGACTAATTCATGAGAAAAGAGAATACAAAGTAACCTTTAACTACTTAAGGGTCAATTTTGACATCTCTCATAATCTTTCTTTATTCTTTTCGAGTACAGGGATTAGACTACAGGGCCACAAGTAAACAGATTAATAGAGCTTCAATAGAAATAGTCAAAAGAGTGATTTAACATCTAATAGTCACTCGACTTTCATACAGTTCTGATATGCTCGTAAAAAAATGACAATCTAGAAAAATGATTCCTAAGGGCACAATGCAAGTTAAAGTAAGGATACACCACCTAAAATGGGACTAAGGATGGGTAACGTAATTATATTAAAACACCCGATTCAGAGAATTTTGATTATTAAAGTGCCGCCAACATTGCATCCCACGTGTCGCACAAGAATTTGCCTTAACTTAATTTGTCACAATATCCGTATACTTGTTCTTACCTTAAAAGTTTAAGGGAAAAAGATTGTAACCATCCTGTACTATACACGTTTTTTGAGTTTGCATCCTAACAGTTTTTTTTGTAATTTAATGCATCCTGTACTTCAAAAGAATCTGAAAGTGCATCCTCCAACAAGCCAACTCGCCCCAACTCGCCGAAACTCACCTAATCTCGCGAGTGACATTGCATATTTTCAAACCCGTATACTTTAGGTGAGTTCCGGTGAATTTATTATTTATTTAAAACTAGTTCCGGTATATTTTATTAAATATGCAAACTCACCGGATTTATTATTTAATAAATAATAAATTTTATTTATTTAATAAAACTAGTTCCGGTAAACGTTAGGATAAAATATGGTTTGCATATTTATTTAATAAATTCTAGTTTTTATTTAATAAAACTAGTTTTTTTCTAAATTTTGTATAGTACAGGATGTACTTTCAAAATTTTGTATAGTACAGGATGCATTAAATTACAAAAAAAAAAGCACCAATTTCCCTTTAAATTGCTGCTCGTAAGCATGGGTATCGAACAATACGATTCTTAGAACAACCAATATGATTAACCAGAAATTAAGAAAACAAAAATAAGAAAACACAGCAGGTTTATAACTATACACTAAAAACATTAACTCTAGGAAACCAAGTTCGTTGTATATCAAAGTACAAAACCAAATCAGCTTTCATCCTCATCATTCAACAACATCAAAGAGGGGAGAGAAAAAATCATCCAACAGATGCCACTAAAAATTTAAACCAAAAATTAAAGGAAGAAAAAAACTAATAAAGAATTCACCTCAAATCCCTAGACGACACTGTGGCGGCACGCCGGTTAATTCCACGGATCTCCCATTGCTCGGAACTTAGACTATCAACTCGCCGCAAAACACCCGCAGAAACCTCCTCCTAGTCCTCCACACTGGGGCCTCAAACCTAACCCTAGAAAGCATCCTCAAATTGAGATCAGCATTTCCAGTCATCGCCCTGTCACCGTTAATCCCATCAACCACCGACTTATCCACGAAGCTCCCCGCCGCCGCAAAATTTGCCGTCAGGGAGGTCTCATTCTTCGTGTCCTACAAGAACGGTAGCACCGTCATCTCCGATAGTGAACCAAACTTGTAGAAGAGCATGGCCTCGATGTGATCATATACGAGCGATATCTTCTTATTAGGGTTTCGCGCGGCTGGAGACATGAGAAATGGTAGAGAGACGGAAAGAATTGGGGCTTTCGAAAACAAAACAATTACTTACAATGTGGGAGGCTAAGGATGTTGAGATCGGCTGCGGTGGTGGTGGAGTGCAGTGGAGATGAAGCGGGGCCCTCCGATTTCGCATAGTTGTTGGTGGTCTCGACCATAAACTAGGGTTTTTCAGGCTGGGATTTTTTGGGTGTTGGATCAGATGGGATGGGGGCGGACTTTATGGGGGCGGACGGGATTGGATTGGCCGGCCGACGGAGAACAAAGGCAACGGCGGAGAATGGCGGGCTGAGGAGAAGCTAACGGAGAAGAAAATGACGGGTTGTTTATTTCGAGTGTCGCGGGGGGTTGACATAAATTTTGGCCGCTAATTATATTTACTTTATTTATGGTATTTTAAAAAAAGTTTTAATATAATCTTTCACGTCTGTTTTGAAAAACACCGACGTGAAATATTTCAAACCACGTCGGTTTTTAAATGAACCAACGTGAATTCTTACTTATCACGTCGATTTTTTAGAAAACCGACGTGAGAAACTTTTCACGTCGATTTTTGAAAAACCGACGTGGATGGGCCGACGTGAAATCTCATTTTTGTAGTAGTGTAAACATAATCTAGGAAACTAAATAAAACCTAGTCACAATCGAAATAAAATCTAGAGTCCTAATTTATTTTATGCCCAAGAAAGTCAAACAACTAAACTAGGAATTATTGTCAAGAATAACTTCCCAACAATAGTCATCACTTCATGTATGTTTTTAGTAGTTTTTATTTGTTTAATATAAAGTTCTTTGTGTGTCTTTTGGTAGTTATTATGGTGTTTCTTTTTTTTTTTTTCACTTTTGAGGTTGTATTTGTGTAGGAGCGTTGAAGAGGAGCGAATTGGGGTGAATATGAAGTGCAATGATAGTCGTGTATACAAGAGAACGAGTCAAGGGGGCAAAATGAGAAGTAAAAATGCGCAAACAGAGTTTAAATATCAAGAAATCAAGGAAAACATGCCCTCTGCGTGTTTTAAAACACGCCCATGCTTCATAACGCAAAGGAAATACTGAAAAAGAGGAGGACAGGCGAGAATATGGCCTAGCCGGGTTTTTAAACATGGTCGTGTTTTTTATCGGATAGCCAATTTTTTAACACAAATTTAGAAGGCTAGAAGATTACAACAACAAGCAAGAAAAGTACGAGAAGACATTGAAGGAGTTCTTGAAGAAAACCTCACACATACTTTGAAGACTTGCTAGGGAAGAAATTTTATCTTTGATTTGAAGACTAAAACTTGTAAAGAAGATTTCTCCTTTCTTGGATTTATATTTTTACACTTCTTTTAATTTTAATTCAAGCATGAACCAAACTTCCTATGTTTTTGGATTGAGATGAACCCTAAATTTAACTTGTGATTAGGTATTGGTTGATTTATATTATTTTACACCTTTCGTTCAATTTTCTTGTGGTTTTTATCAATTTTCTAAACTCCATAATTCCAGTTTATTGATTTGGGTTTGTTCTTTTACTTTTAATCAAACAGGGTGAAGTTGAGTAAGAACACACATAAGTAGGAGTTGTATGCAATCCTAGATATAGGACGACATAAATCCTCTGGATTAGGGTGGAACCTAATAGGGAAATTAATTGATCGCATTGCTATCTTGGGGGTATTAATTAGGAAGAGATCGTGGTTAATCAACTCGAGGTTAGGATTAATTCACTTGAAACTCGAGGTTTTAATTAAAATGGGGAATTTCTAAGGTCTTTGAAAGTGTGAAATAATATTCGGGTTTAGTAGTACTTAAGGGATTATGATGATTTATTTGGTTGCAATCACAAGGTGAGTTTAGGGGTATTTTACATTCAAACACATCCTTCTCATATATTCATTATCTAAAAACAACTTCTAGCTTTTCGTCTTGTTAATAACTTGTTTAGTTTATTTACATATTTTTAGTTAAGTAGATTATTAAAAAAAAATCCTTTTATTTGGTAGATTAAATAATAAAAAGATGGTCAGTACTAGTAATCACAATCCTCGTGGGAACAATATCTGGTGCTTTAGAGCTATATACTATAAACGACCGATGGATTTGTCGAGACTCTTATAGAGTAGCTTTTTAGTCATCAATTCTCTTCCAGATTTTCTTGATCTATTTGTAAATTGAGACTGCTGCTTGAATCTACTGCTTGACCCGCTTAATGTTGGTTTTAAAGTACAACTTGACCCCCTTGCCCATCTTTTGAAGAAAGGCCATAGTCTGGAGGTAGGTCGACATAGACTAGTACTGTACATAGTAACAAATCGCCTACCTACATCACTCTTTAGGAATGTGCGGCGACCTTCTTCAACTCTGTGAGCATGATCTTCCTTCTTCCCCTCTAGCAGTTCGACGTGGATGTTGTCCAGCTCTAACTAATGGCACTCTTTAAGTTTGTCGTGCTCGTCTATAACCTCAGACTTTGTTGTCTGCAGTTGGCATCGAAGAGTGTTTAGCTCTTCTTTACGGGCCATTATTAGTCGACAAGCCTCATCCAGTTCACCTTAAGTCAAGGAGAGTTGTTCGGTTTGCTTGTTGGCCTGGGCCGCTAGCTCACTTGCCGACTCTTTCCACCTATCCAGAAACTCCTCCTCATAATTAACAGCCAGCAGATGGCTGGTCAAAGAGGCCAGGACAGGTTCCAGTTGCATTAATAAAAAAACATAAGTTAAGAATATACCAAGTATAAAGTAGAAGATTAATGTTTAGAGGAGATAATTACCCGAGTGAAGTATTGTGACTTTAGAGCCACTTGGTCAAGTATATTGAGGGTCGCCAAATGTTGTTTATCTGGGGTCAACACCCGACTCTGGAGGAATGAGTGGAATTGCTCGGCATCATCACAGTTCAAGAAGCCGTGAGTTAGCAGCAGAGAGGTTGAGATGGATGCTCCTTAATGTGTCAGTGCTTGGGACGAGGAGAAGCAGATTGGGCCTGTGACTGACCGTGCATGATTTTCTTCTTTTTACTCTTGCCCACCGAGGTTCAAAGGGGTAACTGGTCTTCAGTGGTGTTGACGACCTCAATCGACTAGTCTCTCGCCGCAAGGGAAATTTTCTATCTTTTCTTCCGTATTTACGGTTGGGGTTGTGGAGGTGACGGTAGGTATTGGATTTGGTTGAGAATACATTGGATCTTCTGTGCTAGAAGAGCTGGTGAGGACGAATTTTCTGTAAATAAAGAAGAAGTGGTCAGTTTTTATCATGATATGAGGTTAAGAGTAAAAAGTCTAAGGAGTATCAACATACTAGATTCGGATTTTGTCATCTCTAGAGGTCGTTGACTAATACCTAAGAAAGCATACACCCTTTTGGACCTTTTTAGTTTTACTACGTCGCAAGTGAGTTTATTCCATTCCTCATTTTGATCTATGTATCTTTGATGGAGGGAAGAAGGGGTTTTCTTTATAATCATTGGCACTTGAGGAGGGGTTACCTCCCGCTATTGAGTCAAAAAGGCCAGTGGTCGCGATTACGAAGGAAAAAGAATTTAGCTCGCCATTTATGAACTTTTGAGGAAGGGAGAACAAGAAAATGAGCTTTATATCGGGAAGAGAGGTAAGATGTACCCTTTTTCTTTTTCAGCATATAACAAAAGAATAAGAAATCTACATCAAGTTCTACTATATAAAACTGGCACAGTACGATGTAGCCGGTAATGAACAGGATGAGTTCAAAGCCATTTGGAGAGGGGGGACTCCATATTTTTTTAGCTACATTGACCATAAAGGGATACATGGGGAACCTAATCCCTACATTTATATGGTCTTCAAAAATAGTTATATGATTAGGAGGAGGATTGTTAGGATCATTCATGTTGGCTTTAGGCATGACGATGAACATGGTTTTAGGTAGGTGAAGGTTTCTAATAAGAGTTGGGAGTAATTTAGGATTCAAGAGGACATAAGGGTTCTCTATTATATCCCTAGTGCTCTGGGGAAGGGTAGGTAGGCTGGCATGACCTGAAGGTGGAATTATGGTTACCGGGTTGGGCAGGTAAAAGTCTATGTTGGTTGAGGAAGGAAGAGTTTACGATTAAGGTAAGCGGATGGCCTCAAGAATTCCTTAAGCTAATACCCTAGTATGAGATTCTAGCTCGGCCTAAGTAGGGCTTTCCACCGGTTTTAGGTTGATTAAGGTTTTTCTTACTATTTTTCCTATTCAAAGGGATTTTAATGGATTCGCACTCGGAGGAGAATTTGGAATGGGGGTTAAATTCATGGGAATATTAGGATTTTGAGAATCGGAATTAGAAGATGTTAAGCAAATAAAATGGGGAGGTCAAAAGGAAAATATATTTAGAATATGATAAAATTAAAAACGGCGCGTACAGTAAAATAAATTGAAGAAGAAGGGGGACTTACCCATTGTAGTGTAGATCTGGGGGACTGCCGACCTGATTTTCTATTTAAAGATTGAAACATATTCTTGCCAGGAAAGCCCGCCACAGCGTTTATAAAAAGGGTTGCGTATGGGGAATATTGAAACCGTACTCTCTAGTAGTATTCGGAGATTGGTAATGGCGGATGATGAAAATGACTTTTTACAGAAAAGAAAGGTGAAAAGATAAGTTAATATGGAGCGGTGATAAGGTGAAGTAGGGCTAGTTGTGAGCCTTTTATGAATTTAATGTTCTAATGGTTGATTTATTTTTGACGGCTTGCACTTTTACCAAGGGCGTGTGGGTAGACCTTTGAGAAACTTATTTTACATTCAACTTTATTTCCTACTTCAATCAAGCAGAATGTGGGGATTGGTTGATACGACATCAAATATTCAAGTTGCATGCACGTCGAATTAGGTTTGTAAGCAGAAACAGTTTTCTAGAACGCCCTGTTTCAGTAATTCTAGAACGCTCTGCCCAGGCGTTCTGTATAGAGCTATTCTAAAATATCTGATTTTCAAGAACAGCTTTCTGAGACGTTCTAAAATATCTTGTTTTTTAGAACGGTTATCAGAGGCGTTCTAGAAAAATAATTTACCCATTCTAGAAAATAGTTTCTACCGGTTAATCCGTTCTAGAAAATGATTTTCTAGAACGGTTAAGAAAAAAAAGTTCTGGAAAATATTTTTTCTAGAACGATTACAGAAAAGGTGTTTTAAAAAAGTTTATTTTCTAGAACGCCTTTTCAAAATAGACGTTCTGAAAATACATTTTCTAGAACGCCTTTTAGAAATTTCTAGAAAATATATTTTCTAGAACGCCTTTTAGAAAAACGTTCTAGAAAATAAACTTTCTAGAATGCCATTTCGAGATACACGTTCTAGAAAATCTATTTTTTATAACGGATTTTTGATATCCGTTCTAGATTTGACAGTTTTGAATTCCATTTTTTTTTTCCAGAGCTGTTCATCCCTCATAAATCACAGTTTTTTCACAAAACACTTGTTATTTAAATAATTCCAAAATCATCAATTAATCACAATAATACACACTCACCAAAAGATGTCAGTCAATACAAACAACACAAGTCGCCAAATACACGATCAACAAATGTTAAAAAAGAAATCACCAAAAGACGATGAGTACCTATTTTGCTACCATTCAAATTATCCACAAATAGTTTGTTTCTTACACTCCATAATATACTGCACACCTTATATACGGTGATCAAGCAATGACCTCTAATAAACATTCGGCCCAACGTCTACGTACATCATCAATTTCATCGTCCGAATAAGGTTGTTCCATATTGAGTGCCTGCAGGTCTATGAAAAAACGGTAATAAATCTGAGAATTTGTAGAGAACGCAAAATAAAATAATGAAAAATGACGAAAAATAATGAGTGATATAAATAATATGAATAAAATCAAAAGCAAAATAAGTCAAATTAATGAAATCCATGTTATGATTAAATTAAGCGGAAATCATATAACTAAATGTGGATCCCTGGTATCAAATAGTCACATCTATTAACTTAAACTTTAAGACTCCTGCTAAATTAATAGAAAAATATAACTCAGCTTATCACTTGAATCCGGTCATGTATTCCGTTATTATCCATAGCTTCGTTTGGTTCAAGTAAGAACAATAATAGTCTGTAATATATGAAGATCAACATTCCGAAAGAACAGCAATTTCCTGTCGACAAATATAAAAAAGGAAATAATTAAATAAATTTCAACACAATTTTATATAGCAATGCCAAGTGTACCTTCTGGGTGTCCTCTATCTCATCCTCCCGGTGAAAACAAAAAAACAAGTATAAAACGAAGGGGAAAATGGGCATAACTAAAATCAGAATTAAAAATTTATTATCATATGATACCATCCCGGATATAATCATACAACAAAGTTTTCTTATCTCTAAATAAAAGTTGGGGGAGGCAAAAAATATTGTATAATTAACGAATATAATCCTAGTTTATACACTCACGATTCTTCTAAATCAATGACCTTGATGGCAACCTGCCTTTTTAATTGCTTATCAAACCTGCAAATTCAGAAACAGTATAAAGGGTCCATTAATCAAGTAAATAGCTATTTGCACTTAAATATACAATATATTCTCAAAAAAAGGCAACAACTAGATGCAAATTCAAGAAGGCTTCTTGACCAGAATCATACTACTTATTTGTCCTTTCTCAAATGCTTTGATGTTTTTAGTATGTAGTTCATTTTTTCAATTAATGTTAAATAACCAATCAATTTACATGCTGAAAATGTATTGTTAAATGAAGATAACGATCAAGAAAATCACCGTTTATAGACATCCCAAAAGAACCTCTTCCAATGAGCTCCAAGTCGTTAAATTTGGATCCTGAGCCCTCTATTAATTCATCCATTATCACGCGTATATTTCAATAAACTCTCTGACTGAGAAAACACACAAATGCTCCAACCAAATTACCATAATAACACCTAACTAAAGCGGAATCTGGACAACGCATTCAAAATAATAAAATCAATTAGACTGAATCAACATGACAAATCTTTAAAAAAAATAAAAAAAAATGTAAAACCAAAATCAATAGGACTGAGCCAATAGGAAAAATCTAAAATTGAAACTGTAACATGAGAATGCTATGGAGCTCTCCGAAGTCAAAGTGACATGCCAACATTTTTTCATATATTTTTTTTCGAGCGCAACGAAATAATAGAAAGAATGGGGAAAAATAAAAATTAACCAACCTGCCAATGCGGATTTGAGGAATGGGATTTACAGGAAAAATAAGAAATTCGCGAATCAAAGTGAAGCTATAGATCATTATCTTTGTTTATGTATTTGGAGATACATGCATGCAATTGCAATCCCTTTGCCACTTTTTTTATGCGCTTTCGTCTGTAATTGCTGCAGAGTTTCGAAAGGGATCGATAAAATCACTGTTGTTATAGTATGAAATAAAGATGGAAAATTATTTATCACGATAAAAAGAAAAGGAAAAGAAGAAGAAAAAAAAAAGCAGGTTGGGATGGTATTGGTACCCTACCCGGGGTCATATTGAAATGAATCAGGTTTGGGGTGTTGGGTGCAGAAGACTGTGCAGCTAAGTACAATTAAAAAAATATATAGAGTTAAAGTCATCACCTATTACTAAATTCAACACATTTACTAAATCAGGTGAAAAGAGAAGAGAAACTTGAGATTATATCGGGCGAACACATGCAATTTGCCGAAAACTCCATCGCCGTTGATATTGTTCGCTTGTAAATGGCCAATTGCACTGTGATTGTTATTCACCTGAATTGAGCAACCGTATCCTGCAGACTCTGATATTCAATACATACAAGGCACAAAAGAGAAGTTAGCAATTTTAAAGTACATATGCGGGAGAAAAAAAAAAGGTGAAAGTGCTACCTGCAAGATTGTCTCAACAATCTTTTATCCCTTCTCTTTCTTCTGCTTTAGACGGTCCTCTTTCATTTTCTGCATTTGAAACGACGAATTAAACACCAACACCATTTAAATTTTCAGAATTAAAAAAAAAATGAAATTTAGCAAAAAAAACCTTGATCAGGGTTTCAGTTTTTTCTCTCTTTTTAAGCAGCTGCATAGCTTCTTGTTTCTGAAGCTTCATAAGCTCTTCCTCTTCTTTCTTGAGGTTAGCAACTTTCTTCTTCTATCTTCTGCTTGTACATGTCCAGCTCTTGCATATATTTCTCTTTGTTTTTCAATTCTATCTAAAAAGTTCAAACCCAAAAAACCATTAATTTTGGCACCCAAAAATTAAATAGATAAAATACAAGGATAAAAATCTGACCTTCTCATAAAGTGCTTTTTGTTTCTCTGTAATGTTCTTCCACTCTTCACCTGTGATCTTTGCAATCTTTATAACCAAATAAATTACAATTAGCTCCAAATTTTAATTAAATAATTTCAAATAAAATCTGAAAATCAAGAATTAATATTTTCAATTTTACCTCCAAGACATTCTTGCTCTCTGCAGCCAAGGCAGCTCGTCGCTCATTCGAGAAAATGAAATAAGCACACACTAAAAAAAAAAAAGCATTTAATCATTATTTACTTTGGTTTCTTGGTTTCTTTCTCAGCGAAGCTTCGACTTCCTCGGCATTCCTATCCTCCGAAGATGAAACACCCAATCCAACGAGTTTCTAATAAACACCTGGGTCAAATCAGGCGCGACACGGCCCACTTTCCGAATCAACACGAACAAAATCCTTCCGAAACTCCACCATCCTATCTTCTTCTTCTCTCCCGACCTTGCCCAGCACGTCCAGGTTATTACGGTACATAGGGTCAAACTGAATCTGTGAGCGGATAACTTCTATCAGTACACAAAAAAAGAGAAAAATTATCGAGGAGGCAGCAGCGAGGTCCATGGTTGTGGTGGCTAATGATGTCAGAATAAACCCATATCCCAAATGTTACTATACTAAGAAGAATTGTTCTTAAAAGTCCTCCCAAACTAAAGCTACACAACACTCAAAAACATGCAGCAAACATAAACAAATGTCAAACTGAAGGTCACATGTCAAAATAAACCAAGGATGTCAAAATTAATCCATATGACAAATGTGACAACACTGAAGAAGCACTGTTCTTAAATATCCCCTGCCTAGCACACCTACATTATTGTTCCGATTAAACTCATTTAAATCTACATATACTCTGCCTCACCTTTGTAAACACACTTCTAAGATATGAAATAAATGCAACAGGTGTATGAAGCAACATCAAAATGTTGTCAAAGTCATAATCCCACAAAAGCATGAATTCATAAATAATACAAGCCTAAATGAAAGAAACTGTATTCTGGAGAATGAGAACATCAAAAAAGATGAAACCAAAAAACAATCAATCATATTACAAAACAAAAAAATTATCAGAAGATTGCATAGAAGCTCTCATTACAGTGCTTGCAGTGTGCTTCCTGCTCAAAAAGTCGACTTTCCTGCTGCCCAACTTCATGTGAGGAATTGAAGGTCGTTGCTGCAATTCACCATGCCAAAGAATGTCAGTTAAATTGTTAGAGCTCTCAGCATGCATATAATATGGAATTTAAAATCTGGATGAACCTTGAGCAAATCCGAAATGCATTTGTTCATCAATCAAGTAATGGAAATGAATATCAATCATGCCATTATATATATTTATAACTTTTGGAGTAAATTATAATCAACTATATTGACTATCACTACATAAGAGTTGAATAAAAAAGCAAAGAAAAGAAGAGGTATCTTGGTCTAATAAAGAAAGACTCTTTTGCTCTCCAAATCCCAAATCCAACCTTTCTCTTTTATATCATCTCTGAGCATTATATTTTTTCTAATTCATTCACACACACGCGCGCTCACAAATAAGCAAGAAAACTTCATACTCACATATTGCAGGAAATGAAGATCCAATGTGATGTTTGTGTCAAAGAGGCAGCAGCTGTTTTCTGCACCGCTGACGAGGCTGCCCTTTGACACAGCTGTGACAATAGAGTCCACAACGCCAATAAGCTCGCTAACAAGCATCCTCGTTTTTCTCTCCTTAATCCTCAATTCAAACAATCACCGCTCTGCGACATTTGCCAGGTTATAATATGACAAAATTTTATGAACTTCTATAATATAATGACCACAATTTAAATTAAAAAAAATTTAAAAAAAGAAAACAATTTTGAGAATTAGTTATATTGTTACATGCTTAATGCTTATTAAAGTTTATTGGCAAACATTTTACCACCTCAATTTTTTTTTATTTTTTTTTTTGGATAATTTTGAATATTGGTTATATTATTGTATGCTTATTATTGTTTATTCTATCACAATGTTTAATGTCTATAATTTAACAGGAAAGGCAAGTATTGTTGTTTTGTCAAGAAGACCGAGCTTTTCTATGCAGAGAGTGCGATGTTCCAATACATAAAGCCAATGAACTTACCAAAAAGCACAACAGGTTTCTACTAGCCGGGGTGAAGCTTCTATGGCTGCCTCATCATACCAAGCCGGTACATCATCCAGCGGATCACAATCTGAGACGGGAATCAAAGTCTCAGTGGCTAATGACGTTACTTACTAGTAAAACTCGGTGTTGAATTGTTCGGAGTCATCATCAAACCCTTTGAGGGATCACGAGACGACCCAACCACTCAACGAACAGTATTTGGACTTGACTACTAATAGCATTTAGGAGTATTTAATGAAGACTTTACCTGGTTGGCATGTTGAGGACTTTCTGGATACTTCTTTTCATTATGGTTTCTGTAAGGTTTACAGAAATTTTTTAATTTCTATTAGAAAGCATAAATGATATCGCTGCTCAAAACATTGAAAGACAATACTAGTAAATAGTAATAGCTCCCAATACCTATCTATCTATCACCACCGTCAAATCATTCTTCATGACTTGGGTGAATTTGCAGATTCATGAGCAGAAATCAACACCCTTTACAAATGAAGACTCGAAAGACACTTTAGATTTTGTCATCCAAAGACACGACTATGTGTCCACAACAACACTATTGCTCTCCAAATCCCAAATCCAAATGCTCGCCTCTGTGGCAGCGCAGAGCCAGTACCTGTTCGGGTTGAAGCAAATAGCATGAACAATCGAACCTGCATCTAACGAGTACAGATTTTTCCCCTCAGCCAGATCCCACAAAAAAATGAGTTTCTACACTATATCTCGTAAACCCTAAGTGAAGGGAGAAATTGTGTACCTCGGAAAAATGGACTAAAATCGGGAAAAGAAGTAAACCCTAAGTGAAATCTGGGGAGTGGTCGGAATTTGGGGCTGCGAAAGGTGAGAGAGGATGGAGGCGGTTCTGGTGGACGGCGGTGCTGGCGCTGGTGTGCGAGCTTTCGTCACTGCTGTTGGAGGAGGATGAGATCTGGCGTAGTGATTGTTGGCGCTGTGTGGGCTATCGGAGCCTGGCGGAGAGGAGCCCCGTCGCATCTGCCGTGGGTTATGGTTGAGGTGGTCTCGGCGGCTGTCAAAGACGTTCGAGAGCAAGGTAAGGTGGTGCCGGCCGAGTAGGGGGCGGCGGCAATTGAAATCGGGAGGCGTGTGGGGCTGTTGAGTTTGGTGAAGGGGAGATGAAAACGAGGGCGGGGATTTTGGAGAAGAAAAATTGTATAATAATTTTTTAAATTGTTTTAAATAATGGCATATACTAACCATAAAAAAAATAATGGCATATATAACGTCTCTTTAAAAGGAGCTATAAATAATGGTATATACCAGAACGTCTTTTGTGAAGGCGTTCTAAATGAGTTAATATATTAGAACGTCTTTTTTTAAAGCGTTCTAAATAATTGGATATACCAGAACGTCTTTTGTAAATGCATTCTAGATATTGAATATACCAGAACGTCTTTTTTAAAGGTGTTCTAGATATTGAATATACCAGAACTTCTTTAAAAAAGGCGTTCTGGTATATGACAATTTTATTACGAAAAGGCCACCGGCTTATATTCTAGAACGTCTCCTTCTGAGGCGATTTAGATTGTATGTTCTAGAATAGTTTTTCTGTACTAGAGTAAGGCGACCTCTTCTATGAGATTGACGAGCTCTTATGGGCTAAAATTGTATTTATGTTTATAACAACTCGTTATGGAGAGTTGGACTTTTATGGTTAACAATGATATGGTCCCTGACGGGCTGATATAGATGGTATGGTGTGGGGACCCAGTAAACTAAGGATAGGGTATGTTTATTGGACCATGGTTATTATAGTAACTTAATAAAATGCGAGAGTTCCAATATTTATGGTAACTTATCATATAAGAGAAATCCTAATTCTAAGTCATTGGTTTATTATGATATTAAGGTATGAATAGGAGACAGAAACCCTATACTGAGAGCACGTCTCTTATCTATATAAAGAGGATACAACACTTCTATTGTAAGCTGATTTTTTTATCCTACTTTAAACTCTCGTTTTATTATCATAGAAAGGGACTGACTTAAGTACCAGAGGGCCTACGACGGAGCTGTTTGGCTTAGGTTTTGTTTTGTAGGTCAATCAGGTCAGTAGGAGTAATTCGAAAATCAACGACCTCATTATTGGAGAGTCAATCTTTTAATCGCATCGGTAATGTGGTTCGCAATCAAATGAACTAATGAATTTTGTGGTAAAAGATAAGAAATATTTAGTAACATGTAAATGAATGCATTCAAAAAGTAGTGTTCTCTTGTAAAATGTAATGAACTTCAAGTAATAAAAAAAAAAGATGAACATTAAGTTATAAATATATAAATACCCTGCGAAAAATTATTGAAATATTACTAGTACTATGTTTAATTCTTAATCGAAACATACCTGATTCCCATATTAGCTACTTAATTTGTGATTTTAGAATAATAAAACAAAACAAAAATAGCTTAGGTTGATTGGCGAAACAAAAAATTGTCTTGACTTTAAAGATGTAAAGAACATGATCCACGTTGTGACCATTTTCAGCCACTATTACATACACACAAGTGTACGTTGTGCTATACACGAAAAAATGAACATTTAAAACAATAAAGATGCACAATTTTATGATTGATCGTACTACCATTACGTGTTCATATATATTATGAAAATTTTTACATTTATCACATTGCAGATGATTAACATATATATACATTTATTAAAATGTATATCGATTTTGATCATAACAGAGATGAACTTTTTTCACAATGAAGATGACCTTTTTTAAAACAGGTATAAATATTTTTATCACAACAAATATGAATATTTTTATGCATGTTATTTGTGCATAAATGTACATTTATCATACTAAAAATGAAAATATACCACAAAAAATATAAAAATTTATTTTACCAAAAATGAATATTTATCACATTGGAATGCACTTTTCATCTGGTGTATGGTATAATATATACTCAGATGTATATATAATTTGCCATTTTCAAGATGTTGTGCAAATTTTATGGGCCTAGTAATTGCGACAAGAAAATATGATAGGGCAGATATAGAAATAAATTTATTTCGTAATTAATTAATATGAGAATTAAGTGTAAAATTATTAATGGCAAATATACATGGATGGAAAAAAATATATTTGCAATATAAAAAATAAAATAAAACATCATTTTAAATAAATGACTCGAATAATTGGAAGGTGCACTTGCTTTAAAATGATATAAAAAATGAAATAAAACGTCATTTTAAATAAATGACTCGAAGAATTGGAAGGTGCACTTGCTTTAAAATAATTAAATTAAAAGAGAAATCATATTGCATAGGCGAAACTAAAAACATAATCATCGTATTAATTAGGGAAAATTGTCAAATAGTCCTCCAAGTGGAGGTCCATTTGTCAATTAATATTACATCTAATTTTAAGTTAAATAGTCTCTACTTTTTTTCGAATAATCCAAGATTATGATATGAATGTGCCACATTACCTTTACATTAAAAAAACTAATAAAAATAAATAAATAATAATAATAATAATAATAATAATAATAATAATAATAATAATAATAATAATAATAATAATAATAATAATTGGGACAGCAGGTGGCTGCCGCCGGCCGACCGAAAAATCTTCCGGCCGCCGGATTTTTTTTCGGCCCCATATTTTTTTCCCGATCATCGGAAAATATTTTTCGACCGCTGGAAACTTTTTCGGCGAGTTTTTTTTCGCCCATAAAATTTCTTACTGTATGTCTGAATTTCTTACTATATATCTATGGAGTCAGTGTAATTCTTTCAACCCAGACAATTTCTTACTATATGTCTGAATTTCTTATTATATATCCAAACATTTTTTACTTAATGTCCAAAAATATTTCGGTCACGGGAAATATTTCTTACTATATGTCCGAATTTCTTACTATATGTACACATATTTCTTATTTAATGTCCATAAATTCATACTTGGTGACAAAATGTATTTTACTTGATTGCGAAGTTTCTTGCTTGATAAAAATATTGTTATGTATTTCTTACTTATTATAAACTTTTTTTTGCCCCAAAAAGAAAAAAGTTTCTTGCTTAATAGTAAATTATTATTATGTATTTCTTATTTAATACAACTATATATTACGTTATAGTGAGTCTTCGAACTTTATGTTCGAAATAGTAATAAAATTTCTAACTTTATATCCTATAAATTAAGAAAGTTTTTTATTTTATGTTCGTAAAATTAAGAAAAGAAATCTTATTTTATAGTGATTTTCTTACTTTATTTTCTAAAAAAAGACATTCTTAATTTATGTTCAAAAAAGTAAGAAAAACTTCTACTTTATAGTGAAAATTTTATACATTATATATGAAAAGGTAAGAAAAATTTTCGTAAGAATTTCTTACTTTGTTTGTTGGGCCAAAAAAAAATTTGAGCAAAAAAAAAAAAAAAAGGCCGAATTTTTTTTTTTTTTTTGCGCTGGTCGTCGGAAAAATCTCTAATGACGGGAGTTGGCCGGCAGGGATTGAAATGGAGTATTAATGGTGGTGTTAGTTATTGATATTATTTTTAATATGGGTCATGTAATTGGATATTTAATGATGGATTATTTGACGTTTATATAATTAATTAGAGTATTTTATAAAAATATTCCTTCCACAATTGCCCCAATTAATTAATATTCATTAATTAATATTAATATGTAAACAAATTAAATGTTAGAAAGTACTCCAGTCGATTGACAAACTAATATGCAATGATAATCAAGTATTACGACTCGTTAAGTAATAATATCATTGTATTATTAACTAATAACTAAATTAGGAATCAAAAGGAAAAAAGAAAAGGAGAGAAAATGGCAATATAGTCAAGCCATTCGATATCAATTATTATATTCCAATACTAAAAACTAGATTACAAATTTGAGCATTTACTCCATAAATCATCTATATATATCATATACATTAATCTAAAATATAATCAGGTCAAAATTGATGAGATATAAACACAAAATCTCACTTTTGTTCAAACTTACACTCATCTTTGTCCTATATATATAACTCTAAGGACAAGCCAACATTTTCTCATTAAAAATTGAGATGGAATTTATGTGCCAGATCCTGTTAAACATTTTTCTTGTCTTTATTGTATCAGCAAAAGCAGATTTAATTCAAAACCTCAGTTATGTTGAAAATGGGGGGTGCAACTTGTTTAGTGGTCAATGGGTGTTTGATTCTTCTTTAAATCCGAGTTATGACTCAATAAGTTGCCCTTTTATAGATTCTGAATTTGATTGTTTAAAGTCTGGGCGTCCTGATAAATTTTACCTCAAGTACTCGTGGAAACCAACGTCTTGTAATTTACCCAGGTGCGTCAATGTTTTTCTTTTAACTCGCGTGTAATTGAATTAACTAATGGTCTCATGTTTGACTCTATCTTTCAAAAGCGGGCCAACCAGATCGACTGGTTCAATCGGAACAATATGGTTAATTAGGCACATAGAAAACGTCTTAATTTCCAGTTAAATTGGTCACAATCGGTGAAAAGTAGTTATTATTTTTAATTTTTAAAAACTTAGAGTTGGAGTTTAGTATTTTGTTATAATTTTGTATTTTTCTTTTCCATGCTTATTTATATATTTCTCATATTTTAAAGGTATTACACAAAATGTGATAATTATATTTGCCATTTGTATGTGTTTGGTTTTATTTCTAAAGACAAATCTCATTTTTAGTATTTTCAGATAAGTTCTAGTTTAGTTTTCTTTTTGCGTGAAATTAAATATATATATATATTTGTATAGAACATAGAAATGTTGGACGGAGTATTTTATTTATTTGATGTCTCATGGCATGATCAAACAATGTCCTTTTGGAGTTTTATTGGAGTAAGGTAGATGCCACGTAATAAGTTCAAAAATTTTATATAATAATAAAAGTTGTAGACCCATGGATGTTTGAAAGATAAAGGTTTAAAGTAAACTAGAATTTGACCCGCAACGAATATATTCAATAATTTTTAAATTAATTTATAAAAGAGTTGTATATTTTTATTAATAATCACTTCTACTAATTATGCTATATTATTGATTCACTCTCATAATCAGAAATTTAGATGTTGGGTTTTAATTATTTGTATTATAGATAAATGAATTTCATTCTTAGAAAAAAAAATTATTGACGACGAAGTTTAATTGTTTGTGGGGAGAAAAAAAAATTAAATTACAAAGAAAGAAAAATACATTTATTAAATAATATAATTATTATTTTTAATATGTTGATAATAAAAATATCATAATTTAAAATGTAATTTAGTGGGAAAATAAATAGACACTAATTGATTAGATTTTTTAAATTTCAATTCTTTTAGTTAAACAATAATCAATTATAACTTTTATCATAAATTAGTACAACATATAAAAATAATATAATTTGAAAAATAAAATTATACCGGCTAATTTCATCTTTAAAATAATTTTTATATTTAAATTTATTAAAAAGTAATTTTTATATATAAGTTTATTAAAATAAAAAAAAAAAAAAAGAAAAAAAGAAAAAGAAGAGGAGAAAAATAGAAAAAAAACTACAAATCAAAACTTGCCAAATGGCCTGCCCAAAATCCGGCAGGCCATCTTTAGTATAGAGGTATAGATGAGGGTTGACTTAAGTTTAGATGTTAAGTAGTCAAATTCTCTATTTGTTTGGTAAAATAGAGATTAAAAATAATTTTTTTTGGTAAAAAAATTTTTTTGAAAAGAACATATACGAGCATTTTGTGAGAAGAAACAGTTTGAAATGTGGAGTTAAAATGTCAATTTTATTCTCAAGTTGCTAATATATATATATTACTTATACTATATATATATATATATATTATACTATATATATATTAATTTACATACAAAAATTAATTACAACTGATTTTTTGATTACATAATTGTAATAACTATCCAAATTAAATTTAATATATTCAAGATTTACAAATCAAGATTTCTTTATATATAATTATTTTTAAATTATGGCTTTTGTTTCGTAAATGTTATTTAATTATTTAATAAATTATAAATATATGTGTTAATAAAATAAATACTCAAAAATAAATTATGTGAATGTACTTTTTGGTCTTAAAAAAAACTATCAACTCACAATTAGTTACAACTTATATACAAAAGCTAATAGAATCAAGTAGTCAAACTATCTAATATAATCATATATATTATAACAACTAATACAATCAATTATTATTGGTTAATTGCCAAATAGGAATGTCTAAGCACATATCTTATATATAAGGTGTGGGAGACATTGTTGAATTTCATATTAATTAATCTTTTTATATTATTTAATTCGTTTCTCTCTCTTCTTTATCCAATTTGGACCAATTATTAATCAATATACTTTAAGATCCACGTTTCTCATTGTTGAGGATTTCTAATATTTTGTCCTCCACTTACCATGTCATTAGAATACACATCGTGCAATTGAGGATGCTTTTATAAAAAGGAAAAGAGATTTTTATTGTTAGGATAGATATTTAAAGAAAATAATATATAGTATCAAATAGCTAGCCTAAAATGAAGATGGAAATTAGAATGAAAAATCGAAAACAAATATTGTTCTTTTGCTCCCGTATAATTTGCTTTCAATTTGTCACCAATTTATTTATTTTATTTTATTTTTATTGATGTATTGGGCTACAGGTTTGATGGCGTCGACTTCTTAAAACGATGGACTGGGAAGAAGATAATGTTGGTTGGTGATTCACTAAGCTTAAATCAATGGAATTCCTTAGTTTGTTTGCTACATGCTGCTGATCCAAAGGGTCGGACCTCTTTCGTGAGGGGTAACCCGATTTCTTATGTTATATTTGAGGTCAGTGTCAAGAATTTGATTTTTTAGTTTTATTTATTTAATCAAATTATAAAAAATAAAATCATTTAAATATTATTATTTTTGATAGAAAAATCATTTAATTTTATTATGACAACATCTTATCATAGATATTAATTCTTGATAAATAATCTCAACTTAATAATTAAGCCATCACGAACTAAGTGTCATTTTAATTACTTTTTAACTCTTTCTTGATAGGTTTGACCTACTTATTTCTATAATTATTCACTATTTTATATATGCAGGATTACAAAGTGGGTGTATATCTGTACACGAGCCATTATTTGGTTGATGTAGTCCGAGGACCAAAAGGCCAAGTCCTAAAACTAGACTCCATTACACAAGGAGATGCATGGAAAGGGATGGACATGTTGATATTTAACTCGTGGCATTGGTGGCCACACGTTGGAAAAGCTCAAGGGTTAAGACATTACTCTTCCATAAATCACTTGATTAAGTACAAATTAAACACTAATATTTTTTTTCCGCACATTCTAATAATTTGGTGCATTGCAGTTGGGACTTTATTCAATATGGTTCCACCATAACCAAAGATATGGACCGTCTAGTGGCATTTGAGAAAGGGTTGACCACTTGGGCTACATGGGTTGACCAAAATGTGGATCCCTCCAAGACTAAAGTCTTATTCCAAGGGATTTCCCCCAATCACTACCGGTAAATACTTCTTATAAACATTTCACATTTAGGTTAATTTACTTTAAAATTGAAATTCAGCCTAATTATAACAAAATCGAGTTTGTTTATGATATCTATGGCATAATTAAGCAATTGAATATTGATGTGAAACAGGGGTTTAGATTGGGGCTCAAGATCGAGCTGCCTTGGAGAGCAAAGGCCCATCAACGGAACAAAATATCCAGTAGCAGGAAGACCACCGCCAGCAATTGTTGTGGACAGGGTTTTGAGTAAAATGAAGAAACCAGTTTATCTACTTGATGTTACGACTTTGTCACAATTGAGAAAAGACGCTCACCCATCCAAATATAGCCGAGACCATAGTGGTAATGATTGCAGCCACTGGTGCATCCCTGGATTGCCTGATACTTGGAATCAGTTGCTCTATGCAGCACTTGTTTGAAAGGCTATGTATCAATTTGTCATGTAATGTAAGAATTAAACAAGTGACTTGTATTAGAAAATAAAATATCCTTTAGACACAGTAATATAAAAAAAAAAAAAAAAGCCCTTTTATTAGCAACGGTTGTTAAATAACCGTTGCATAAAAGAGATCCGACGAAATTTACATCTTTTTTTTTTTTGCAAAAGCAATGTAAATGGTCGATAAACGACAACAATTAATCATATAACTGTTGTAAATCTCCGCAAGTAAAATAAATTAACTAATGGGTGTTTACAACCATTGAAGATAGACTTAGTAAAAATATATTGATTTAATTAAGTTGGACCGGGGTCTAAGGAGGGTAGGGTTAAGTTGAGGTCTCAACTCTCAATTTTATTGTCCATCAATTTTCCTGGCCAGATTTTACAATCATGCTAACCCCACCCACCGGCTTTCTTTTGCTGTTTTTTTTTTTCTTTTTTTTTCTTGTGCCCTTGTTTACATTAAGTTGGTTTAGGCCTTCTTTTTTTATTATTGTAATATCAAGTGAATTTTGATGGTCAGTTATTGTAATATTGATTGAAAGCCTTCTTCATTGTCTTGATATAGTCGTTTGGTTGCTTTCAAATAATATTATTAGCCGAAATTATAATATTGAATCGATTGTGTGAAAACTAGAAGGTCTATGAATTTAAAAATAAGGATCAGATTTACGATGTTGTTAATCAATATTAACAACATTGGTTAACAACGTCGACTTAAAATAACACAAAGTTATGCAGCGGATATTTAAAATAGAGAACACGATTAAACAAATTCAGTTCACAAGTAAATACTTGTGAACTTGGGTGTACAAACCCGAAAACTATATTACTTTCACTTCACGTTCAATACACAATATAAAGTAATATATGAAAACTAAATATCAAGAAACTTGATACTAAATACTTGTTGCCGGAATGGCAAGATCTTCTCCTTTGGTCACGCAACTTCAAAGATCTTGTTTCTCACGAACGTTGGCTCCAAGTAGTTTTCTTCGTCGTGTTCTTCTTTCTTTCCTGTGCGTCTTCTTGCGTCTTGCGTCCTCGAGAAATCCGTGCGTCAAAGACTTCGTAAAAAAAACCGTGAACCAAGTGTAGGAATACTTATGTCTTAAATAGACAACTAAGAATCCTAAACTTGGTAAAATCCTAAAACAAATCCTAAACACAATCTAGGAATAATTAAAGTCTTGTGCATAAACTAGGAAACATAAAATTGTCCTAAATCTAGTTCCCTAATTTATTTTGTGCCCAAGAAAGGCAAATAACAAAATAGGAATTATTGCCAAGAATAAATTCCTCAACAATCTCCCCCTTTTGCCTTTCTGGACAAAACACTAAGACGCAAACACAAATGAAAAATACTAACTCCCCCTAAGATAGAAAACTCCCCCTAAATAAAACACCCAATGTTGTTAACATGCAAACCAACATTACAAACCAACATTGTTCAAACAAAACAGTTTTCTCAAAACAAACAGAGTAAAGGAACTCAATGACTTCGAATCCTCTTCGACCGTCGAGGAGATGTCGAAGTTCCTTCACCACTCTTCTTCCTCTTCTTCTTCTCCCTCAGTTTCGTCAGAGCCTTGTTGCGCGCCCCGTATTCGCTTACGCCTCCTCTCTTGAGGCAAGGCTCGCCAAGGCTTCGGCGGCAACAGCATCAGCATCAGCAGCAGCATTCTCAGTTCCGGCAACATCCTCATCCTCATCTTCTCCAGCAACACTTCCTCCCCCTACGTTCGCGTCACTCTCTCCCCCTTTTTGACCAGAAAGGGAAAGGGCCTCCAACAACGAGCAACGAAGTGCCTGCAGTTTAGAAATCTGCAAATCTATGGAAGCAACATGCGCACGCAGGAGCTGCGCAGAAATGCGAACCATGTTGGGATCGTCCGTCTCAACATCACTAGCAACATCGACAGAAGCAGGAGCTTGCCAAGGCAAATCGAGCACCCTTGCACCAGTAGTGTGTTGGCCTCGAAAAGTGAACCAATCCGCATCACCAGTGAGCACATCATCTGGGTGAAGCGTCAGACCTTGGCTCTTCAACAGCCTGAAAATAAGAGAAGGAAAACACAACGAGGCAGCCGACCTTGATGTGGCAAACTCAGTCACGATATCAAAAACATGGTGGCCGAAACTAAACGTAACTCCCTTCCCAAGTTTGAAAAAAAACTGGGCCTGAGGCCGAGTAACAACTGTAGTGTTTCGGGAAGGGACCCAGTTGCAAAGAGCCACCTTATGCATAATGGAATACAAGGACGAGAGTCTAGTGCTTGGTAATTGCTCAAACCATGAATGAACCATCCCACCCGACAAAAAAGACACAACCTCATCCATATCATCCACAGAAAAATTACCCCGGTGCGTAGTGGTGCCAAACAAATCATCAATAAGGTCAGGGGTAAAGGCAAACACTTTGCCTCGCAGAAAAACCTTCCCATAGTTCGCAGAACTTAAATCGACAATTGATGGCAGCATATTGGCATAAAACTCAAGAACGATATCCCTAACAAAAGGAATGGTGGTAGAGACTGTGGAATACATACCATGGAAACGGAGATAGGCTATCAGGTTGTGGCGCTCAAACAAGTCAAACGGCACCTTTCTCTCAGCGATCATATGTCGAGTTTGATAAACATCAAACAGCTCAGCAGCTTCAGCGGTTAAAAACTTCTCGGAGAAGGGCTCCATGTCCTCAATTTCTGGTGTAGGAGCAGCAGTGCCAGATGAGGACTGGGAGTGAGCACAAGCAGCCGAGGAGGACTGCGAGGGAGAATGCGATGGAACAGGAACAGATGCAGTGCGGGAGGTCGAGACAGACTTTGAGTGACTCAATGTTGGTAAAGGACTACCAACATGACTACCAACATCATCCGTGGCAGCTGTCTTCTTTTTCTTCTTGTCCTTTTTGAAAGCAGCAAGAATCTCGTGTAAGGGCACATCCATTGAAGAGTCAGGGGAATGTTCAAAAAGACCTGTATCAAACTCAGGCGATGCAGCAGGAATTGGAGATGACGGGGGAACATCGGCAGGCGACTTGRCGGAACTAGTAACCTCGCCGGTGATGAAATCGAGCACAGTATATGGAGGCGAAGAGTACTCAGTAGCAGAGGACTTTGGAGAGACTTTGACATTCGCCTGGCTCGGTGAAACACTGTCTTTTGTCTGGCCGGGTCTCCTGTCAGCTTTTCGCACGAGCTGCTTCCGGCGAGTAAACCTCTTCTTCTTCGGAAAACTGGGAGCAGAAGCAGACGGCGGCTCATCTCCGGCAATCGGAGCAGCAGGCACAAAGTCATGATCATCGGGATCAGACTCCACAGCAACATCTTCCTGGAGGTTGATGTGTTCAATTGGCACATGGCGGCGCGGACCTGCCTTGCTCTTTGGGACCGCGGGCGGCACGACGCCGGGCAGTATGTTGCGCAGACGCCTGGACCGCTTTAGGGTAGGATTCCCTACGCGGCCAAAGGTCTCAGCCGCAAAAGCTAAGTCGGGGGGGTTATCGACATCAATCTCGTTCTCGGGCTGCCCAGGGAACACCTGAATAACCGGCATAGCATCAACCGGTGAAGGAACAGGTACGGCGGCGAGAGAAACTGGTGCATGCAAAACAGGCGGCGATGTTGATAGCGGTGGGCTTGAAGAGCTACCACCACCAATCTCTTCACGGATATCCAGG